>JAZKJV010009176.1:0-343916 GCA_037367405.1 Ottelia alismoides
TATTCAGTTCAAACTTTTGTAAAAAAATTGCATGTATGCCCCTAGATGTTCTGATAATTGCACTTATACCCCTGCCAGGCTGTGATATTGTTGTGAACTTGTAATATTTATTTAGGCCTTCATTCTAATTCCAAAAATTCTCAAAAATTAGAGTTAAGCTTCTGTATGCTTGATCTTTCACGCCATAATTTTTTGATTTTATTGCATTTAATATTTAATTAAAAAATCAAAAACGTGCTTTTTATCTACTGTCTAGCTTAGAAAATGCCAAAAAAATTAAAAGACCTCGAAAAATTCCAAAAAAATTCTCTACTGTCTATTTTATCATCTTTTAGTGTCAATCCAAAAATCACTAAAAATCTCAAAAGGAAAACCTTAAAAATTCAAAAAGACTTAAAAACTTCAAAAAATATATAAAATCAAAGGAAACTCCAAAAAATACAAACTCAGTTCCTGTTTACTCTATATTTTATTAACTTTATTTGAAAATAGTTTGAAAATATTTTGTGGCTATTTGCTATTTTTAACTCTCATTTTGTCTCCAGCCAGTAGCTTTGTCACTGTTTTGACTTGTTTTGCTATTTAAAAATACCAAAAACAATTTGAAAAATTCCCCAAAAATCACAAAAACAGTAAAAAATTATAAAAATATCAAAAAGATTTTATTTCTGAATTTTTGGTTATTTTTGCACATTTTTATACATACTTTATCTTGTCTTTTATTACTTTGCTTATATTTTCCAATATTGAAAAAAAAATATAAAATATAAAATTACAAAAATCAGAAAATTAAAAACCAAAATACAAAATTAAAAAGTAAAATTTAAAAAATTTTATTAAAAATTAAAAACCCACAAAAATCTTTGCTTGCTTGCTTAGTGTAGACCACACACATTCACTTGTGCACAATTATTTGATCTACCCTGTTTGCTCCCTGTGTTCGAACTCTCTGCATACTTGCCCATTACACCATTTGTGCAGAGTTAAAAATAAATTCTAACTCCACATTTATTTCTATTTCCTTGATCTATAGTGTGGTTAATTTGTTGACTTTAGTCCAGATTTAGTGTGGTCAACACACCGACTGAGTTCCCCGCTTTGTGTGGAACTGAAGATCACCTAATTTTGGCTAAATCATGGAGCTCCTGCTGTCCCCCTGCACCCTGCGTGAGTCGCCCATGATGTTGATACCCCCTTCAATGGGGACCCCGCCACACCTGGCCTCAATGGGGCACCCGCCCTGCCTTCCCCTATTGGGGGTGGTGGTGCTCTAGCTGTCCCCCTTGGTCCTTCCCCCTTCCACCCTTGGGATTAGGGTCAGAACCCTTGTTGCCACCCCTTTCCCTATTTACCCATATTGAGGCACCTCCCTCCATTGTGGAGGCTGCCCACAATATGGTTTCCCAGCATGTGGGTCCCCATTGCGTTGTCCAACAATCGAGTCCACCTGTGCATAGTGCCCCAAAGAGGCCGATTACTCAGGTAAGCCCATTATAGCATTCCCTATCGGTCCAAGGGACTTACTTCAGAGAAGGCTCGCCTCTGCTAGGAAATCGCCGTCTCACACCGTCGCGGGAATATATAGCCCTGGTTTGGATCTAAACAATATGTCCTTGGAGGCGGCTTGTACCAATGGGGAGTCGCTAAGGGATGAAGGATATGCTCCTGAGAACCTATCGGTGGCTAATCCATCATGGATTACCGCCTCCCATAAGAAGAAGAAGCCGCCAAAGGCCCATGCGAGGAACTCTGGGAAACCACTGCCCTCCACTCTAGTTGACTATGTCGGGGCCATTTGTAACACTTGGGGTCTCAATAAGCCTCGCAAGTTGTGTATGATCCTGAGGAACCTACAAAAGAAAAATGCAGAAATAATTGGTCTGGTGGAAACCAAGATTATGCCGGAGAACCTGAGTAAATTTGCGGAATTAATCCCCGTCGAATGGGAGTACATGCACAATAACATTTCACTAGGTAAAATATACGTCCTATGGAAGTCGGCTTGCTGGAGATGTGCCTTCCTTGGGTCCTCCCCGCAAGCTATCTCAATGGTGTGTTCAAACATGGGTGGATTCAACTTTAATTTGATGATGGTCTATGGCGTGAATTATCCATCCTTGCTTCAAGAGCTATGGGATTTTCTCAATCAATGTGGCATCTCTATTCATGGTCCTTGGCTTGTCATCGAGGACTTTAATATGGTTAAATTTGCTTGCGAGAAGCGTGGTGGTCGGTCCCCTCATCGAGGCCACCTGGATGACTTCAATAACTGCATCGATTGTTGTGGACTTAGGGATCTCGATTCCTCTAGTAAAACTTGGTCCTGGTCGAACTCATCTATTGGCCCTATGTGAGTCACTATGAGGCTGGATCGCGCGCTTGTCAACTTCTCCTGGATAACCTGCTTCCCACATGAAAAGCTCTCCTACTACACTGTTTCTTGGAGAAACCACCTTCTGCTCCATGTGGAGCTCACCTGCCTAGCCAACCTCCGAAAGCCTTTCAAATATTTTGACTACTGGGTCGACAGGCCTGGGTACCTCAAGGCTGTCTAAAGGGGGTGGGACTTCCACATTCATGGTAATCCTCTTTTCTGCCTCACCATGAAGCTCAAGAATGTGAAATTGGCCCTCAAGACCTGGGCTGTTGAGGAGGCGATTATTTTTTTGAGGTCGATCAGGCATTAAAATTCTTACATGAGGTTAATGGTGCTCTCTCTGCTTCCCCCTGGACCCCTTCCCTACGTTGTTGGATTCTGACGTGAATCTTCACGTGGAGGCTTTGGATTCGGACTTAGAATTTGCATGGAAGCAAAAGAGTCGTGTGGAATGGCTTAAGCTCGGTGACCGTAACACAAATTCTTCCTTCTTTACGCTAAAAGGCGCGCTTCTAGGAATTTCATCCATAATCTTATTGACGCTCAGGGGCAGGTTGTTGACAGACCTGCGGAGGTTTCCGCAGAGGCCTTGGCCTACTTCCAGGCTTTGATTGGCCATGATGGGCCAAGCCCTTCAATAGTTGTTCTCCCTCCCCCAAAGCGGGTGTTGTCTAATGAAGCCAGAAGGTGGCTGGTTAAACCTTTCTCTGAGGATGAAATTTGGAAGGTGCTCTGCTCCATACCTTCCACCAAGTCCCCTAGGCCTGATGGTTTCAACGTTGGGTTCTTCATGTGTCACTGGTCTTTGGTTAAGCGCGAGGTTTGCCTTGATATGGAATTCCTACACAATGGAGGGAGCATGGTACATCAGGTTAACCACACTTTCCTAACATTGGTGTCCAAGGTCCCCTCTCCGTGTGGGTTAGGGGACATCCAGCCCATCTCGTGTTGCAACATAATCTACAAGCTCTTCGCCAAGTTGCTGGCCACATAACTTGGGGTGGTTCTCCTGCATTTGATCTCCATTAACCAATCAGCCTTTGTTAGGGGAAGGTCCATCGACGATAATATAAGGCTTGTGAATGAACTTTTGTGGGGCTTTGATAGTTGCCTCTGCTCCAATAAGGCCCGTATGAAGATCGACCTCTCCAAGGCCTTTGATTCCATTGATCACTCCTTCATCCTTGAGGCCTTATGTGTCATGGGGTTTGGCAACAAATGGATTGACTGGATCTGGCGTGCATAACAACAACTTCCTTCTCTGTTCTCATTAATGTCTCTCCCCATGACCTCTTCATGGGGACGTGTGGCCTTAGGCAGGGGGGCCCATTAAGCCCTCTGCTCTTCACCTTGGGAAGGGAGTCCCTCACATGTCTTATGAATCTCGAGGTGGCAAATGGGCGTCTGGTGCCAATTGGTAGAGGCTGCCTCTCCGCTCCGGCTCACCTTATGTATGCAGATAACTTGCTTTTCTTCTACAAGGGCTCCTCTCGTTCCCTTCTTGTCATCAGGGGCATCCTTTCGACCTTACACTCTTTCTTGGGTTGGAGCTTAACCTAAGAAAGAGCAAATTATTTAACCCAAAGCACTAAGTAGAAGGGCTTGCTCCTATGGCTCATCTTGTTCTGCCGCGGTAGTCTTTGCCGACCTGTTATCTTGGGCTCCCTCAATCCTCCACCTCGGGTAGGAGTTCTGATACTCGGGTATTGGAGGATAGGATTCAGGCCATTTTGGGTGTCTGGAAGGCGAAAGTCCTTTCACTTGCGGAGCACATACAGCTGTTGCAATCCGTGATTCCTGGCATCGTCCTTTTTTTGGGCAAATGGGACGTTTCTTCCCTCTTGCTCTATTCGGAGAATTGATCGGCTTTGTGCTAATTTTCTATGGGGGAAAGATTTGCATGACATCGCTTGGCACATGATGTGTCTCCCAAAACTTGAAGGTGGGCTTGGGCTTAGATCATTGGCCACCTTGCATGATGCTCTGGTGGTCTCTTGGGACTGGAGTCTCCTCTCATCTGACTCCTCTATTTGGGTGCAATTCATGCTATAGAAATACTTATCCAATGGCACCTTTTGGGATGTGGAACCTAACAGACGTTTCTCTCGTATTTGGAAAGAGATTCTAAAAGTAAGGCCCATTTTGTGGGGTGCGGTTACTAGCAATGCTCCTCCTTTCGTATGGTCTCTGCACTAGAAAGGGTTTTCCTTTTGGGGGTTGCTGATTTGCGACGACATGAGGGTCGTCCCCCCACCTTGGGCTCCCCTCGTCTGGGCAAAGGGAAAGCCTCCAAAGTTTTCATGTACTCTTTAATAGGACGGTGTTGGGGCACCTATCTACCACGAATAGGCTCGCTAACTTTCGTATCTGCACGCCTTCTATATGCTACCTCTGCTTGTTTGAAATGGAGTCCCACCATCACCTTCTCTTTAACTACACAATGACTATTGCGATATGGGTGGGAGCCTACATTGTTCTGGCCTTGCCTTCGCCACCATTGGTCTCAATTCATGAGACTCTAGAGTGGATTCAAGCAATCTCAGTGGTGATGGTTCGTGAAAGAATTACCAGTCCTCTTGCTACGACCTTTTGGTTTATTTGGAGCAAAAGGAACAATAGGTAGGCATTGGGGGCCAGCTAGTTGGTCGACAAGTTGGTGGGCTTGATTATACAATCCTTTAATCTCTTGGGGATGTAATTCTTGGCCTTAGTTCTTGTTATCCGAGGGCCAGGTCAACCTCTTTCGCCTTGGATCTCATTATTGGAGGGCTTTTTGATTTTTACCTTTTTGTAACTCTTCTCTTATAGTTAATACATGAATTACTTACTTACCAAAAAAATATAGTGGTGGAGTTTTCAGTTGACGGGATATTGTAGTGGGTGAGTGATACTTCTTTGTTGTAGTGGAGAGGGTGGAAGGTAGCTTTGAAAACTCCAATATAAGTGAACATTTTTATTCTATTCCTTTAGGGGGCGTTCGGTTCGGGAATAAGCAGGAATAAGGATGGAGAATAAGGAGAATAATGGTCTATTCTCCATTAGGTTGGAGGATAGGAATGAGGAGAATAAGTTGTAATAAGTGACATTCTCTGTTTGGTTGGCTATTGGGGATTTAGGAATAAGGTAGTTAAAGTTGTTGGTTGTTATTTGTTTTGGAGAGGTGAGTTAAATATATTGGTTGTTATTTGTAATTCTCACTTACAAAATGCTATGAACTTCAAGTCGAAAATTAAATTTCCAAAATATAGGGGAGCCAAAGATCAATTTACACTATTTATTTCATTATGAAATGCTTATCATACATTGGTTTTTCTGCAATGTCAGGCGTGAAAGTTGATCCAGCCGTCATCTGGGCGATCACTATCTCCTTCTCCCATAGCTGACGTTGGGTTTCCTCTAATTTCTCAACAAAGAACTCTTCCGAAAATTCCAGCACATTTATTAAATCCATCAGGAACAACCTCTCTACTAGCTTGGACTGGTGCGTCGAGGTCAATTTGATGCCTTTACTTTGTATCCACACGATATATGTACGGAATTACGTGATTTGATAGTCATCCTTGTTGGGATGGATAAATCGAACCTAATTATATTTAGTGGAAATAAATTGCCTCTTTTGAGCACATGTACCACAAATGATCCTCAACGTTCTCGTGTATTGATTTAGCCGAAATTCACGTGGTCTAAAAGTGGTGTCTCACACAAGGCGGAGACGACCGTCGCTGTGGCGACTCACGCTAAATCTCGGACTAAAGTCAACAATTAACCCACACTAAGATCAATAAATTAGAAACAATGTGGAGTTAAAATTTATTTTTAACTCTGCACAAAAGATGTAAAGGGCAAGTATGCAGAGAGTTCGAACACAGGGAGCAAGCAGTGTAATTCAAGCAAGTGAATGCACAAGTGAGTGAGTGTGTGGTGTGTCTACACTAAGCAATCAAACAAAGAAATGTTTTTGTGGGTTTTTAATTTTTTGAATTTTTTTTTATTTAATTTTTAATTTTGTATTTTGATTTTTAATTTTCTGATTTTTATATTTTATATTATATATATTTTTTTTCTTTTTCAATATTGGAAAGTAAAGGGATATAATACAAGGCAAAGTGAAGTATTTATAAAAATGCACAAAAATGCTCCAAAATTCAGAAAACAAATGTTTTTGGTATTTTTAAGGTTTTTTACTGTTTTTGTGATTTTTGGGGGTTTTTCAAGATGTTTTTAATATTTTTAATTACTGAAATAAGAGAAAACAGTGGAAATGAGGCTGGTTGGGAATCAAAAGTAATTTAAAAATACCAACCAGTAGCAAAAATATTTCACACTATTTTTCTAATAAAAGTAATAAAATAAGGAAGAAACAGAAGCTGAGTTTGCAATTTTTGGGTTTTTCTACTATTTTTTATATTTTTTTTGAAGTTTTTGAGTGTTTTTCAATTTTTAGTGTTTTTCTTTTGAAATTTTTAATGATTTTTGGACTGACACTAAAAGATAATAAAATAGACACTACGTGATTTTTTTGGAATTTTTAGAGGTGTTTTGATATTTTTTTGGTATTTTCTAAGGTAGACAGTGCACAAAATAAGAGTTTTTGATTTTTAGTAAATAAGAAAATAACATAAAATCAAAAACTAATTAGATGGCGTGAAAGTATAGGTGCACAGGAGCTTAAGCCTATTTTTGAGGGATTTTTGGAGCTGAAATGATATTTTAATTAATTAGAACAAGACTCCAATCATCAAACAGTGCTGGCAAGGGCATACATGCAAATAGTAAAACATCCAGGGGCTTGTACGCAATTTTTCCACAAAATATTATACTAAAACTTGCATTTTAAGGATTGAACACAAATAACCAAACCCGCAAGGGTATATGTGCAATTTACCCACAGGACGCGTGACTTGCACGCGCCTGGGAGGGGTATGTTTGCAATATTTCAAAGCTCAGGGGGGTTCAATGCAATTTTTCCAAAATATTACAACTTAACAGAAATGTTCAAGGACTAAAACGAAATACATAAACCCCAGGGAGGTCCCTGCAAAATACCCAGTCCCCTCACGCGCACGGGCACGTGAGGTGACGTGGATTGGACCGAAATGCGAATAAGAAAACTACAGGGGTCTACTTGCAATTATTACAGAACTATTTAAACTACAGATTAAAGTTTTAGTACTATAAAACTATTACAAAAAATGGACGGGGGTTTGTAGCAAAATACCCACGCAAGGGCGCGATCAAACGGTGGGGATCATCCCACTTATCCACGTGTCGATGCGAGGCGCGCCGATACCCCTTCGGAAGCGGAGGGCTGAGATTAGATCTCAGCCCCTGATCTGACGGTGCCTGGGGCCTTCAATCGGACGGTGGCTGTGCTCCACGAAGAACAGAGGCTGATCGAACGGTAGCAAAGGTCGAGGGAGGAGCACGGAGGAGCTCCGGTCTGGCGAACTTCTCCGAGCTCTTCCGGCCAACCACGGCTACGCTGGAGCTTCAAAATGTCCAGATCTTCTCCTGCAGGTGCTGGCTGACGTCTGGAGGCTTCAAAATCCACCGGCGACGGCCGGTGCTCTCGCACGGAGGTGGCGGAGCTGCGAGGCTCCAGGCGCTCCGGCGAGAGGGCAAAATAGCTCCAGGAGCTTCAATGTACTTCAATACCTGCACCAAAGCGTTAGGGAGGTCGAGGGCAAAATGCCTCGACCTCGGGTGGCTCTCAAAATGAACGAGGAGGCGCAATAGGGGCTCGCCGGAGTTGCGCTCCGGCGAGGTGGTTGATGGAACGATTCGATGGACGATTTGACGAATGAAGATAGGCGAAATGATCCGAAGACTAACAGGAAGAAAATGGGATAAAGAGAAGGCAAGAACAGCCTCAATGGCCTAGGGCCAGAGGGTGGTTACCTCGACGGCAGAGCTTCGCCGGAGGTTGGAACGCGCGACGATCAGGTGCTCTCCCGACGCCTGGAAGCCTGGAGCTCAGAGCTGTCACCTCCGGGCACCTTTAGCTCGACCAAGGGGGAAGGATCGTGGGTAATTCGCGGTTCAACCCGAGAAAGGAAGAAGGTGGGTTGTATTTGAAGGGGGATGAGGGCGTGTTTTCGAGGTGCGATCACGGGTGGAGGAAGAAGATCTGAGTGGATCTGATGGAGCGGCGATGGAGATGGGTCTACAGTGATCAACTTCCAAGAAGGAAGCGACGGCGAAGGACGAGCGGCGCGGCCTAGGAAAATCCACCAAGGTGGGCAAAAACCCAGGCGCGCCAGAGCTACAGTAGACGAAGGACGGGCTGTTGACCTGGTGGTCAACAGTCGGAGGTTCCTGGTTGGTCCACGTGGACCAACCAGGAAAAAGATTGGAAAATTATTTTATAAATTCGATAAAAAATAGAAAACAATCGAATTTATTTTTGGTTATTAAATAAAAAATGCTTAAAATTTTATGTAGTATTTTATCATGATTTTTATTTATTTTTATGAATTAAATTTTTACAAGTTGCATTTATACCCCTATATAGGTATATTATCTACATGTTTTAGTATTTTATTTTATTTTATGTATTTTTAATCGTATTATTTTTATTTCTGACTTTGTAAAATTATAACATACTTTTATATACATAAGTATATTTTTATTTTATTTTTCTGAGATGTTTTGTATATTTAATAAAATACAAGTATATTTTATATAGGTATGTATATAGGTAAAGTACCTATGTATTGGATATATACAATTATTTTTATTTGTATTTTAATTATGTTTTTATTCTTCTTTTAATGTACATAATTATTATAAGTATTATTTACAACATTATAAAAACATAAAAATTAATAAATAATGAATAAAGAATAAATTGAATATTTTATTCAGTATAGGTATACAACAGGGGTCCAAAACTCAACTTTCAGACCGTAGCTCCGCCAAATGCGAAACCACCACCATAAAATAGATTATTTTATTCTATATACAATTAAAGGTGAGTACGCTGCATTTGGAGTTTTTAATTGTGAGATACGGGTCTGGGAAGTTGGCAATCTGGATTTTTATTCAGACCATAACTTTTTATCTATACATTATTTTTCTGTGAAATCAATTTTGTATTTTTCTTTATTAAATTATCTACAACTTTCATGTACAAAGTTTCTTTATTTGATGTACAAAAAGTGGAACCAAAAATAGGTCCCAAAATGAATAAAGAATGAATAGAATGTATAGGTATTTTGACTGTATTTCTGACCTTATCTCCCCCTACTTTATTCTTTGTCGACCTATTCATAAAGATGTCTAGGTCTCGGGGTTTTGGGTCATAAAATATTTACAATATTTTATTCTTTTTCTTTTCTTTATTTATTCTATAATTTTGGCCTTAATTACAGTAATTTACACACTGTTGAGATGCACATGCATGAATGCTAAGATGATGGTTTTAATGCTATTTACAGGCATTTGCTAGGGTTTTTGGTGCCAAAATGATAGAATAAAGATGATGAAATGTGGATTCATCATCCCCCTATACTTTACCTTTGCTAGTCCCTAGCAAACACTTATGCAATAAGTGCAAAAAGAAAAAGAAAGGAAAGAAAAAGAAGAAAATTAGATTAAGTTTAATTCTCGAACTTGTCTTCGCAAAATCGAAGTTTGGAGCTTAAGTCGGACCTTTGGAATTTAGTGCGGTCGGAACCTTAATGAGAACCAAGTTTGAAATCCAACAGTCCTTGAGAATCCCAAAACTCTGTCCAAGTCTCCTCAATAGCCAGGTCAGAAATACTTCAACTCATACGCAAACTCTTACGACTATGAATCTGACTCGTACAGTGTAAGTGATATGTAGCTCCCTACCTCAGAAGTGACAAAGAAACAACCTCCCCCAACCTGGTAACTCTAATGCCTCGGTCTAGCAACTCTTTCCTCGAGAAGCGGGGTATTCCCTTCTAAGTTCAAGTGCAACCGGCTCAAGAAGAGGGGGTGAAGAGAAGAATGGACGGTAGCCAGTGTAGCTACCTATCCTTGGATGCAAGACCAGTGTAGTCTAGTCATCCTGCTGCAGGCTCACATATTTGACTTTGGAACTCAAGCTTGCTTATTGACTTTGTACATACTTTGCAGGCTTTTTATTTTTGTACATGCCTGAACTTTTTTTTTTTTTTTCGAATACTATATACAGCAGCATTTACATAAGGAGTTTTTCCTCTTGAGCTAGTAGACTATCCCTCTTTTGAAGCTTTATTGCAACCCACGGCTTCTGTCTTTAGACTTCATCACCACTAGACCAAGTTGAGGTGCACTTCCTTCACTATAAGAAGAAGAGAGGTTCCGCCTAGAAGTACTACCCTCATATGCTACCCCAAGCCAAAGGAAACTGCCTCCTCACCACCTCATCCGTGGAGAGCTATGTGAAAGGTGCAGGTGTCCAAGTTAGGTCATTATCAACAAGAGTCGTGCGTGTACTCCGAAATATTCTACTTAGGCAGTCAAGAATCCATTGAACTAAGTCTCGTGATCCTCAAAGAATTAAGTCAACTAGACCTGAAGTACCTCAAACCCAGTTCCTATAAGGTTCCTGTTATTAGGTATATTATAAGGTCCAATCAAGCTCCAATCCCTGGATTTTACTTAGACTTGTTCAACTATCAAACTCAATCCGAAAAATGCAAATGCCATGCAAATGCAGAAAATATTTTTGTGATGCAATTTTCAAAGATTTTGAACTTTTTATGGATTTTTGAAAAGATGATGCATGCAGATGCATATGCAATTTTTTGTATTTTTCAAAAAGATTTTTCAAATGTTTTTGGATTTTAGTTTTGCAAATGTTTTTGGGATTTTTGAAAACAAAAAGTTTTGGCTGAAAATTAGGTGAAAATATGTACACGGGAGTGCTTCTTATATATACAAGAAGTGGATTTTAAGAATTTACAAGGGTAAGTGATCAATTTTATACATATATAGGTAGTGGATTTTGGTGTGATGTACATATTCCTCAAACTTATTTGACACAAAGTTTTTCAAACAATTTTTGAAAACTATAGTCCGAAATAATTTTTACAATCATTTTTGCAAACATGTACACACATTTGAAAATCATTTTGCAAAGGCTTTCAAAACAGTGTATATAGGTTTTTCAAATCATTTTTGCAACCATTTTTCAAACCATTTGCAAATCATTTTTCAAACATTTTTATTTCACACAAAGAAAAGAAATTTTTACAAAACACACATTTTTACAAAGGTTGAAAACATGTAACAAAATATTTTCAAAATAGTTTTCAATAGATGTTCACAAAGATTTTCAAACTATTTTTTAAACATTTTGCAAAAAACATTTTCACCTGATTTATTAATCAGTATATACAAAAAGAATTTTGAGGAATAATCACATCTTTTATCAAGGAATTTTAATGAATTTTTGAAGCCATATTTATTAGGAAAATACGAAAGTACGAGTTATGGCTAAAGTATATACGCAGTATATACGACCCCCCTATACTTAGCTTGAGCTATGTCCTCATAGATCGGAGAGAGAATAGAAGACATAACTCGTACTAGGTATAGGCAAGTCTAAAGAATAACGAAATAAATGAATGAATCAATGAGAAGTTGACCGTCCCCCCTATACTTAGGATCAAATAATCCTAAGTATAGCAGACTGCAGGGAGGGTCAAGGGTGGGAATGAACAGATCGTACTCAGATTGTCTCCCCCTATACTTAGGGTAAGATATCCCTAAGTATAGACAAGAAGAGGAGACAATGGGGAGGATCGAAAAGAATAGAAAAACTCGGGGTGCCAACCCCCCTATACTTAGGACAAAGTACGTCCTAAGTATGGAAAACTGTCTACAAGGGCGGCACCTTCTTGATAGATAAAGATGATAGAAAAGGAAAAGAAGAAAAGAAGAAAAGAAGAAAAGAAGAAAATAAATCATCAGACATCCGAGTGATATAAACAGATGGATCTGTACAGCGGGAGATAGACTTGATCACCATGTATGAGATGTGGATGATGAGAGTTAAAGGACACATCTCATACCAGAAGAATGGGGGCAACATCAATGGTCGGCGGATCATGATCAAGATATAGTTTCAAGCGTTGACCATTGACGCGGAAGGTAGAAGAAGATGACGGTTCGGATATGTCGATGCTGCCATTGTCATGTACCTTCCTGACCACATACGGTCCTTTCCACTTGCTCTGTAATTTCCCTGGGAATAATTTCAGCCTGGAATCAAACAACCATACTCTCTGATCTGGCTCAAACTGTTTATGGCTGATATGCGAATCGTGCCATGTCTTCACTTTCTCTTTGTACTGTAGGCTGTTCGAAAAGGCTGTGTCTCTCAGTTCTTCCAGGGCTGCCAATTCAACTCTTCTTTGGTCTCCTATACTCTCGGGATCTAGAAGCAACTCAGTAACTGCCCAAAAAGATTTATGCTTGATTTCCACTGGCAAATGGCACGGCTTGCCATAGACGAGACGAAAAGGAGATGTTCCCAATGGATTTTTGAAAGATGTCCGATAGGCCCACAAGACCGAGTCCAAAAGCTGTGACCAATCCTTTCGGTCTGGGCGGACAACTTTCTGCAAGATAGTCTTTATCTCCCTGTTCGATACTTCGGCGAGACCATTAGTCTGAGGGTGATAAGGAGTGGCAACCCGATGGTCAATACCGAACTCGTCAGCAAGGGCCCTAACTTTGTCATTGATGAAATGAGACCCCCCGTCAGAAATCAAAACTCTAGGTACCCCGAACCGTGAAATGATATTTTTCCTCAAGAATTTACACACGGTCTTAGCATCTGCGGCTCGGGCGGGGATGGCCTCAACCCATCGGCTGACATAGTCTACAGCGAGCAAAATATGCTCGAATCCCTGACTCTTAGGAAATGGGCCCATGAAATCAATCCCCCATGCATCAAAAACCTCACAAAAGTGAATGGGTTGCATGGGCATCATGTCTCTCTGTCCGCAGGTTCCCATTTTCTGACAGTCAGTACATCTCTTCACGAACTCATCAGAATCCTTGCAGAGAGTAGGCCACCATAGGCCGGATTGAAGCACCTTCTGTGCTGTCCTTTTTCCAGAATGATGTCCTCCTGCCTCAAGCTTGTGGCAGTATGTGAGGACGCTATGCTGCTCTTCTTGAGGAATGCACCTCCTCCAGATACTATCCCCTCCTTCATGATAAAGGACGGGATCCTCCCAATGGTAAAACTTGGCCTTAGCTAGGAAGGTCTCAAGTTTCTGCCTGGGCCAACCCTGAGGGACTGTCTTGGCAACAAGATAGTTTACAAAGTCGGCATACCATGGGAGTGAGGTGACAGCCAAGATCGCCTCATCTGGAAATGTCTCTGAGATAGGTGCGCTGGGCTCAGATTCCTCAAGATTCTCCAACCTGGAGAGATGATCCGCCACCACATTCTTGACTCCAGGCTTATCCTTAATTTCAATATCAAATTCCTGGAGTAGAAGGATCCATCTGGTGAGACGTGCTTTGGCATCCTTCTTGGCCATTAAATACCGGATGGCGGTATGATCAGTGTAAATGGTTACTCTAGATCCGAGAATATATGATCTATACTTATCAAGAGCGAAGACTACGGCCAGCATTTCTTTTTCAGTCACAGTGTAATTCCTTTGAGCGGCATCTAAGGTCCGGCTGGCGTAGTGAATGGCAAATGGTAACCCATCCCTCCTCTGTCCAAGCACAGCCCCAACGGCAAAATCTGAAGCATCCGTCATGATCTCGAATGGAAGAGACCAATCGGGTGGCTGAAGGACAGGAGCTGAAACAACCATGTTCTTGAGAGTCTCAAAAGATTCAAGACACTTATCATTGACAATAAACTCGGTGTCTTTGGTCAGCAAGTCAGTTAACGGTCGGGCAATTCGACTGAAGTCCTGAATAAACCGTCGGTAGAAACCGACATGCCCCAGAAAAGACCGTAACTGACGCAGATTGGACGGCGGATTGAGTTTTCTAATGATGTCCACCTTAGCCGGATCGACCTCCATGCCCCTGTTGGAGACGATATGACCAAGGACCGTCCCTTGAGTCATCATGAAATGACTCTTCTCCCAGGATAAGACTAGATTGACCTCTATGCAGCGCTTCAGCACACGGTCTAGGCATTCAAGACAAGCGTCAAACCCATCGCCATAGACCGAGAAGTCATCCATGAAGACCTCTAAACAGTCACCCACCATGTCCGAGAAGATGGACAACATGCACCTTTGGAATGTCGCTGGAGCGTTACATAGACCAAAGGGCATCCGTCTGAAAGCATACGTCCCAAACGGACAGGTGAATGTCGTTTTCTCCTGGTCTTCGGGCGCAATGGCCACTTGATTGTATCCAGAGTACCCATCAAGAAAACAGTAATGGCTCTTCCCAGCTAACCGCTCGATAATCTGATCAATAAATGGTAGCGGGAAGTGATCCTTCTTGGTGGCCTCATTCAATCGTCTGTAGTCCACACAGACCCTCCAAGAAGTTGGTACTCTGGTAGCGATCTCCTCTCCTGACTCATTGACAACTGTAGTGATACCCGTCTTCTTGGGTACCACATGTAAAGGACTTACCCATTTAGAGTCGGAGATGGGGTAGATGAAATCGGCGCTCCACCACTTGGAAATTTCTTTCATGACTACGTCTCGAAGATTCGGGTTCAGCCGTCGCTGGAACTCACGCGATGGCTTAGCGTCATCCTCGAGATAGATGTGGTGGGAGCACAGCTTCGGGCTCAGCCCCTGGAGATCAGCTATACTCCAACCGATTGCCTTGCGGTTTCTTTCAAGAACCTCCATCAAACGAGATTCTTGCTCTCCAGTCAAATCTGCTGAGATAATGACTGGGTACATGTCTGGCTCTCCAGTAAGGAATCTGTACTTCATTGACTGCGGCAGAGGTTTCCGTTCTGGGCAACTGGGAGGTGGCAGATCTGGCTTCTGGTATGTCTGTGTGAAAGCGACCAGGTCTGCATGGGAGAACTCTCGCTCTGCATGAATTTCTGACGAAGGGCGGCCTGATGGGTCATCAATAAACTGCACTGGCTCGCACTCTGTCATGGCTGCTGGCTCAGAAGGAATCAGACAAGGCAAATAATCATCAAAGTCATCCCAGTCAATGTCTGAATCCGAGGGGTCAGAAGAAGATGAGCAAGAATGAAACTCATCTGCACCACTCATCACAACACTGTCAGCTTCAGATGTATCCTCCTCCAGGGATGTGCTCTCCCGGCTCTCGACTGCCATGAGCTTGAGATACAGTGAATCTGTAGGCAAGGCAAGGGTCGGTGCTACAGGATCTTTCCAGTTGGATTCATCATCAGTCATCTCGAAATCACAAACCTGGTGGATGTCTAGCTCCTCTGTCATCTGCTCTGCTTCGCTGGACTGTTCTGAGCATTCTGCCTCTCTGGCTCTGATCTCTTCGATCGTCTCTATTTGTATGGTTTCGCCTTCTACGCGAAAACATACCTTCCCACTGTCATGGTCGGTCACCGCCTTGGCTGTGGCCAAGAATGGACGTCCGAGAATGATGGGGGCATCAGTTACCGACTCAGGGATCTCCATGTCCAACACAACGAAGTCCACGGGGAATTTCAGGCCCTGAATGGTAACGACCACGTCTTTCAATAACCCCTTCGGCCTCTTAATCGACCTATCAGCAAACTGAAGGACGGTTCTGCTTCGAAGAAGAGGGCCAAACTCAAACTGCTTGAGTAAGGCTGCCGGAAGGAGGTTAATCGAAGAGCCGCTGTCTAATAGAGTACGATCAAACTGCTGCTCTTGAATCTCGCATCTGACATACGGAGCTCCTGCGTCTGGTCGCTTGGCTGGCAATGTGTTCTGAATGGCGCAGCAAGTGTTATGCGTGAGCATATGGATTTGATCTCTGTGCCTCTTCCTTCTTCGGACAGTAGTTGTTTCTTTCAGATTCTTCTTGAAGAAGGGAATATGCTCAAACGCTTCTCGTAGAGTCAGCTGAATATGAAATCTGTCAATCATCTCGTTGCCGAACTCTACCTGTTGGTTCTTTTTGGGATTTTCTTTTCTATTCCCCTTCGCTCGGCGGAGTGCCTCAGGGAAGGGGATGGTAGGGGCCTCCTCAGATGGAGGACTAGGAATCGGTTCCTGTGCCTGTGAAGATGGAGAATCCATACAACAATCATCATTCAACACATATGGATCCGCAATTTGAACAGAAACCTTTCCTTTATTCATATTTTTGTTTTTGTTTTTCGTCCCACAGTCTCTAGATACAAAATGTGGTGACATCACAGTGGCTGGCTCAACAAAAGTAGATGTGGTGGCCTCAGCACCACCACTAGCACCGGTCTTCGCGGCATCAGCACCGCGCTCTGGTTCTTCTCCCAAAATGGTGGCATCAGCACCACCGTCTGCATCTGGTATCACAACGGCCTCAGCACCGTTGTCCTGAACTCCATCATTGGTGGCATCAGCACCACCGTCTTCAACATCATCGTTAGCGGCCTCAGTACCGCTCCTCTGCTCTTCTGGCGCTCCTGATTCTGCGTCTGGCTGTCGCTCAGAAGAGGCGCCGCCGGCTGGCATCCTACCGCTCCTAGTAGTAACAAAATCAGCATCATAATAGGAATAAGATATGTCATTCAGATCATCACTAGGAGAGGTGTACTCTGTGAACTCTACCTGCTCAGATTTTCTTTTTAGGTTATTAGGATTGGGTTCGATCTGCGCGGGTATGGCGGCCTTGCCTTTGATGATATCCCGCATCTCCTGCCGGAACTCATCCATTTCTTGCCTGAAAGATGCTCGCTGCTCAGATAGCAAGCGGGCAAGATCGTCAAGAGCAGGGTTCTCATAGGCTGGACCCTGAGAACCGGATGTCTGCCCCTGCTGGACATGGGGCTGCTGCTGCTGATATTGCTGGTGATACTGGGGGGGAGGCTGGGCATAAGAACGCTGAGGCGGCTGACGCTGCCTCCACTGCTGTCCCTGATAGGCGGGACGAGGACCACTCTGATACTGCTGGGGCTGGTTGTACTGGGGCTGCTGGTGTTGTTGTTGTAGCTGGCTGCTCTGCTGTCCTTGAGGAGGAGGATGCTGTTGAGATAAGGAACCACCATTACCCCAACGGAATCCGGGGTGATCCCTGCGAATCGCTGGCTGGGGGTATCGGTCATACCAAATCCCGTTGACTTCCATCAACGGTTCCTGCTCAAAGGAGGGTGGAGGAAGAACTGCCAGTGGTTGCTCCGGCTGATAAACCACCATCTGAGTCTCCTGAGATGGCGGTTGCTCTGGGTGGTACTGCAACAACGGAACCGGCTCTGCCTGGATGTGATTCACCTGTCGGTACGAGATAGAGCTCTGGTTAGGGTTGCTGCTGCTGGAAGCAACCTGTGACCTTGGAGGCTGTTGTGACTGGGCCTGTGCCTCCTGAATACAGAGAATCTGAGTTTTCAGGTCACTCATTGTCTTGGCGATCTGGTCCATCTGGGCCATGCCTTGGTTCTGCTTCTTTTCAAGGATCTCCATGCGGTCCAGCTTCTCACTGATGATCCCCATGTCGGCTGCTGCTGATTCAGCTTGGGCTGCGGCTACCGACGATGTATTGGGACCGGCATCGATGCGAGCGATCCTATGAAATGATCCGCCTCCTTGTGGTGGCTTTTGTTGGGTGTAGACACGGGCCTGAGTCATCACTGTAGAATTTTCTGCCATGCCCTCGTAGATAGCCCATACATCATCTTCACCCTTAGAAAAATAGGATCCACCACAAGAGGCGTTGACAAGCCCCTGCAGCTTCGGTGTCAGCCCGCAGAAGAAACTCTGCACCAGATTGGGCTTGGATATATCATGATGTGGACACCGGTCGATGAGCTCTCTGAATCGATCCCAAGCTTCATGAAATTGTTCATTTGGGATCATGACAAAATTGCTAATCATAGCTCTAGCTGCATTGGTCCGGCCGAGAGGATAGTATTTCTTCAAAAATGCGGTCCGGAGATCTGCCCAAGTGTCGACGAACTGCCCAAGATGCTTGAGCCAATATGCGGCTCTATCAGCCAAAGAGAATGGAAAGGCAATCATCTTGATTGTGTCCTCGGTTATCAACCGATCATGGATGGTGCTGCAAATCATCTCGAATTCTTGGAGGTGGAGGTGCGGCTCTTCGGTCGGCAACCCATGGAACTTGGGTAGCATCTGAATCGTGTTGTGCCGAAGCTCGAAGTCTCCATGGATTGGTGGGAGTCTGATCCACCGGTGAGTGAGGGATGAAGCTGGGTTGTGCAGCTCCCTCATGATGGTCTGTGGCGGTCGCTCACCGTCTGGGTCTGCTCCTCCTGCATCGGGTCCTCCTCCTTCTCCACCGCCACCGCCCCCAGGTCGGTTTTCTCTCATCTGAGCAATTTCCCTCATAAGGTCACCCATAAATGTGCCCTGGTCACGAATCTGTCTCTGCATAGTCTCCAGGGATGCTAACAAGGAATTGTTGATGGCTGCCTGATCAAATAGGAATGGAGGGTGCTCATGATCCTCTTCATGCTCGCCTCTGTCTGCCATGGCTGGATATTCTGAAAAAGCAAAAGAGGCCATCTCAGGTGCCGTCGAATGAGCTGAAGACTGTGATGCACTGAATTCTGACACAATTGGACTGAGGGAAGGAGAATGGGAATGGTGGTCGAGGGGGAACAGGGTGGATGTAAACTCAGGCTCGGAGAGCGGACTCTCCGAGGTATTCCTAGATGAATAGGGAGGAGTGCGGGATAGCGGCGCCGACAAAGTCGGCCTAAGAGATCTCCGTCCCATCATCTTGATTATTGAGAAGAGTAGAGGAAGGGCAAGGGAAGAGGGATGATATGAGATGCAACAAAATTGCGCACGATTGTGCGGTGTTTTTGATCTTGACCTAGATAAATCTAGCAATCAAACACAAAGCAAGGGTAAGTTCACCAACTCAACACATGAAGCCGTGAAGGTTCGGCTTTTATCTTTTCAGTTTTAGCTTGATTCAGGAATTTATCTTTTAACGAGTCCTTAGAACGCTACGCCTATAGGAGAGAGAGTACTGCCGGAAAAGTATCCCGTACTTGTCCTCCTCCTGTGTAACCTGTAGCTTGTGCAGTTGAGGTCCTTGTAACCCTTCCTGGATCCCTACTCAGCCAAAGAATAAGAGAGGAAGCCAATAGGCGAAACCGATACTTCGGATCTTGCTCGCAACGGAATCACCCGTGAGCGTGCAAGAACCTACTCGGACGCAGCCGGTGAGACAGACACCCCCGTGAAGGCGTGGCCTATGCTCGATACTTCGGACGAGGTCGATGCTCACACAATAGTGAGTCACCAATGGTGACCAAGCCCTACTCGACTACGTACGATAGAAGCGCCAATACTTCGGTAATCCAGGCGATACACAAGGCAGCCACAAGCTGGGTTTTTGGCTCTAATCCTTACGAAGCGCTCACCTCACTTGGAAGGAGACCTTCCCATGCAACCTGAATACAAGTGAGGGTATTACTCACCCCAAGCAATGAATCCAATTACCTTTTTTTATTTTGGTCAAGTTTTCTTAGCAGTCCCTTTTTTAATTTTTTTTGGTGTTATCGCTTCTTTTGAGTCAATTCAAACAAGCGCCTAACGGTTTTGTATTTTCTTTTTGGTCCTACTTTGTCCAAAAACAGAGGGAGAAAAGAGTCGGAAAAGCCGTGCAAGTCGACACAAAGATGGAGATCTCACCTTTGTGCCTAAATGATGCGTGCAAAGTTAGAAGACTTACAGCGAATCCCAGCTCTCTCCATGCGGGATGCAAAGCAGAAATTTTTAAACCTATACTATATGCCGATATGCACACGGAAATCGTCCTAGATTAGGCAACTGCTAGCGTGAAGAACCACAAGCTAGCTAATAACTTCTGATCCGAGTGTCCGGTCTTGGCTCACCCCTCCTCTGCCCAACACATTTGGAGTAGGAGAAAGCGCTTGTTCGGGTATGAGCTCGCGGCGCGTGGATTTGGAAGCTACTCGCTAACTGTTTAAATTAGTCTAAGTCCAAAACGTATCTATAGGAACATGCAAAGATTATTAGGTGTTTGGACCTATTCTACTCGAGTCAAGCAGGACCTAGATCTAGGAGCTCAATCCACAAAATAAAGTGAAAAATGAAACTCAAAACCGGAAAATGACTGCGATGAAAACACGAGGAAAACGGCGGTGAGCCCCCGGGTGAACAAACACCCGGAAGTTAGGCCCGAATGTCTAAGTCCAAGTCCAAAGTACCTGTATTATTACAAATTAATGGAATCTCACTCTCTCACAAATAAAGTAAAAACTAGCTAAGCACTCTCTCTCTCACTCCTTGCTCTCTCCTGCCGGCTTGGCTTAAGAAAAGCCGGCTCCACGTCCCAAGGTTGCGTCGGGTCACCTAAGCCACCCGCCTCGCTCCGCGGTCCCTCGCAAGAAGACAAAAGAGATGGTCAGATAGTTCAATCAAGATATATATCAAAATGTAAGAGAAGGATAATGCTATGGTAAACAAACACACAAACAATCAAAAAGATGAACTACAAGCTGTTGCTCCCCGGCAACGGCGCCATTTGATTTAGCCGAAATTCACGTGGTCTAAAAGTGGTGTCTCACACAAGGCGGAGACGACCGTCGCTGTGGCGACTCACGCTAAATCTCGGACTAAAGTCAACAATTAACCCACACTAAGATCAATAAATTAGAAACAATGTGGAGTTAAAATTTATTTTTAACTCTGCACAAAAGATGTAAAGGGCAAGTATGCAGAGAGTTCGAACACAGGGAGCAAGCAGTGTAATTCAAGCAAGTGAATGCACAAGTGAGTGAGTGTGTGGTGTGTCTACACTAAGCAATCAAACAAAGAAATGTTTTTGTGGGTTTTTAATTTTTTGAATTTTTTTTTTATTTAATTTTTAATTTTGTATTTTGATTTTTAATTTTCTGATTTTTATATTTTATATTATATATATTTTTTTTCTTTTTCAATATTGGAAAGTAAAGGGATATAATACAAGGCAAAGTGAAGTATTTATAAAAATGCACAAAAATGCTCCAAAATTCAGAAAACAAATGTTTTTGGTATTTTTAAGGTTTTTTACTGTTTTTGTGATTTTTGGGGGTTTTTCAAGATGTTTTTAATATTTTTAATTACTGAAATAAGAGAAAACAGTGGAAATGAGGCTGGTTGGGAATCAAAAGTAATTTAAAAATACCAACCAGTAGCAAAAATATTTCACACTATTTTTCTAATAAAAGTAATAAAATAAGGAAGAAACAGAAGCTGAGTTTGCAATTTTTGGGTTTTTCTACTATTTTTTATATTTTTTTTGAAGTTTTTGAGTGTTTTTCAATTTTTAGTGTTTTTCTTTTGAAATTTTTAATGATTTTTGGACTGACACTAAAAGATAATAAAATAGACACTACGTGATTTTTTTGGAATTTTTAGAGGTGTTTTGATATTTTTTTGGTATTTTCTAAGGTAGACAGTGCACAAAATAAGAGTTTTTGATTTTTAGTAAATAAGAAAATAACATAAAATCAAAAACTAATTAGATGGCGTGAAAGTATAGGTGCACAGGAGCTTAAGCCTATTTTTGAGGGATTTTTGGAGCTGAAATGATATTTTAATTAATTAGAACAAGACTCCAATCATCAAACAGTGCTGGCAAGGGCATACATGCAAATAGTAAAACATCCAGGGGCTTGTACGCAATTTTTCCACAAAATATTATACTAAAACTTGCATTTCAAGGATTGAACACAAATAACCAAACCCGCAAGGGTATATGTGCAATTTACCCACAGGACGCGTGACTTGCACGCGCCTGGGAGGGGTATGTTTGCAATATTTCAAAGCTCAGGGGGGTTCAATGCAATTTTTCCAAAATATTACAACTTAACAGAAATGTTCAAGGACTAAAACGAAATACATAAACCCCAGGGAGGTCCCTGCAAAATACCCAGTCCCCTCACGCGCACGGGCACGTGAGGTGACGTGGATTGGACCGAAATGCGAATAAGAAAACTACAGGGGTCTACTTGCAATTATTACAGAACTATTTAAACTACAGATTAAAGTTTTAGTACTATAAAACTATTACAAAAAATGGACGGGGGTTTGTAGCAAAATACCCACGCAAGGGCGCGATCAAACGGTGGGGATCATCCCACTTATCCACGTGTCGATGCGAGGCGCGCCGATACCCCTTCGGAAGCGGAGGGCTGAGATTAGATCTCAGCCCCTGATCTGACGGTGCCTGGGGCCTTCAATCGGACGGTGGCTGTGCTCCACGAAGAACAGAGGCAGATCGAACGGTAGCAAAGGTCGAGGGAGGAGCACGGAGGAGCTCCGGTCTGGCGAACTTCTCCGAGCTCTTCCGGCCAACCACGGCTACGCTGGAGCTTCAAAATGTCCAGATCTTCTCCTGCAGGTGCTGGCTGACGTCTGGAGGCTTCAAAATCCACCGGCGACGGCCGGTGCTCTCGCACGGAGGTGGCGGAGCTGCGAGGCTCCAGGCGCTCCGGCGAGAGGGCAAAATAGCTCCAGGAGCTTCAATGTACTTCAATACCTGCACCAAAGCGTTAGGGAGGTCGAGGGCAAAATGCCTCGACCTCGGGTGGCTCTCAAAATGAACGAGGAGGCGCAATAGGGGCTCGCCGGAGTTGCGCTCCGGCGAGGTGGTTGATGGAACGATTCGATGGACGATTTGACGAATGAAGATAGGCGAAATGATCCGAAGACTAACAGGAAGAAAATGGGATAAAGAGAAGGCAAGAACAACCTCAATGGCCTAGGGCCAGAGGGTGGTTACCTCGACGGCAGAGCTTCGCCGGAGGTTGGAACGCGCGACGATCAGGTGCTCTCCCGACGCCTGGAAGCCTGGAGCTCAGAGCTGTCACCTCCGGGCACCTTTAGCTCGACCAAGGGGGAAGGATCGTGGGTAATTCGCGGTTCAACCCGAGAAAGGAAGAAGGTGGGTTGTATTTGAAGGGGGATGAGGGCGTGTTTTCGAGGTGCGATCACGGGTGGAGGAAGAAGATCTGAGTGGATCTGATGGAGCGGCGATGGAGATGGGTCTACAGTGATCAACTTCCAAGAAGGAAGCGACGGCGAAGGACGAGCGGCGCGGCCTAGGAAAATCCACCAAGGTGGGCAAAAACCCAGGCGCGCCAGAGCTACAGTAGACGAAGGACGGGCTGTTGACCTGGTGGTCAACAGTCGGAGGTTCTTGGTTGGTCCACGTGGACCAACCAGGAAAAAGATTGGAAAATTATTTTATAAATTCGATAAAAAATAGAAAACAATCGAATTTATTTTTGGTTATTAAATAAAAAATTCTTAAAATTTTATGTAGTATTTTATCATGATTTTTATTTATTTTTATGAATTAAATTTTTACAAGTTGCATTTATACCCCTATATAGGTATATTATCTACATGTTTTAGTATTTTATTTTATTTTATGTATTTTTAATCGTATTATTTTTATTTCTGACTTTGTAAAATTATAACATACTTTTATATACATAAGTATATTTTTATTTTATTTTTCTGAGATGTTTTGTATATTTAATAAAATACAAGTATATTTTATATAGGTATGTATATAGGTAAAGTACCTATGTATTGGATATATACAATTATTTTTATTTGTATTTTAATTATGTTTTTATTCTTCTTTTAATGTACATAATTATTATAAGTATTATTTACAACATTATAAAAACATAAAAATTAATAAATAATGAATAAAGAATAAATTGAATATTTTATTCAGTATAGGTATACAACAGGGGTCCAAAACTCAACTTTCAGACCGTAGCTCCGCCAAATGCGAAACCACCACCATAAAATAGATTATTTTATTCTATATACAATTAAAGGTGAGTACGCTGCATTTGGAGTTTTTAATTGTGAGATACGGGTCTGGGAAGTTGGCAATCTGGATTTTTATTCAGACCATAACTTTTTATCTGTACATTATTTTTCTGTGAAATCAATTTTGTATTTTTCTTTATTAAATTATCTACAACTTTCATGTACAAAGTTTCTTTATTTGATGTACAAAAAGTGGAACCAAAAATAGGTCCCAAAATGAATAAAGAATGAATAGAATGTATAGGTATTTTGACTGTATTTCTGACCTTATCTCCCCCTACTTTATTCTTTGTCGACCTATTCATAAAGATGTCTAGGTCTCGGGGTTTTGGGTCATAAAATATTTACAATATTTTATTCTTTTTCTTTTCTTTATTTATTCTATAATTTTGGCCTTAATTACAGTAATTTACACACTGTTGAGATGCACATGCATGAATGCTAAGATGATGGTTTTAATGCTATTTACAGGCATTTGCTAGGGTTTTTGGTGCCAAAATGATAGAATAAAGATGATGAAATGTGGATTCATCATGTATGCGCAAGTCCTCGAAGAGCAGGTCTACATCATCCGGGCAGAAGCATCTATGCCTAAGAGTCTTAGTCTTGTCACAATGAATCATAGCCATAACTAGGTTGGATTCTCGGAGATCCTGACATTACTCACCGTGAAGTTGTTATCAAGGTCCTCTTTACTTGTCATGGACTCCTGATGAATCCACGATTCATCGTCTTTATTCTTTTATTTTAGCATCATTTCCTTAGTCAAACACCTGTAAATACCACTAATTGCATAAAATTACCATTTTGCATGCATTTGTTAAAATTGCATTTTAACACTTTTTGTACATAAATAAAAGAAAAGAAAATGAAAGGATGTGTTTATGCAATAAATACAGACTGACTCGAACCCCGAGAGAAGCTCAAGACTTGACCTGATCGACCATGAATAAAGTAGGGGGAGATAGGGTCTTTTGTTAGAAAAATCAAAAATATATTGTAAATATTTTTCATGTATATTTGTATAAAACTTACATTATTTTATTTGTACATAATTTGAGCTCAAACTAATTATTTTTGTAAATAAAAGTTGTAAATAAAAATGTGTTGTAAATAATAAAAACATTTGTCAATTAAAATATTGTATATATTGCAAATAATCGCACCCAGAAAAAAGCCGCAAAGCAATAATTGAAACATTAATTCCGGCTCCATAGGAGTTCAAATCAAATCAAACTCACTTCCATTATACTATAAATTAAATTATCTTTCAAATGGCCGTGGTTTCATAATTCTTGGAGTTACGGTTAAAAAGTCGATTTTCTGGGGTGTTTTGTGCAGTTTAACCAATTTTTATTGTACATATTTATTTATATTTATTTTTATATAATGTATATAATTGTAAATACTGTTTTCAATGAAAATAAAAAAATAAAATAAAAAACTTTTATAAAAATATTTCCTTATTTGTACCTATGTATATTGTATTATATGTGTATAATATATGTATACAATTAACTTCCTTAACTAAAAATCACCAAAAAATTAATTATCTCACATTAATTAATTTATTTTATTTAATTACGAAATTCATATTTAATTATTTAATTTATTGGATTTATTTGAATTTATTTGGTTTAATAACTTGACTTGTATATATGATTTTATTCCACACCATATATGGCCACCAATATGGTGGTTAATTGATTTCCATTAATTATTTAATTTATTTAATTAATTTAATTCCGAATTTCGTTTTTAATTAATTAATTTATTTAATTAATTATTTTATATATTTTAATTAACCAATAAAAACTTTCCTTATTTGTATATACTTGACATTTTTATTTTCTATCTTCTTTTTAAGGGGCTCCTCCTCCCTCATTTTCTCTTGATCAATCTTTGGAGAGAGGAGCCCGATCTCCGAGAGCAACTCGTCGTAGAAGGGTGCCCAGCCTCCGATCCGTTCGGTGACAGTGATTCGATCGTCGTCTAGGCCATCACGGCGTGTCCAATCCCAAGGTGAGATCCGATTTCAATTCTCGTCATTATTCGTAGGTAGATCGTAGATTAGATTTTTGTATCATGATTACTCTTTAGGTCTTAAAACCACAAGATTTCATCACACATAATTCACGTCGACATCGATTCTTCACCTCATCTCGTGATCTCCACGTTTCACTTTCTACCTCGCACAACCCCTCACATCCGACCACGCACGGTGGTCGGATTTTCGGATCTTCCTCCACACCTCGCCAAGAACCATTCCCATTCATTCCTCCTAATTTTGTGCATAAATAATTAATAAAAAATACAAAAATATTCCTTTTACCTCTAACATTTGTTTTGCAGGCAAACAAAAAAATAATAAAAAGTTCATGTCCACTTTACATATATCAAAGAAAAATAAAAAAAGTAAAAAACATATATTTCCTTTTACATATGTTTTGTAGGAAATAAAATAAAAACGAAAAAAATAAAAAAAAAACAAAAAAACGCAGGCGGCGTTCTCCCCTTGTGCACAGCCGCACAGGCCTGCACCCTCGTCCACCGCGGCGTGCAGTCGCAGCCCCGGCCTGCTCTCCAGCAAGTGGAAACGCCGCGCGCGGCGCACTCTCCGCCCCTCTGATTCCAACCGGCAACCCACACCGGCACCAGCACCTCGCCTCCTGCCGCCCTCCTCCACCATCAGCGGCGGTGTTTCCGAACCCTCACGTGCGGTCGCACGAGGATGGCACACCATCTCCCTCGGCCGCACTCCGGCAGGCTCCTCCGCGGTGCTCCCCTTATGTCGCGCGGGCCCGCGCGAGCCACCGCCCGCCCCAGCCTGCTCCAGCCGTGCCCCTCCACACGCGTGGCCCGTGTGGCGAGCCCTCCTCTAGCGGTCGCGCGTGCCCGATCGCCGACCTCCACCGCCCAGAGACCTCCCTCCGCCGCATACCTCCGCGACCTCCCCTTGGCGTGACAGCGGCTCGGGGTTCCCCTTTTGCTGTGAAGAACAAAAGCTCCAACAAGGAAGCCCTAGGGTTCCATAAAAAAGGAAAAATTATGAAGAACCCCTCGATTATTTTTAGAAATCGCAAAGAAGTCCCTGCCAGAAAAAAAATCAGATGTGACCATGTTCTTTGGGTAAAATTACGACACTACCCCCTACTCTTTACTATTTTTATATTGTGTTGGAAATCTTTTGCATAATTACATTTCAGCCCCTGCTATTTCCAGACTCAAATTTTGCATGTTCTTCTTGATAAAATAAATGTTTTTATGTTCCAAAAAATTCTGAAAAAATTCGTGTATGCTCCTCCTATGTCTTTTATATTGTGTAAATTTTTCATGAATTTTTGTTGTCTTTTGATATATTTAAAAAATAAAAAATAGTGATTTATTTATCTTCCCGAAATTTAAAAATTCATAAAAATTAAAATAATAGTTTAAAAATTCCAGAAAAATTACTGTAGATGAGTTTTGCTGTCTTTTAATTTCGGGCCAATTTTTTTGAATTTTCCATTTATAAAACCAAAAAAATCACGAAAAATGAAATTATTAAAAAAATTGTAGAAAATTGTAGAAAAATCCAAAAATTTTGATCTCAGTCTCTGTTTGTAGATATTTGTCTTTAGTTTATCTTAAAAATAAATTTCAGGATTTTTGAGCAATTAAAGGATTTTTAAATTACAAAATACTCCTGACTGTGCATAATTTGTTTATTTTCCACTGTTTCATTTTTAGAAAACAAAAACATAAGAAAAATCCGAAAAAATTACCAAAAATATTTTAAAATATATAAAACACAAAAACATTTTTCTTTTAATTTTCTGAGCATTTTTGACCTTTTTAAAAAATATAAAAATAGTATTATTCGTGTGTTTTCTTTCATCATTTGTGCCTTATTTGAAAAAAAATAAAAATTCAGAAACCGCTAAAATTAACTCTGAAAATTGACTGCATGGTTTTTAAATCGTGCTCCTTGTGTTCGACCCTGGTCGCTATACCAGGTAAAAAGAATAACAAAAGCCGCTTACATTGAATTTCTTGATTTTTGAGTGGTTCATTTATTTTTCTTGTTGACCGATTCGAGTGGTTGAGAACAACAACATTTTTGATATTATTTTCCCATCTCAACTGCATCGAATTTCAGCTCATCAGAATAGCGTTGTTGCCGGGGAGCACGACTTTGTAGTCATTTTTCTATTTTTGTCTCTCTATATAATAATTGTTTTCTGACCTTCTCTCTTTGATTTTTGTGCGAGGTACTGCTTGGACGACTTGGAGTTTATTTTTGAGGACCCGCATAGGAGGAAGAACATGGAATTAAAGAAGATTTTTATTATATTTGAGAGAACAATAATTCTTGTAATAATTTAGGACTCTTGAACTGTAGACTTGGACATTATTCGAGGTCTGTTTCGCCAAGTGCCGGTGCACTTGGGGGACCTCACCGCTGTTTTTCGCTGGTTTTGTTTTCTCATATTTTTATTTTATTTTTGATTCACGCAGAATTTGGCCCCTAGACTTAGGATTTTTATATTGATTGTGACGTAATTGATTAAGGTCCTAGCCTAATTATTTACCTGCACCTATAGATCGATAACTGGACTTAATTAATTAAATCACAAAGAAAAAGCTAATCTAAGTTACCTGAGAGGTCATGTGTTGTTAGAGGCCGTATACCGCGCTGGCAAGATCCGTTATGGCGGACACCGATCGGCATCAGAGATCATACTCCGACCTCTCTTGTTGACTTATTAGCTACTGTGCTTTACGTATAGAAATCTTTCGCCTAATGTTGTTTTCTTCGTGCTTCATATAGGTAGTTTAAATTTCTGTATTTAATTTCTGCGCGGATCATATTGCATGTAGAGTGCTGGAGTAAGGTACGCATTTTCTATCTCTGCATGCTTCATTGTGTTTGACCGTGCATTGGCTTTTTCGACTTCCTCCCCCTGTTTTTGGACTCAAACTAATCAAAGAGGAAATCAGAAAATTTGTTAGGCGTTATTTATTTCAAAAAAAAAATCTAAAAATTGAAAGCAATAAAATCTGGGATTGTTAAAGCAAACTTGACCCTAAAACCCACCTCATTTAAAAATATTTGTTTTAGGGAGAGACACCCCCTCATTATTTGGTTTGCTTGAGCGAGAAAGTGACCCGGACACTAGGATAGAGCCACGCCTGAACTTCCGTTAGACTACTAGTCTTAGAGTTAGTCGTTCTCCAGTGAGGATCTCTCCGGTAACCGGTAAAGCGGACCGTGACGTCCTTAACAGAGCGAGTTGATCGGGTAGCCGGTAAACGGTCCGCAACTTGTACTGGCTGGGAAAGATCTAGCTTTGGGATTGGGCCAGTCTCTTGGGAGCATCGGGTTCCTAACAGCTCGCTTAATCGCTCTGCAAGATTGTTTTATCACCTAACTTAAAATTGCCAAGATTAACGACCGATCCTTTACGGTCATCAACTCGTGTTGAGTAGGTGAATTGGGGGTTTGACTTCTCATCTTGTTTGCTTACCAGATCTCATCCGCACTCATCCCCACATCACGATGATGGGAAGGAGATCCCTTAGACTGCCTCTGGCAGCACCGCTATCGAGCACTGCTCCCCATTCATCTAGGGTGGTTTTGGAGAGCCCAGACCGACTCTCCGAACCTGAGTTCAATACCACCCCGTCCCCCCTCGACCACCCTTCTTCCACTAGTCCTGAGATACCTGTGCAGAGAACAACACAGATACATGTTAACTTGACGGCACCTAAGCCTGGGTCTTTTGCCTTTGCAGAGAACCACAAGATGGCCAGCACTGATGGACGAACCGATGGACAACCCCAGAGTTCCACTTATGGTTTAGATCAGGGCGCCATCAACAACACTTTGTTAGCCTCCTTAGAGATGATGCAGTGACAGATTTGAGATCAAGGAGCATTTATGGCAGAGGTCCGTCAAGAATTAGCACAGATGCGAGCCGACAGAGGAGAGCATAACCGAGCAGGCGGTGGAGAGATCCCAGAGTTCGGAGGAGGATCAAACAGAAATCCGGAGGAGCCATCGGAGCAAGCTAGACAGCCACGACCGATGAGGCATTTGCACAACCCTGCTGCAACTCTGACCCATCGATGGATTCAGCTCCTTGAGATTCTGGGTGATTTCAAGCTCCCCCCCAGACCATTCAGCTTTTGCCCAAGTTCCATGGGCTAGCCATCGAGGAGCCGCATCTGCACTTGTAGGAGTTTGAGATGATCTGCAGCACTGTCCACGACAGATACGTGGACGACACTAAAAATGATAGCATTCCCTTTCTCCCTGGCCAACAGAGCAACCAATTGGCTGAAGCATTTGGGGAAATTTGTTACCACTTGGGATCAGCTATGGACCGAGTACTTGAACAAGTACTATCCACTCAGCTGGACAAACTCAGCACGAGCTCTGATCAACAACTTCTCCATGATCCCCAATGAACAGTTTAATGAGGCGTGGGATCGATTTCGAGAGCTCATTGACCGGTGTCCACACCATGACATATCCAAGCCCAATCTTGTCCAGAGCTTCTTTTGTGGGCTGACACTGGAGCTGCAGGGGCTTGTCAACGCTTCTTGTGGGGGTTCTTACTTCGCCAAGGACGAAGACCAGGTCTGGGCCATATATGAGGAGATGGCTGAAAACTACACAGTGATGTCCCAACCCAGGCTCTACGCTCAGGGGAAGCCCCAACCCCATCCCGTGTCCTATCATAGAATCTCACGGGTTGATGCGGGTCCACCCATTTCTTTGTCAGCAGCAGCAGCACAGGCAGAATCTTCAGCCGCTGACATGGGCATGATCAGTGAGAAGTTGGATCGCATAGAGATAATAGAGAAGAAGCAGTGCCAGGACATGACACAAATAGATCAATTGAAACAGACTTTTAGTGACCTGAAGACCCACATCTTGTGTCTCCAGGAGGCACAAGCGGCTTCTCAGCCTTGTTCCAAGTCACGAGCTGATCCCACCATCAACATCTCTTCCCAGCACTCTGCCCAGTACCACCAGGTTCACCACGTTCAAGCAGAGCTAGTTCAACAGTTGCAATAGCACTACTCTCATCCACCACCATCTCAGGAGACTCAGATGGTGGTGTATCAGCCGGATCAGCCACTGGCAGTTCTTCCACCTTTCCCATACGAGCAAGAGCCGTTGATGGAATTCAACGGGATCTGGTATGATCGACAGCAACCCAGTTTACATCGGGATCATCATGGATTTAGATGGTCCAACGGAGTACCTTGTCCCAGCAGCAGCCTCCAGCTCAGGGTGGACAGAGCAGCCAGCAACAGCAGCCCCATTACTCCCAGCCACAACAGCACTTCCAGCAGGGTCCTCGTCCTTACCATCAGGGACAACAGTGGAGGCAACAACTGTAGCCTGAACAGTATTCTCAGCCTCCTCCTCATTTCCAGCGAGGAAACCCATCTGGTTCTCATGCACATGTTTATGAGAACACGACCCTTGATGACCTCACCCGCTTACTCACTGACCAGCAGGCGTCCTTCCGACGAGAGATGGATGAGTTCTGGCAGGAAATGAGGGAGATAATCAAGGGAAAAGTTGCCATACCCACTCAGATTGAACCTAACCCAAACAATATGAAGAGGAAGTCTGAGCATGTACAGTTTACAGAGACTGCCACTCCTAGTGATATTTTAAATGATATTTCCTCCATATTTGATGCTGATTTTGTAAAACTTAGGAGCGGTAGAAGGCCAGCCGGCAGCGCTTCATCTGAATGACAGCCATTGACAATTCCAGAGCGTCAGACGAGGAGGATATCGGTGCTGATGCCGCTGATGATGTTGATGATGGTGGTGCTGACACCCCCAAGGATCCAGTCGACGGTACTGAGGCTGTCATTTCTCCAGATGCAGTTAGTGGTACTGATGCCACTATTAGATGTGATGTTGATCTAGAGCGCGGTGCTGATGCCGCGAAGACAGATGCCGTGGGTGGTGCTGATGCCACCATTTCTAGTCCCGTTGTTTTCCTCCTATCTATGTATCTCAGGACATTGTCAAAAATAACAAAAAAAATGAATAAAGGAAAGGTTTCTTCATCTACTCTGAGTTCATATGTGTTGCATGATCACTCTTGTATGGGCTCCAGTCCTTCTCAGTAGCAGGAACCTCTTCCTGACCCTCTATCTGAGGAGGGTCCAGCTATCCCCTTCCCTCAAGCACTCCGCTTAGGGCAAGGGAAGGAAACAAAAAATCCAAAAAAATCACAACAGTTAGAGTTCAGCCAGCAAATGATAGATACATTCCACATCCAGCTGACTCTAGAGGAGGCACTAAAGCACATCCCTCTCTTCCAGAAGCACATGAGAGAGAAGACCACTGTACATAGGAAGAAGAGGAATGCAGAAATCCATGTGCTTACACGTGCCACTTGCTTCGCTATACAGAACCAATTACCAGCCAAGAGACCTGATGCAGGAGCTCCATATGTCAGATGTCACATTCATGAGCAGCAATTCGATCGTACTCTATTGGACAGCGGTTCTTCGATTAACCTCCTACCGGCTGCCTTACTCGATCGATTCGAGTTTGGCCCTTTTAGACAGAGCAGGACAATCCTTCAGTTTGCTGATAGATCTGTTAAGAGGCCGAAGGGGTTACTTAAGGACGTTGTCGTCACAATTCAGGGCCTGAAATTCCCCGTGGACTTTGTTGTATTGGACATGGAGATCCCTAAACGTGTGATCGATGCCCCCATCATTTTAGGAAGACCATTCTTGGCCACAGCCAAGGCGGTGACCGACCATGATAGTGGGAAGGTATACTTTCGCATCGAGGGTGAAAGTGTACAAATAGATACTATCAAGGAGACCAAATCTAGAGATTCAGAGTGCTCAGATCAGATGACCAACTCAGAGCAGATGACAGATATAGAGCTAGACATCCACCAGGAGTGTGACTTTGTAATTACAGATGATGAAGCAGTTTGGACAGATCCCACATCACGAGCTCTTGCCACATCATCAGACGGTGAAGATTCATAGGTCATGGCAGATGAGAGTTCGGAGAGCACACTCATGACACATGATACAATAGAGGCTGTGTATCATGACCAGGATAACGAAGATGATTTTATCTCATGCGCTTCAGATTCACATTCCTCAGACACAGACACCGATTTTGACTGGCAGGAGTTCGATGAATATTTATAGTGTCTGGTGCCTACCGAGCTGACAGCTAGGGCGGAGAGTGAGCCAGGTCCGTTGACAGATATACCAGTAGAGCCATCTTTGTCAGATTTACCATTGCAGCAAGAGTTCTCACATACATATCTGGTAGCATTCACTCAGACATTTCAGAAGCCAGATTTACCAGCTCCCACTTGCCCAGAATTGAATACCTTACCACAGAGCATGAAGTATAGATTCCTTGCAGGTGAGCCAGAGATGTTCCCAGTCATTATCTCAACGGATTTGACTGAAGATCAAGAATCTCATTTGATGGAGGTTCTTGAAAGAAACCGCAAGGCAATAGGATGGAGTGTAGCTGATCTCCTGGGGATAAGTCCAGCCCTGTGCTCCCACCACATTTATCTCGAAGAAGACGCCAAGCCCTCGTGTGAGTTCCAGCGAAGGCTGAACCTGAATCTTTGAGAAGTGGTCATGAAGGAAATATCTAAGTGGTGGAGCGTCGATTTTATCTACCCATCTCCGACTCTAAGTGGGTTAGTCCATTGCATGTGGTACCCAAGAAGACGGGTATCACCACAGTTGTGAACGAGTTTGTAGAGGAGATAGCCACCCGAGTACCCACTTCTTGGAGGGTCTATGTGGACTACAGATGATTGAATCAGGCCACCAAGAAGGACCACTTCCCGCTACCATTCATAGATCAGATCAGTGAGAGATTAGCTAGGAAGAGTTACTACTACTTTCTGGATGGGTATTCGGGATACAATCAAGTGGCCATAGCGCCAAAGACCAAGAGAAAACAACGTTCACATGTCCGTTTGGGACGTATGCTTTTCGACGGATGCCCTTTGGATTATGTAATGCCCTGGCTACATTCCAAAGGTGCATGCTCTCTATTTTCTCGGACATGGTTGGTGAATTTTTAGAGGTCTTCATGGATGACTTCTCGGTCTATGGTGACAGTTTTGATGCATGTCTTGATTACCAAGATCGAGTACTTCAGCGCTGCATTGAGGTCAACTTATCTTGTCTTGGGAGAAGAGTCACTTCATGGTGACTCAGGGGACGGTCCTTGGTCACATCATCTCCAACAGGGGCATGGTGGTCGACCCGTCCAAGGTGGATATCATCAAGAAGCTCAATCCACCGTCCACTATACGACAGTTGTGGTCTTTTCTAGGGCATGTCAGTTTTTATCGACGGTTCATACAGGACTTCAGCGAAATTGCCCGACTGCTCACAGATTTGTTGACGAAAGATACTGAGTTCCTTGTAGATGATAAGTGTCTTGCATCATTTGAGACTCTCAAGAATCTAGTTGTTGAGGCTCATGTCCTTCAGCCGCCTGATTGGTCTCTCCCATTTGAGATCATAACGGATGCCTCTGATTTTGCCGTAGGGGCTGTGCTAGGACAGAGAAGGGATGGATCACCATATGCCATTCACTATGCTAGCTGAACAATGGATGCCGCTCAGCGGAATTACACAGTCACAGAAAAGGAGATGCTAGCTGTAGTCTTTGCCTTGGATAAGTTTCGATCTTACATTCTTGGATCTAAAGTGACTATCGATACTGATCATACCGCCATCCGATACTTAATGGCAAAGAAGGATGCCAAAGCCAGATTGACCAGATGGATTCTTCTACTCCAGAGTTTGATATAGAGATTAAGGATAAACCTGGAGTCAAAAATGTTGTAGCGGATCACCTCTCCCGTCTAGAGAACCTTGAGGATTCATATCAGATTACACCTATTATAGAGACTTTTCCAGATGAGGCGATCCTTGCAATCACCTCACTTCCATGGTACGCCGATATTGTGAACTATCTTGTCACGAAGAATGTTCCACAAGATTGGCCCAGACAACGACTTGAGACCTTTCTTGCAAAGGCCAAATCGTACCATTGAGAGAATTCCACTCTTTATCATGAAGGAGGGGATAGCATCTGGAGATGGTGTATTCCTCAAGAAGAGCAACATAGTGTCCTCACCTATTGCCATAAGCTTGAGGCAGGAGGACAACATTCTGGGAGATGGACATCACAGAAGGTGCTTCAATCCGACCTTTGGTGGCCTACCCTCTTCAAGGATTCAGATGAATTCGTGAAGAGGTGTACTGATTGTCAGAAAATGGGCATTTGCGGATAAAGAGATATGATGCCGATGCAGCCTATTTATTTCTGTGAGGTTTTTGACGCATGGGGCATCGATTTCATGGGCCCATTTCCTAAGAGTTAGGGATTTGAGTATATCTTGCTTGTTGTAGATTATGTGAGTCGTTGGGTTGAGGCCAAAGGTAAGGGTCCTTGCTAACGAGTTCAGCATAGATCATAGAGTTGCCGCTCCTTATCATCCACAGACGAATGGTCTTGCTGAGGTTTCTAACAGGGAGATTAAGACTATATTGCAGAAGGTAGTCCGCCCAGACCGAAAGGATTAGTCACAGCTTTTGGACTCGGTCTTGTGGGCATATCGGACATCCTTCAAGACTCCATTGGGTACATCTCTATTCAGACTCGTTTATGGAAAGCCATGCCACTTACCAGTTGAGCTGAAGCATAAGTCACTATGGGATGTTACTGAGATATTTTTGGATCCAGAGAGTGTAGGAGATCAGAGAAAGGCAGAATTGGCAGCCCTGGAGGAACTTAGAGATACAACCTTTTCGAGTAACCTACAGTATAAGGAATGAATGAAGATATGGCATGATTCTCACATCAACCATAAGCAGTTTGAGCCGAATCAGAAAGTATGGTTATTCGATGCCAGGCTAAAACTATTTCCAGGGAAGTTGTAGAGCAAGTGGAAGGGACCATACTTGGTCCGGAAGGTGCATGACAATGGCAGCACTGATATATCTGAGGTGTCATCAGAATCCACCTTCCGAGTTGACGGTCAACGCCTGAAGCCATATCTTGATCATGATCCGCTGATCGTCGATGTTGCCCCGATTCATTTTGCATGAGATGTAGTTTTTGACTCACATCATTTGCATCTCATGCCTGATTTTCACTTCCTCCCGCAGTTGTATAGATCCGGATGTCCATATCACACATTCTTTTGTCTAACATCCCATCTCTATCTTATGATTATGTTATACTTAGGGTGTACTTTACCCTAAGTATGTGGGGGGTATTATACTGGTGATTATTCGTTTGATTCTTTTTACCTCTATTTTGTTGCCTATGCTTAGGGATATCTAACCCTAAGTATAGGGGAGGTAGACTCTGTACATTTAACTCCTCGGTTTTCCCTTTGTATACAGTCTGCTATACTTAGGATTACTTGATCCTAAGTATAGGGGGATCACCGACTTCTATTGATTTCATTCTTTTATTCTTCGTTGTAGTATATTATTCTTTTCACTTTTCTATACAAAGCACGAGTTATGTCTTTCTTTTCATCTCTTTGATCACTATGAGGACATAGTTCGAGCTAAGTATAGGGGGTGTCGTATATATTGTATATATACTTTAGCCATAAGTCATACTTTCATTATTTTTTTATATGGCTAAAATACTGTATAAATACTCAAAAAATACTAAAAAACTAATTAACTAATAAAAAGATGCAGATATTTCCTCAAAATTATTTTTGTATATACTGATTAATAAATCAGGTTAAAATATTTTGAAAAATATTTTGAAAGTAGTTTGAAAATCTATTTGAAAATCTTTTGAAAACTATTTGAAAAATGTTTGAAAAATATTTTCAACCTTTGTAAAAATATTGCGGATTGTAAAAAAAAAATTCTCTTTGTGTGAAATAAAACTTTTTTGTTAAAAAAACTATTTGCAAATGTTTGAAAAAATGGTTGAAAAATTATTTTAGAAATCTATATATACTGTTTGAAAAATGTTTCAAAATAGTTTTCAAATGTATGTAAATGTTTGTAAAATTGTGTGAAAATTATTTTGAACTATCATTTTCAAAATTATTTGTAAAACCATTTTCAAATAAATTTGAGGAATATATGCATCACAAAAATAAAAAAAATGAATAAAATAAAAATTAAAAAATCCAACTGTGTATATACCTGTATAAATTTCTCAAGTTGTAAATTCTTGCATCTTATTCTTGTAAAATAATCAACTCATTCTTGTGTAAATATGTGTCTTTTCCCTTATTAAAAAAATTGTGTATATACGTGTATATATTACTAACTTTTTGCATGTGCATCATCATTTTTCAAAAATGTATAAAAAAATCAAAATTTTGAAAATTGTTTCACAAAAAGATTTTTATATCTTTTCCTTGCATGTACAAATTTTCTTGCATTTGCATGAGCATTTTTCAGGATGATCTTGACATTTAAACTATGCCTGGAATAATTTTGAAGAATGGAGCTTAATTGGACCTTAATCCACTTAATTTCAGAGGAACCTTTTAAGATTTGGAGTTAAGACTTTTCAGGTCCTAGGGACTTAATTCTTTGAGTCCATAAGACTATGTTCATATGTCATCTTGATAAGTCTAAGTAGAATATTTAACAACACATGCATGATTCTTTTAGATCGTGGCTTACCTTGGACAATGCACTCTACACATAACTCTTCATGGAGGAGGTAGTGAGGGGGCAGAATCTTTTGGCTTGGGGTAGCATACGAGGGTAGTACATCTAGACGGAACCTCTCGTCCTCCTCTAGGGAGGGAAGTGCGTCTCAACCTGGTTTGGTGATGTTGAGGTCTAAAGACAAGATGCTGTGGGGTTGCAATAATGTTTAAAAAGAGGGATAGTCTACTAGCTCAAGAGGAAAAACTCCTTATGTACATGCTGCACCTTGTATATATTTTCAAAAAAAAAAGAAAAAAAAGGAAAAAAATGCAAAATCTCCAAAAGTGGACAGGCCTGATAGAAAAATAAAATGCATGTCGGAGTGTATATACAAGTGAAAAAAAGGAATAAGAGCTTCAAAGTCATATATTTGTGAGCTTGCAGCGGGTGACATGGCTACACTGGTCATGCATCCAAGGATAGGTAACTATACTGGTTACCATCCATTCTCTTCTCCATCCCCTCTTCTTGAGCTGGTTGTACTTGAACTTAGAAGGGAATATCCCCGCTTCTCGAGGAAAGAGTTGCCAGACGGGGGGATTAGAGTTACCTTGTTGAGAGAGTCTGTTTCTTTGCTACTTTTGAGATGAGGAGCTATGTTTCACTTACACGTACAAGAAAAGATTCATAGTCAAAAGAATTTATGTATTTAGACTTGTTCTGATCTGACTGTTGAGGAGACCTGAATAGGAGTCTTATGGAACTTAGAGGCTCTTAGGTTTTAATTCCATTACCCATTAAGGTTCCGACACACTAATAATCCAAGGTCCGATAGAGCTCCATACTACATTTTTATGAAGATAAGTTTAAAAGTCAATGTTGTTCTAACTTCTTTCCTTTTTCTTTTCTTTATTTTTGTTTTCACTTATTTTCCAAATAAGTGTTTGCTAAGGGAATAGCAAAGGTAAAGTATAGGGGAATGATGAATCCACGATTCATCGTCTTTATTCTTTTATTTTAGCATCATTTCCTTAGTCAAACACATGTAAATACCACTAATTGTATAAAATTACCATTTTGCATGCATTTGTTAAAATTACATTTTTAACACTTTTTGTACATAAATAAAAGAATAAAGAAGAAAAGAAAAAGAAAAGAAAGAGAAAGGATGTGTTTATGCAATAAATACAGACTAACTCGAACCCCGAGAGAAGGTCAAGACTTGACCTGATCGACCACGAATAAAGTAGGGGGAGACAGGGTCTTCTGTTAGAAAAACCAAAAATATCTTGTAAATATTTTTCATGTATATTTGTACAAAAATTATTTTATTTTATTTGTACATAATTTGACCTCAAGCTAATTATTTTTATAAATAAAAGTTGTAAATAAAAATGTGTTGTAAATAATAAAAATATTTGTAAATTAAAATATTGTATATATTGCAAATAATCGCACCCAGAAAAAAGCCGCAAAGCAAAAATTGAAACATCAATTCCAGCTCCATACAAGCTCAAATCGAATCAAACTCATTCCATTATACTATAAATTAAATTATCTTTCAAATGGTTGTGGTTTCATAATTTTTGGAGACACGGTTAAATAGTCGATTTTCTGGGGTGTTTTTTGCAGTTTAACCAATTTTTATTTTACATATTTATTCATATTTATTTTTATATAATGTATATAATTGTAAATATTATTTTCAATAAAAATAAAAAAATAAAAAAAAATCTTTTATAAAATTATTCCTTATTTGTACCTATGTATATTGTATTATATGTGTATAATATATGTAGACAATTAACTTCCTTAACTAAAAATCACCAAAAAAATTAATTATCTCACATTAATAATTTATTTTATTTAATTACGAAATTCATATTTATTTATTTAATTTATTGGATTTATTTGAATTTAGTTGGTTTAATAAGTTGCCTTGTATATATGATTTTTACAAATAATAAAAAAAATTCATGTCCTGTTTACATATATCAAAGAAAAATAAAAAAAAGTAAAAAAAAACATATATTTCCTTTTACATCTGTTTTGCAAGAAATAAAATAAAAAAACAAAAAAAATAAAAAAACAAAAAAATGCAGGCGGCGTTCTCCCCTTGCGCGCAGCCGCGCGGGCCTGCACCCTCGTCCACCGCGGCGCACAGCCGCGGCCCCGGCCTGCTATCCAGCAAGCGGAAATGCCAGGCGCGGCGTGCTCTCCGCCCCTCTGATTCCAACCGGCAACCCGCACCGGCACCAGCACCTCGCCTCCTGCCGCCCTCCACCATCAGCGGCGACGTTTCCGAACCGCCACGTGCGGCCGCGAGAGGACGACCCGCCATCTCCCTCGGCCGCACCCCGCCAGGCTCCTCCACGGTTGCCCCCCTTACGTCACGCGGGCCCGCGCGAGCCACCGCCCGCCCCAGCCCGCTCCAGCCGTGCCCCTCCATGCGCGCGGCCCGCGTGGCGAGACCTCCTCCAGCGGACGTGCATGTCCGATCGCCGACCTCCACCGCCTAGAGACCTCCCTCTGTCGCATACCTCCGCGACCTCCCCTTGGCGTGACGGCGGCCGTGGTTCCCCTTTTGTTGAGAAGAACGAAAGATCCAACAAAAACGCCCTAGGGTTCCATAAAAAAAGGGAAAATTACGAAGAACCCCTCGGTTATTTTCAGAAATCGCAAAGAAGTCCCTGCTAAAAAAATCATATTTTTCGGGTAAAATTACGACACTACCTCCTACTCTTTACTATTTTTATATTGTGTCGGAAATCTTTTTCATAATTACATTTCAGCCCCTGCTATTTCCAGACTCAAACTTTGCATGTTCTTCTGGATAAAATAAATGTTTTTATGTTCCAAAAAATTCTGAAAAAATTCATGTATGCTCATGCTATGTCTTTTTATATTGTGTAAATTTTTCATGAATTTTGGTTGTCTTTTGATATATTTAAAAAATCAAAAATAGTGATTTTTTTGTCTTCCCGAAATTTGAAAATTAATAAAGTTCAAAAAACAGTTTAAAAATTTCAGAAAAATTACTGTAGGTGAATTTTGTTGTCTTTTAATTTCGGACCAATTTTTGTGAATTTTCCTTTATAAAAACCAAAAAAGTTATGAAAAACGAAAATTATTAAAAAATTGTAGAAAAAAATCCAAAAATTTTGATCTTAGTCTCTGTCTGTAGATATTTGTCTTTAGTTTATCTTAAAAAAGAATTTCAGGATTTTTGATCAATTAAAGGATTTTTAAATTACAAAATACTCTTGACTGTGCATAATTTGTTTATTTTCCACTGTTTCATTTTTAGAAAATCACAAAAACATAAGAAAAATCCGAAAAAAAAATGCCAAAAATATTTTAAAATATATAAAATACAAAATTTTTCCCTTTTAATTTATGAGTATTTTTGACCTTTTTGAAAAATATAAAAAGAGTGTTGTTCGTGCGTTTTCTTTCATCATTTGTGCCTTATTTGAAAAATAAAAAAATTCAAAAACCACTAAAAATTAACTCTGAAAATTGACTGCATAGTTTTTAAATCGTGCTCCTGGTGTTCGACTCTGGTCGCTTTACCAGGTAAAAAGAATAGCGAAAGCTGCTTACATTGAATTTCTTGATTTTTGAGTGGTTCATTTATTTTTCTCGTTGACCGATTCGAGTGGTTGAGAACAACGACATTTTTGATATTATTTTTCCATCTTAACTGCATCGAATTTCGGCTCATCAACTTTGCAGGGACCTGACCTTGTGATGAGTCACAAGTAAATGCACTGGATATTTGATCCCCGTCCTGAACATCACGGATAAAGTTGTTGATGATGCAACCTGCCATTACCACAATCACATTTTCTCAAAGCTGTAGAATAGTTGCTCATGAATTGCCTTGAAGCGATCCTTCATTATCCTGAAAGTCTGTTCGACATAAGACCAGAGCTGTGAGTGTCAGTGATTGTACTTCTCCTCTGGCATGGCATAGTTGTGGCTCCTCCGAGCTCTAAACCAGGGTAGGTGTGCAATGACTCCACAATATGCATGAGGAAGGTATCCATGTTCACGTATCCACAGTCCAGGAGGAACTTCCATCCAGTAGGGACACGAAAATGGCCCTTGTCCAAGGCCCACCTCAACACCTTCATGTCAATGTATGACCCCTCCCATCCGGCTGCCACATATAGAAATCTGTAATTGAGGTTGACACATGCCATCACATTCTATGTAGTGTTTGGTGCCTGCTCTTGAACTTTAGCGCGATATTTTATGGGATGTTCGTAGGGATAAGCGTCCCGTCAATCGCTCCAATCACATCCTGAAAATAGAGGCCATTTTCCATACCGTGTTACTCATTTGAAAATGTTTTGCGTGGACCTGACATCAAAATTTCGAAGTTTTACCTTGAAATATGGATAGAAGTTGCTATTATGGAATATAACATATGGGGTCGGGAAATCATCTGCTTCCATGTGGATGGAAACAGCTCTCAGGGAGACGATGCGTGTGAGTATATCGTTGAGATGATTTGGAAGGGTATCATCAAAGTGTTGGAAATGTTCACAAAACTTGGCAATGTTCACAAAATACTTATTCTTCGCGTTATGGCTGAGGTAATGCATTAATATGTAGAGGGACTCCTCAGCCTTTAAGTGACTCGAATCCTTTAGGCACACCCTTTCATTAAGGATGGCACATAGACATAAGATGGTGTCAGGATACATCCGAAAAACCTCGTACGATGGACCAACGTGACCGTGCAACATCTTGTGGATCCATATATGGTATGTATGTGTGGAGGTGTGCTTTGACACCCGAGGGATGTAACTGCCCCATATGTTCTCCCCATCATCCTCGTCGTCTAGGAATGAATGTAGATATGTCATGTTCGACATGATGAAGTTGTACCTCATCGCGGAGATTACCGCCATGCCCTCCATTGCTGAGGTAGAGCTCCTAGAATTATTGAAAAAGGCATGGTATGACATATTGACAAAAGTGTCACAAACAAGAATGTAATATTAAAAAGTGTCACAAAGTAGGATAGTGACTGAGATTTAACTACAATCCAAATCAATTAGTACCGACCTACATAATGTTTGTCAACACTCAAATTTAAACAAGACAAATAAATTACAACAACAAGGATAGTTCCTAAGGTTAAACATACATTACTGCATGATAATATCACAACCCTCAACAATTATGGTGAATCATCCCTACGGCTTGCCAAGCTAAATGCTTATCCATACATCTAACTTAGCCGTCACGGATTTGGCACGGTTGAAGATGATCCATTCGTAGGGGTCATGGAGGTTGTGTGAGAGTCGGATTTGTGTCTCTGGGCTCATGCCTGGAAGCAAGGATTCCAACTCCTCTAGAATCTCCTCCACCCCTTCATGGGGATCCTTGGGAGTCCACGCTTAGGTCTGCTCCCTTTGCAGCTCTAGCATTTGTACCATTAGGTAAACTACATCCTCACTTAAAGCATGTGAAGTGATGGGGGAACCATCACGCTGGGAACACTTACCCAAGGTATGTCCCCCTGAATCCTTGTGTTGTCTCCTCCTGGATGTTTGAGTAGGTGGCCCCCCATCTCCAACCGGATCGGGCACCTCAGGCACATCATTCTCCACCCCGATGTCATCCTCGAATGCCTATTGTGTCGATGTATCCCCCTCAAAAAAGGCCACAAACAACCCTGGTGGTGCGGTATGAGAGGAGAAGGCATAAGTACCCTTTGCAGTGTAGTCTCCTACCATTGCATCCACCAGGTCATAATGAGAGAAGGACTTCCTTCGATAGGGCTTGTAGGCCTTGTCGATATGAAGGAAACATTACGTGATGAAATGTTGAAACAAAATTCTAGACATCTATACTCGGGTCTTATGTACTTACATACCATAAGACATGCTTCCTCATCTGGTGCGACTAATGTACAGGAGACCGGGTCCCACCCCCAACCGCTCTTTGTCATCAGGTATATGAATGATATGTAGGCCTTCTTTATTGTCTTCCATCGATTGTTTAACTTCACCTTGTATTAGTTCTTCCTTATCTACAAGTTGAAGTGTGCAATGATGCTATACCATGCCAACAACATGAACGACCCTCCAACCCAGTCCCCTATGTCAAAATAGTGCTTGAACAGCTGAAGAAGACACTCGTCCATCGCGGTTGTCCACTTCACTCGGTGGGCAGGGCCCGTCATCCCCAATGTGCACCCCCGATGCCCCTGCACCTCTCGCGGCTATCATGTATGGATGTGGTTAAACGGCTAAAGCACATTCCAATTTTGAAGTAGAACCTTACCAGCCCCAATGTGTGATAAGTTAGTGATTGAACATCAAACAATTGAACAACAAACACAACTAATTTGGATAAACCATAACAAGATGCATCATAGAGCAACAACAAATCAACTCTCAGCTTAGTCCCCACATCATCACAACAAATAGGGGTCATAAAGTAGCTCTCAGATCACTCTCAAACATCATAGAGCAACAACCAAAATGCATCATAGAGCAGACACAATGCAACTCTCAGGTAAAGCTCCACCCAATAGAGCAGTATATGAAGAGAAAACACAACAAAAAGGGTCCATAGAGTAGTGTAGGATTGCATCTCTCATATCAAGCTCCAACAACATAGAGCAGCAACTAGGATGGGCAACCAAGACCAACAAAAACACATCACAGAGCAGCAGTAGAGCAACTCTCGGCTCAATCTTCAGCCAACATGGCATCATATGGCGAGCAAACACAACAAATAGGGTCCATACAAATACTCCCAACAGGGGAGACATCGTGGGATGGTTTATAATGAAACAAACATCATAGCAGCTTTACATCTCCCAGATCAAGCTCAAACATCAAAGAGCAGCAAGCAAGATGGACATCCAAGACTAAAACAAATGCATCACTGAGTAGCAGTAGAGCTTCTCTCAGCTCAATCTCTGTCCATTACAGCATCAAATAAAGAGCAACCACAACAAATAGGGTTCATACAAATCCACCCATCAAGGGAGACATCATGGGATGTTTTATAATGAAACAAACGTTGTAGCAACATTGCAGGATTGCATCTCTCAGATTAAGCTCAAACATCGTAGAGCAACAACTAATAAGAACATCCAAGACCAACAAAAATGCATCACATAGTAGCATTGGAGCTTCTCTCAGCTCAATCTCCAGCCAATAGGGTATCAAATGAAGAGAAAACACAGCAAATAGGTCCACACAAATTCTCCGATCAAGGGAGAGATCATGGGGTTGTTTTTAATGAAACAAACAAGAAAATAATGTATATACACAAGAACAACAATAATCCATCATAGAGCAGTATCAAATGAACAAAAATGCATCATAGAAGCAGAGTGACATAGTACTAGTCGATAAATCAAACAACATGAACATCCAAGAACAAGAAGAAGGTGTCATAGAACATCTACATCTCAACTCTTAGCATATTTTTGTAGCCAATAGGGCGTCAAACGAGTAGCAAACGCTACAAATGAATGAATACCGAATTTCAGCTAATTCAGGAGGAGTTAATTAATCAAGTGTCATCGTCCTAAATCAACCCAATCGATTAATCGAGAAAAGTATTCAAACCATTGATAAATCAAACAGAGAAAACGAGCAGTTTTGCTACTTATATTAACCTGGTATAGCAACCCGGGTCGAACTCAAGGAGCACAATTAAATATTAAGTAGTCGATTCAAAAATAAAAAAAAATTCATTTATGTTTTTAGTGGTTTTAAATTTTTTCAAATTTTTAATTTTAAAAATAGTCATTAAGTCAAAGTATGCACAAGTATTATTTTTGTATTTTTCAACTATGTCAAAAATGCTCAGAAAAATAAATTAAAAATATTTTTTGAATTTATATATTTTTTAGTACTTTTGATATTTTTAAGGGAATTTTCAGATGTTTTTGTGATTTTCTAAAAATCAAATAATGCAACAACAAACAGTGCACAACTAGGGGTATTTTTCAAATTAAAAATAGATAAAATGCTCAAAACATGTGGAGTGATTTTTATGAAAATCTATGAAGAAATATCTACAAACAGGAACTAAAATCATAATTTTTGAGTTTTTTTGTTGATTTTATATGATTTTTACAAGTTTTCAAGTATTTTGAAAAATTTTAGGATTTTATAAGGTATTTTTCAACAAAAATGATACTGGAGCTAAAAAATGATAAAATACAACTATAATAGTTTAATTTTTAAAGGATTTTCAAATTTTTATAAATTTTTAAAATAAATAACGACTTTTTAGGGTTTTTTCTGAATTTTTAATAAAGGAAAATGAATGAAAATCAACAAGTAAAAATTACCATAAATAAAACATGCAAGCAAGAGCCACAAATAATTTTTAGACAATTTTTGGAGTTAATTAACTATTTATTGCAATTAATAAAAGAATATAATTAAAAACAGCACACAAGAACCAATCTACAAATATTTTAAGTTTTAGGTCCGGAAGAATAATAAATCTTTAAAATCCAAGGGCCATTGTGCAATTTGTCCAAAAAACTCACGCACAACATGTGAAATAATACGGACAGGGGTATATATATGCAATTATTCAAAACTTTCCATTCAATACATAACCAATTCATAGTGTAGAATAAAATGTGCAAACACACTAAAAGCACGTAAAGCTATACATGACTGCAACTTAGATGGACTAAAATGCAAATAACAAAACTACAGGGTCCTTAATGTCAAAGTATTTTACTACATATTACATTTATTAGACTAAAATGAAATAAAATAAAATGCAGGGTAAAAAGGAAATATACCCAAGTGAAGAACGTGACAGGCGCGTGGAGTTCTGACAGCTCTAATGGACTTCTGCAAAGCTGATCTGACGATCAGAGAATGTCGAGGACGTGCGGTCAGATTTGACATGCCAGGTTTGATATAACGGCCTGCACAACTGGCTGGAATGAGCGGCTCAGGTGGGGCCCAGATCTGATTAAAGCGCCAAAGTTTGGGCGTGAATAGACGATGATCAAATCTAGAGCTCTGTCTCCAGATCGAACGGTGAGGGAGGGTGCTGGAATAACAAGACTCTATCGAGCTTCAATCGGACATGTACAACGATCCACAGGCCAGAAGAGCTCGCTGCAGGGTCCAACACCTTCGTGAAAGTGTTACGCGTCGACTGGGATCCTCAGATAGACAGTTGAATGGTCGGATGGTCGTGGCATGGGTAGAGCACCTGGAGGTGCTCTGCCACCTCGAATGGAGCTCAGGTTGAGGCTCCTTGTGCGCACCAGTACCTACAAAGGATAATGGGACTCGGAGGCGTAGCTCCGGTCAAGTTATTGCATGTAAAAGCAGAGTGAAGTAGTAGGGGGAGGACGAGTGACATCCAACGGGAATGGAGAATGAGGTAAAAATTGGCTTTTTGGGTGTATCGTATAGTCGTATCGTACCTATACTTGTAAATATGTATATTTAATCTTTTAATTCATTATTTATGCATATTGTATTTTAAATACTTGTACATATTCTGAACAATAAAAAATAAAATAAAAATTAGAAAATACAAAATAAAATAAAAAAAATCAAAAGTTCATTGTACAAAGCCACACTTGTGTGTATTGTATATAATACCAATTTATTTAATACTTTTATTTAATTTATAAAAATCAAATAAAAATCATTTTATACTCCTCAAATTATGTTTTACATAAATAAAATATAAAAAGATATTTGTTTAAAAATAATGAAATAAAAATAAAAGAATAAAAAGTATATTTATTCTATACCTATACATAATACACTCTAATGTATATACGGTATATATAATTTCATAAAAAAATTAAAAATAATAGGAAAAATAACTTTAAAATTAATAAACATTTTTTATTTTGGTTATTTTTATTTTCATTATTCTTTGATTTTTTATTCTGAATTTTCTGATTGGTCAACCTGGGTCTGTTGACCCGAGTCAACCTTCCCTCTTCCCGACCCGATAACCTCATCATCGTTCCAGATTTCTTCCCTTTTTCCAGGTCGAGTACGACCTCCGTTTCCCTTGAATTCTGCACTCGAATTCTCTTATGATCCGTGATCCTCATGAATCCCTAGGTAGAGCTAGATCCTCCTAGGGTTTCGCTCTCACGTTCGATCTTTCTTGACCCTAGAGACGCCTAATAAATCCATTCCTCCACCACCCTTGCTCACTAGCTTGTGCCTCGCCACCTCTTTCCTCCTTAGCCACCTTCAGGATCATGACAGGATCTTCGGAGACCCTTTTGGAGTGTTGGTGGATGATAGGCCTCAACTCATACGTGACCGGAGCATCTCTACTTCATGCAACCTCCTCCACCTTCCGCACTGGAGTCGAGTCCAGGACCTTGCCTTCCCCTCGGCAACTCTTCATCGTTCATCGTAGGGTACCTAGGTACCTTCTATTCCATTCACATTCCACCGTTTGCTTTGATTTAGTTCATCATCCATCTCCGCTATCTTGGCTCCGACCATTGCTGTCGGAGCTCCACCCCTCACCTCACCTGTATTGATCGACAGTTCGACTCATCATCATCCCTCTCCCATGATCTGACCCCTAGAATCTCGCTCATCTGAGCAAGATTAGGCTAGACATATATTCATCAATGAACATCTCTCAACTCATTTACATCTCTAAGAAAGTTAACATCTCATAACAAATTCAGATATACCATAAAAACTTTCATCATAGAGTAGCCACAAAGTAGCTCTCAGATCAAGCTCAACCATCAAAGAGAAGCAACCAAATTGGATATCCAAGACCAACAACAATGCATCACAAAGCAGCAATGGAGTATCTCTCAGCACTATCTCCACCAAATAGAACATCAAATGAAGAGCAAACATACAATATAGGGTCCATACAAATCCTCCCATCAAGGGAGACATAATGTGGTGTTTCTTTATGAAACAATATTCGTAGAAGCATTGCATGATTACATCTCTCAGATCAAGCTCAAACATCATAGAGCAGCAACCAATAGGAACATCCAAGACCAACAAAAATGCATCATCAGAGCAACGGTATAGCTGCTCTCTACTCAATCTCCGGCCACTTGGACATCACAGGAAGAGCAAACACAACAAATACGGTCCATACAAATCCTCCCAACAAACGTACATCCGAGTACAATAACCACACATCATTGAGCATCATCAATAAAACAATGAGGAAGAACATCCAAAAAACATCAACCAGGTAGCGTAGAGCAGCTCTCAACTCAAGCTTAAGCTAATTGGGCATCAAAAGAATAGTGATCCCGACAAATGCACACTCTAATAGGCTCATTAACATCTCGCATCAAATACAATCTCAGACCAAATTGACAGTGTACCAACAATCAAGCAACCAACATGGACATCCAAGACCAGCAATAATGCATCCCAAAGCAATAATGGAGTAGCTCTTAGCTCAAGCTCCACCAAATAGAGCATCATATGAAAAGCAAAATGCATCAAATAGGATCCATATAAATTCTCCCATCAATGGAGACATCATGTGGTGTTTCAAATGAAATAAACATAACAATAGGACTGCAGATTAAATCCCATTTAGGGCTATATGATCACCAACAATCCAAACAAGGCATGGCAATAAAAGCAATAGCTCATAGTATAATGGAACTCAATTTCATCAACACTAACATTGCACCGTCAGTCAACCAAGCAATATGAACATCCAAGAAGAACAACAGGGCATCATACGTAAAATGGTTTGTAGAACTAAAATGGAGCATTGGTTGAGCGATTACCTCGAAATCCAGTAAAGGGAAGAGCAAATGTGCAGGCACATGCAAAGGACAAAATGCACAACTAGATCCTTAGGTGAGCCATCAGAGATCGATCTCCGGCCTAATTTATAAGGTAAGGATGAGTTATCGGATACCCTAGACTTCATGGAGGAGGGCATACTCGAGTTGACAGTTCAAGGGGTAGTGGAGGACACAATGATTCAATAGAAAATGATCAAAAGGAACCCCTACAAAGTCCATCCATCCAATTGATGCCACAGTAAAAGCAACCTACCTCAGATTCTCCTTTGACGGGATGAACTTAGGGCATGCATAGACTAAGAATCATGCTTCATTGGTGAATTTGCAGCTTGGGGTAGGGTAATCAAGGAGTATATCAAGTAGCTGAGGAGAAAAGAGATTTAGTCGTTAGGGAAGACAGTGTGTAGGATCTCAGATTCATCACTCTAAAAGTCTTAAATTAAGCTCAAATCCCTAAAATTCATTGGCATTTCTTCATTTATTCTGCATAATTAGCATTCATGCATGTATTGATAAGAATGACATTTTATCACTTATCATTGCATAAAATAAGGAGCCAAAAATCCCAGTCCAATTGACCTGTAAAATAGCCTAACTTCCCTGATTTTTAACTAATTCATGCATTCCAAATGACTTGAAATCACCTCCACTGTGTACATATCCTAACAAGAATAAATGAAAAATGCAAAAAAATCACTAATTGAAATAAGTTGACCAAAAACCCAAACCCTAGTTGCAGGATTTTCGAAATAAAACCTCGATATCTTCCTCATCTAATGTCTGATTTGGTCTTACTTACTTTTGAACTAATGGCAGGGCTCGGACTGTTGATCTCTGGTCAACTGTCCCATTCAAGACCCGACCCATCAGAACCATCTTTTCCCCGCAATTTCTTGCATTGTTCCGGCCGATCTATCCATCAATCGGCTTCGTTCGCTTCATAGGATTTCTTCATCATTCTTCTAGGATCCACGTCGGACATGTAGATAGCTCGTATAAACTTTTGATTCTTTGATTTTGTTCGGTCAATAAGGGTGCTCCCTAATGTGTATAAATAAAACCTCCTCTCTCCTCTTCAAAATTTGGTCATCTTCTTCCCCCTGAAGCCCCGTGACTCGGCCAAAGCGAGCATCCTCATGATAGGAGGAGATCCCCTGAGCTCGCGGCGGTCGATGGAGGGTGGAGGAGCACCCAAGGCCGCCCACGCTGGAGACCTCTACTCCTTACCTCAACGGGCAGGATTGAGCTATGCATTTTATCTATTTTAGTTAGGTTTTAATTCCAGCATTTCATTTACACATTTAGTTTATTGATTAAGGTTTAGATTTAGCGTAATTGGCTAGATTCGTAGTTAGCCGGAGCTTTGCTCCGGTAAACGATTCCACTTGTGCCCGATCGCCTTCCGCCTTACCAAACCACCTCTACTTCTTCTTCTCTCGTTTCCCTATGCCCTTCACCCTTCCGCTCAACTAGATCCTCCTTGGGTCTGGATTTGGAGGTCCATCTATGCCGCACTCCGCCGGACCTCTCCGCCCGCACCACCAGCCACTTTCCACCACTAATAAGATCTCCAGACCCTTCCTTTGTTCTTGTGATACTTTCCTGCAGGGTCTGGTGCGCCAAAGGGGCCTTCTTGGGCTGATTTCGACTACGAGAGAGGCACCTGGAGCTCTACTCCTTCTCCGAGCTGATTCCACGTCTTCTGAGCTCCAGCGTGCCTCGTGAGGATTCAAGACGATGCGGGGGATGCCAAGGAACGTGAAGAAGCCACCGACGGGTGAAATGGAGGTTGGAGGAACCCCTAGTGTTTGATCGAAACTCTCTAGCGGTGAGTTCTTCCCAGGTTCTTCCAGCCGACGTATCCACTGTCTGATCTACGAGGCGTCTCCAGATGCTGCAACTGACGTCTGATCTTGCCGAGCCTCAGTCGTTGGATCACCTCCAGTGATCTAATCATAGACATTCATCGCCCAACCGTCATCGGCCATTGCACGCTCGACACATGGAATAGTGGCTTGACGGCCACTGTTGGATCGCGCCTCTTCGGGTAAATTGCATATCCTCCCCGCTACTTTTTGTATTTATTATTTGATATTGTAAATAAAATATTACGTCTAAATAAAATTGGGAATTTTGTAAATGGACCCACGTACTTTACTATAATTGCAATTTGGTTCTTCCCAGCCTCACGTGCAGTCCCACGTGAGGGTTGTAATTTTGCTATGATGTCCCTGGAAATTTTGTATATTGTAAAATAGTACCAGAACATTAAATAAAGGATGTTTTATATTGGGAAAATTGCATTGTGACCCCTGTACTTTTTTTATTTGCAAAAATGCCCTGCCAGTACATGTATTTTTGTGTGTTTTATCTAATTATTAAAAATAGTTGATGAGCTCCTAAAAATCCACAGAAATAGGATTAGATGGTCCAAGCATTATAGTTACATGCCACGTTTTCACTTTGCATTTTTTTCATTTAATCTATTTATTAAAATTGAAAAGGAGCCTAATAAACCCTGTCTAATTTATAAAATACAAAAAATATAAAAACCTTTTGAAAAATTCCAAAAAATTATATATGGTTTATTTTGATATTTATTGAGTCTAGAAAACAAAAACCCTTAAAAATAAGAAAAAGACAACTAAAAAATCAGAAAGCTCCAAAATCCAACAAAAAATATAAAAATTCTATAAAAATACCAAAGTATGTTTTTCTATTTTATAATTATCTATATAATATTTTTATGTACCAAAATTAATTTGGGTAATTTTTTGGACTTAATTACTTTTTTAAAACCCAAATTAATTTTGTTTTACTTATTAATCCTATATTTGGGATATTTTTGAGTTTGAAAATACATAAAAATTAGCAAAATTTTTTGGAAAAATATAAAAACATTAGAAAAATTTTAAAAACCCAAAAACAATTTATTATATAATTTTTGTTTATATTTAATAGAATTTATAAATATATTTCTATATATTGTGTAAATAAAGCCTTATATAGGCTATATTGTTTTATAAAAGAAAAATAAAATATAAAATATAAAAAGAAAATATAAAATCAAAAAACTAAAAATCAAATAAAAAATATAAAATCAAAAATAAAATAAAAAAATATTTAATTTAAAATTAAAAATCCACAAAAATAATAGCATGGACAAGAGATAAAAGATGAAAACTTTTTGCATTCATTTTTCCTCCTCCTCCCGCTTGCTCCCAGTGTTCGACTCTCAATGCATGCTTACACCTATACATATTTGCAAGTAGAGTTATAATAAATTTTAACTTCACATTTTTTAGATTTAATTGCTTTATTCATATTGTGGGTTAATTGTTGATTAATTAGGGTTTCATGAGTGGTCGCCACAGTGACTTTGTCTCCACCTTGTACGAGACATATTTTGACCCTCACCAGATCTCAGTTATCAGATGGCGCCGTTGTCGGGGAGCAACGTCGTAGTAGGAGATTATTTGATTTTTGTCTATCATCTCTTGTTCATTCATTTATTTATTTTTGTGTCTATTTATTTATTTTATTTTCTTGATTATTTGATATTATTGTGAATTGTCTGACACTCTTCCATGTTTGAATTTGTTGCGAGGGACCGCGACCCGATGGAGGATCTCCTAGGAGAACCTATGCACCCAAGCAATGCGGAGTCGACTTTCTGACTGAGCCGACAGGAGAGAGCAACAATTCAAATTTGGATTAATTTTTGGAGACAGATTCAAATCTCATTTTATTATATAAAAAAATTGTAAATTTATGTGAGAGAGTGACCCTTTGATTAGAATAATACATGACTCTCACACTCCGACTTCCCGAGGTCTAGTTCCCGAGGGATCGTTCCCTTGGGGGCCTCGACGGTTTGACGTTTTTGTTTCCTATTTTATTTTCTTTATTTTGTGTGAATGAGCCCTAGCTTAGGACTGCTTGACAATAGACTTAGGTCCAAACACCCTAATATATCTGCATGTACCTATAGACTCATTTTGGACTTAATCAAAATTTGCAAAATGTGCTTCACGATAATAGCAGTTACTATCCTAGGGCGATTTCATCAGATTGCATTTGCATATAGCATAGCTTTCAATTCTGTTATGCATCCCTCATGGAGAGAGCTGGGAAGCACTGTAAGTCCTCTTACTTGGCATGCATCATTTGATTTCCAACTTGCATGGCTTTTCCGATCTTCTCCCTCTGTTTTTGATCACCTAGGATGCTAACTGGAAATTGAAATCCCCGTTAGGCACGTGCATGGAAAAATAACCAAAAAAGTGATAATCAAAAATAAAATTGGGGTTGATAACTCTATTGGTCTTAAAATAAAATGTAATGGATTCCATGTATTGGGGAGAGAAACCCCCTCATTGTTTGAGCATTTTATTCATACGTACACGCTAAGGATTAGTGCCCCAATCCCAAAGCCTAATTCTGATGTGTACAACTTTTTATGATCACCTAACTCTAAAATCGACAAGATAAAAGACCACTCTCGATCTTTATCGCGTTGAGTAGGTGTATCGGGGGTTTGCTTTGTGTATTTATTGTGACTTGGAGTCCATTTGCATTTTCTCTTTGAGTTATCAGTCCCGTCAGTGTGAGTCATCCATTTTTCATCTTTGAGTCTCTCTACCTCTCTTATACATATATCTCCTCATTTGCATCGAGTCGTGATATTGGCGCTTGAGCTCAATCATCTTCGCTAGATCTTTCGTCTCGCTTCTTGCCCACCCTCCTCGTGTCCCCCGTATAATCTCTTCTATCCCTCGGGATTGTTGTGCTTTTAGGAATAGCCCACATCGAGGATTGCAACTTCTAGTGATGATTTGAGTATATCAGGCACACTTTCGAGGTTGCTGAGATTGATACCTTACTCTCGGTGGAGTTGACTTTCGATACATGCATAGGAGCTTATTGAGGATGTTGATGATGCATGATGATTAAGTGTGATTATTTATTGAGGATTTAGATCTCACACACTGGATTGAGGATGTGATCTATTTTGATGATCTGATGATGATATCATGAGCTTTGATTGATCTATCTATTTTGAGGTTCCACCCATCTTGATTTTGAGGATTGATCGATTATGCTTATTTGGACTTCTCGACAAAGATGTGCGGAACCCACATGATGTCTCTCATATTCTTGACTGATCCATCCTTGATTTCCTGATTCTATTATCCACCTGTGGCGCTTTGATGTTTCCGGATTAATTTTTGGTGCCATCTCAGCTGATTGCTTGACTGAGGGATGTCATGTGATTGACCTGATTATTTTCTCCCTCACGTGATCTTATGCCCTCCTGAGGATTGATGGATTTATTGCTTTTGAGGACCTGAGTTTTGATGCTAGCAATCCCATGATTTGATCGTCCTAGTTTGTATTACTCCCCGAGGACTACCTGCGGGAGGATGCGACAAGTTCTCTACGCTCGGTTCCCTCGCTATTTATGCTACCTGTCTGTTGGAGCATGGAACTAAGTTGTCCGATTTTCCTGTTTGACCTCCCTGTTGATTGTGTACCTGATCTATAGATGCAGAGGCCAATGCCCCTAACTCCTTTGAGTCTCCTCTCCTTGATGGTCCTCGCAAGGATGAGCTTCACTTTTCTGATTATTCCTTGCCTAGTTCATAGTGCTCTCCGAGGGTTATCTACGAGAGACTATGACACCTTTCTAGATATGTGGTCTCTTCTGCTGGTATACGATCGTCCATCTACAAAGAACAATCTGATTGACTCTTTGAGTCCCCTCTCCTTGACGACCCTTGCAAGGATGAGATCTGATCCGACTATTCTCTGATTATCTTGCATTCCTCCCTGAGGACTATCTGCGGGAAGAATACAACAATTTCTTTACGCTCGGTTCCCCTGACTGATTGTGTCTCCTCTCTGTTGGAGCACGGAACCGAGTCGTCTGATATATTTTATGGTCCTTGACACTTTCTTTATGATCTGATCTGTTGGATCTTGGGACCTCTTCCTGGACTCATTTGAGTCCTCTCTCCTTGGCGGTCCTCGCAAGGGTGAGCCTTCCTATTCTGCTTATTCGACGCTTCATTGGCAGTACGCTCCCCGAGGGTTGTCTACAGGATGCTAACACTTTCTTGATTTGTCGATCTCTTCTGCTGGTAGCGGATATGTCTCCTACCAAGACCATTTCTATAATCCGTCTGATGGATCAGGCTCCTTTGAGCCTGCTTACCTTGACGACACTCGTGAGGGTGAGCCTCTATTCTGATTATTCTTTGACCAACATGTACTGCTCCCCAGGGGTTATATGTGGGAGAGTACATCATATTTTAGGTACTCGGCTTCACTTCTGGTGTTTCCTTTCTGGAGGGGCACGAAGCCGGGTCTTCAGATTTTGGCACTTGGTCTCCTCCCTGGTTGCGTCTCCTCTCTGTTGGAGCACGGATCTCTGATTATTTTGAGATATTTGAGTCTGCTCACCTTGAGGACCCTCACATGGTTGAGCCTTGTCTCATGATATTTCGGTGTGTCCCTGCGATCTTTCGACCTCTATGCTCACCGAACATCACGTCGTTGTCTCCTACTCTTTACTTTTTATATCTCTTTGAGACCATGATTGACTTGGAGGAGTATGTACTGTTCTCTCTTCCTCCATGGCTTACGGCATCGGCTCCGCTCACTCACTCCTTCCTTATGAGCTGATGTTCTGATTCACGCTACCGGTCCCTAGCTTAATTTTCGATATATATTCCCCGGTAGCTGACGCCCACTTGAGTGCATATCCGGGTGTCTTTTCACTATCTGACCACATCCTCCTTCTCACAGGGAGACGACGATGAGAGTACGGTATTCACTTGTCAAATACCATCCTATACTTCACTAGTCTACATTTGTTGTATATATGTATTTCATCTTTCATTCATTCTCCTGTATGTTTCGTGTGCCCCAGATCTTTTGTTATATCTTTGTGTCTATACTTAGGACATACCTTGTCCTAAGTATAGGGGGGTACACACCGTGTTGTTCTTTCTCCATTCTGTTTCGTTACTCTTGCCATTGCTTATACGTAGGGACATCTCACCGTAAGTGTAGGGGGAGTGATGCGTGCATTCTCTACGATCTTTTCATATATATCTGTCTTTTCTTCTTTTCTTCTTTTCTTCTTTTCCTTTTCATTTTTCTGTATCTACAAAAAGGTGTCGCCCTTTGTGTCAGTTTTCTGTACTTAGGACGTACTTTATCCTAAGTATAAGGGGGTGCACCTCGATTCGTTCATTCTTTGATCCCCTCCACTGTCTCCTCTCTTGTTAATTTACTCTTCTATACTTAGGGATATTTAACCCTAAGTATAGGAAGAGACAACACGAGCTGTGATCTGTTTATCTGTATTTTTCTGTTTGTTTATTCCCCCCTTGACCCTCCCTGCTTTGTGTACATTCTGTTATACTTTTGATTACTTGATCCTAAGTACAAGGGGGACGGTCAACTTCTTATTCATTTATCTCTTCATTCTTTCATTCCTTCAGTCGTTTTAGTATGGCTTTTCTATACTCAGTACGAGTTATGTCCTCTTTCTCTTTTTCGATCTATGAGGACATAGTTCATGCTAAGTATAGGGAGGTGATAAACGCGGGATCGAGAGCGGTTGTATTGACTCACAAGGCGAGTCAACAGTCGGTGTCTTAACCACTACAAAATCCTGGTTTAATCAACAAATAACCCACAAGCAAATCAAGCAATGAAAAACAGGTGTGAGTTAAGATTTATTTTTAACTCTGCACAAAAGATGTAAAGGGCAAGTATGCAGAGAGTTCGAACACATGGAGCAAACAGTGTAATTCAAGCAAATGAATGCACAAGTGTGTGAGTGTGGAAGTGTCTACACTAAGCAAGCAAGCAAATGAATTTTTGTGGGTTTTTAATTTTTAATTTTTTTTATTTGATTTTTAATTTTCTGTTTGATTTTTGATTTTCTGATTTTTATATTTTATATTTTATATATATTTTTTTTCTTTTTCAAATATTGGAAAACAAGGGGATATAATACAAGGCAAGCTAAGATATTTATAAAAATGCACAAAAATGCTCCAAAATTCAGAAAATAAATGTTTTTGGTATTTTTAAGATTTTTTACTGTTTTTATGATTTTTGGGGATTTTTCAAGATGTTTTTGGTATTTTTAAAGTCTGAAATAAGGCAAACAGTGGAAATAAGGGCTGGCTGTGACAAAAATGAGATTTGAAAATAGCAACCAGTACCAAAAATATTTCACACTATTTTTCTAATAAAAGTAACAACATAAGGAAGAAACGGAAGCTGAGTTTGCAATTTTTGGGTTTTTCTACTATTTTATATATTTTTTTGAAGTTTTTGAGTGTTTTTAATTTTTTTTGTGTTTTTCTTTTGAGATTTTTAGTGATTTTTGGACTGACACTAAAATAGGATAAAATAGACACTAGGTGATTTTTTTGGAATTTTTAGAGGTGTTTTGATATTTTTTTTTGGTATTTTCTAAGGTAGACAGTGCACAAAGTGAGAGTTTTTGATTTTTAATAAATATAAAACTAAAATAAGATCAAAAACTAAATAGATGGCGTGAAAGTATAGGTGCACAGGAGCTTAAGCCTATTTTTGTGGGATTTTTGGAGTTAAAATGATATTTTAATTATTTAGAACAAGACTCCAATCATCAAACAGTGCTGGCAAGGGCATACATGCAAATAGTAAAACATCCAGGGGCTTGTACGCAATTTGTCCACAAAATATTACACTAAAACTTGCATTTACTGGACTAAATATAAATAACGAAATCCGGAGGGGCCTTAGCGCAAAATGCCCAAGCCGAACACGTGCGAAACACGCGCCTGGCAGGGACCTAAAGGCAATAACCAAAACTATCAGGGGCTTGTATGCAAATATCCAAAATATTTAACGCTACATATAAAAGTTCTGGGACTAAACCGAAATACCCCAAAGGCCGAGGGTCTGTCTGCAAAATGGCCACGCACCTCACGCGCACGGGCACGTGAGATGACGTGGCCGAGGACCTTTTTGTAAATACGTAAAAGTTCGGGGGCCTTAAGGTAAATTTTACAAAACTATTTAAACTGCCGAGGAAAGTTTTAGTACTAATATAAAATACAAAAACGCTTGGGGTGGTTTTTGCAAAATACCCAAGCAAAGGCGCGATCAAACGGTGGGGATCATCCCACTTATCCACGTGTCGATGCGAGGCGCGCCGATACCCCTTCGGAAGCGGAGGGCTGAGATTAGATCTCAGCCCCTGATCTGACGGTGCCTGGGGCCTTCAATCGGACGGTGGCTGTGCTCCACGAAGAACAGAGGCTGATCGAACGGTAGCAGAGGTCGAGGGAGGAGCGCGGAGGAGCTCCGGTCTGGCGAACTTCTCCGAGCTCTTCCGGCCAACCACGGCGACGCTGGAGCTTTCAAGGTGGCCGAGGAAGCTCCTGCAGGTGTGGGCTGACGTCTGGAAGCTTCAAAATCCACCGGCGAACACCGGTGCTCTCGCACGGAGGTGGCGGAGCTGCGAGGCTCCAGGTGCTCCGGCGAGAGGGCAAAATAGCTCCAGGAGCTTCAATGTACTTCAATACCTGCACCAAAACGTTAGAGAGGTCGAGGGCAAAATGCCTCGACCTCGGGTGGCTCTCAAAATGAACGGGGAGGCGCAATAGGATCTCGCCGGAGTTGCGCTCCGGCGAGGTGATCGATTAGGTGATGGCGATGATCGATTCGACTGAGAATGATGGGGAAAATGATCCTAGAACTAACAGGAATAAAATGGGGAAGGAAATGGGATGGGTGGCAACCTCGATGGCCAATGGCCAGAGGGAGAATACCTCACAGGGACGACCGCCGGAGGTGATGGTGGAACACGCCCAGCTTGCCCAACTCCGCCTCTTCGAAGGTGCAACTTGGAGCTGTCACCTCCACCTTGCTGAGCGACTCCAAAGAAGGGGGGAAACTGGATGAAATGCGGTTCAACCCGGGATAGGAAGATGGTGGGTTGTATTTGAAGAAAGTTGAGGGCGTGTTTTCGAGGCATGATCACGGGCGGAGGAAGAAGATCTGAGTGGATCTGATGGAGCGGCGATGGAGATGGGTCTACAGTGATCAACTTCCAAGAAGGAAGCGACGACGAAGGACGAGCGGCGCGACCTAGGAAAATCCACCAAGGTGGGCAAAAACCCAGGCGCGCCAGAGCTACAGTAGACGAAGGACGGGCTGTTGACCTGCTGGTCAACAGTCGCTAGCTTCTGGTTGGTCCACGTGGACCAACCAGGAAAAAGCCCCTGAAAATGCTTTATTAAATCATTTAAAAATAGAAATGGGTTGAATTAAATTTTGGTCAAAAAATAAAAAATGTTTATTTTTTAATGTAGTATTTTATTCCGATTTTTATTTATTTTTATGAATTAAGTTTTTACAAGTTTACAATTATACCCCTAATAGGTATATTATCTATGTATTTTAGTATTTTATTTTTATTTTGTGTATTTAATCTACTTATTTTTGTTTATTATTTTCTAAAATTATGAAATACTTTTATAAACATAAGTGTATTTTTATTTTATCTTTCTAATATGTTTTATACATTAAATAAAATCAAAGTATAAAAGGTATAGGTATAGATATAGGTATAATACCTGTATTCCCTGTATATGTGTGTATTTTATTTTGAGTTTTCTTTTTACTTTTATTCTGATTTTAATGTACATATATATTATAAGTAATATTTACAATAATATAAAATTATAAAAATGAATAAATAATGAATAAAGAATAAGCTGAATATTTTAATCTGTACAAGGTACAATGTGGGTCCAAAACTCAACTTTCAGACCGTAGCTCCGCCAAATGCGAAACCACCACCATTGGATAGATTATTTTATTCTATATACAATTAAAGGTGAGTATACTGCATTTGGAGTTGTCGTTTGTGAGATACGGGTTTGGGAAGTTGGGATTTTAGAGTCTTATTCAGACCATATCTTTTTGTCTGTACATTATTTTTCTGTGAAATCAATTTTGTCTTTTTATTTATGAAATTATCTACAACTTTCATGTACAAAGTTTCTTTATTTGATGTACAAAAAGTGGAACCAAAAATAGGTCCCAGAATGAATAAAGAATGAATAACAAATATAGGTGTTTTATCTGTGTTTCTGACCTTATCTCCCCCTACTTTATTCCTTGTCGACCTATTCATCAAGATGCCTAGGTCTCGAGGGTTTTGGGTCATAAAATATTTACAATATTTTATTCTTTTTCTTTTCTTTATTTATTCTATAATTTTGGCCTTAATTACAGTAATTTACACACTGTTGAGATGCTCATGCATGAATGCTAAGATGCTTGATTTAAGGCTATTTACAGGCATTTGCTAGGGTTTTAGGTGCCAAAATGATAGAATAAAGATGATGAAATGTGGATTCATCATCCCCCTATACTTTACCTTTGCTAGTCCCTAGCAAACACTTATGCAATAAGTGCAAAAAAAAGAGAAAAGAAAGAAAAGAAAAAGAAGAACATGGATTTTACTTGATTATCAAACTTGTCTTCGCAAAATCAAAGTTTGGAGCTTAAGTCGGACCTTGGGAATTTTAGTGCGGTCGGAACCTTAATGAGAACTAAATTTGAAATCCAACAGTCCTTGAGTATCCCAAAACTCTGTCCAAGTCTCCTCAATAGCCAGGTCAGAAATATCTCAACTCATACGCAAACTCTTACGACTATGAGTCTGACTCGTACAGTGTAAGTGATATGTAGCTCCCCACCTCAGAAGTGACAAAGAAACAACCTCCCCCAACCTGGTAACTCTAATGCCTCAGTCTAGCAACTCTTTCCTCGAGAAGCGGGGTATTCCCTTCTAAGTTCAAGTGCAACCGGCTCAAGAAGAGGGGGAAGAAGTATAGACTTTTGGAAGCTCAGCCAGTGTAGCTGAGTCTCCCGCTGCTAGCTTCATGAGATGTAACATGGATACCATAAGCTTTTGCTTTATTGAACTATATACATACTCCGGTGGGATTATTAAATTTTCAATCCGACCCACCACTTTTTTGGAGTTCTTTTTGCATTTTTTTTTCAATTGCATCTGTACAACATATCTACATGAGCAGCATATACAAGAAATTTTCCTCTTGAGCCAGCAGACTATCCCTCTTTTGAAGCTTTATTGCAACCCACGGCTTCTGTCTTTAGCCTTCATCACCACTAGACCAAGTTGAGGTGCACTTCCTTCACTATAAGAAGAAGAGAGGTTCCGCCTAGAAGTACTACCCTCATATGCTACCCCAAGCCAAAGGAAACTGCCTCCTCACCACCTCATCCGTGGAGAGCTATGTGAAAGTGCAGGTGTCCAAGTTAGGTCATTATCAACAAGAGTCGTGCGTGCGCTCCGAAATACTCTACTTAGGCAGTCAAGAATCCATTGAACTAAGTCCCGTGATCCTCAAAGAATTAAGTCAACTAGACCTGAGGTACCTCAAACCCAGTTCCTATAAGGTTCCTATTATTAGGTAGATTTTAAGGTCCAATCAAGCTCCAATCTCCGGATTTTACTTAGACTTGTTCAACTATCAAACTCAATCCGAAAAATGCTCATGCTATGTAATGCAATGCAGAAAATATTTTTGTGATGCAATTTTCAGAGATTTTGAACTTTTTATGGATTTTTGAAAAGATGATGATGATGCACATGCAGATGCAATTTTTTTTTGTATTTTTCAAAAAGATTTTTCAGATGTTTTTGGATTTGAATTTTGCAAATGTTTTTGGGAATTTTTGAAACAAAAAGATTTTGGCTAAAAACTAGGTGAAAATATGTACACGGGAGTGCTTCTTTATATATACAAGAAGTGGATTTTAAGAATTTACAGGGTAAGTGATCAATTTTATACATCTATATATAGTTAGTGGATTTTGGTGTGATGTTAGTATTCCTCAAACTTATTTGACACAAGGTTTTTCAAACAATTTTTGAAGACTATAGTCCAAAATAATTTTTACAAACATTTTTACAAACATGTACACTCATTTGAAAATCATTTTGCAATCGGTTTTCAAAACAGTATATATAGGTTTTTCAAATATTTTTGCAACCATTTTTCAAACCATTTGCAAATCATTTTTCAAACATTTTATTTCACATAAAGAACATAAATTTTACAAACCACACCTTTTTTCACAGGTTGAAAACATGTAACCAAATATTTTCAAAATAGTTTTCAATAAATGTTCACAAAGATTTTCAAACTATTTTTCAAACATTTTGCAAAAAAAACATTTTCACCTGATTTATTAATCAGTAAATATAAAAAGAATTTGAGGAATAACCACATCTTTTTATTAGGGGTTTTTAATGAATTTTAAAGAATGATTAGCCATATTATTAGAAAAATACGAAAGTACGAGTTATGGCTAAAGTATATACGTAGTATATACGACCCCCCTATACTTAGCTTGAGCTATGTCCTCATAGATCGGAGAGAAAAGAGAAGACATAACTCGTACTAAGTATAGACAAGTCTAAAGAATAGAGAATAAATGAATGAGAAGTTGACCGTCCCCCCTATACTTAGGACAAAGTACGTCCTAAGTATAGCAGACTGTATACAACGCAGGGAGGGTCAAGGGTGGGAATGAACAGATCGTACTCAGATTGTCTCCCCCTATACTTAGGGTAAAATATCCCTAAGTATAGACAAGAAGAGGAGACAATGGAGAGGATCGAAAAGAAATAGAAAAACTCGGGGTGCCAACCCCCCTATACTTAGGACACGGTACGTCCTAAGTATGGAAAACTGTCTACAAGGGCGGCACCTTTTTGATAGATAAAGAAAGTAGAAAAGGAAAAGAAGAAAAGAAGAAAAGAAGACAATAAATCAACGGAAACAGAGTGATATGAACAGATGGATCTGTACAGCGGAAGATAGAATTGATCACCATGTATGAGATGTAGATGATGAGAATCAAAGGGCACATCTCATACCAGAAGAATGGGGGCAACGTCAATGGTCGGCGGATCATGATCAAGATATAATTTCAAGCGTTGACCATTGACGCGGAAGGTAGAAGAAGATGACGGTTCGGATATGTCGATGCTGCCATTGTCATGTACCTTCCTGACCACATACGGGCCTTTCCACTTGCTCTGCAACTTCCCTGGAAATAATTTCAGCCTGGAATCAAACAACCATACTTTCTGATCTGGCTCAAACTGTTTATGGCTGATATGCGAATCGTGCCATGTCTTCACTTTTTCTTTGTACTGTAGGCTGTTCGAAAAGGCTGTGTCTCTTAGTTCCTCCAGGGCTGCCAATTCTGCTCGTCTCTGATCTCCTACACTCTCGGGATCCAAAAGCAACTCAGTAACTGCCCAAAAAGATTTGTGCTTGATCTCCACTGGCAAATGGCATGGCTTGCCATAGACGAGACGAAAGGGAGATGTCCCCAATGGATTTTTGAAAGAAGTCCGATAGGCCCATAGGACCGAGTCCAAAAGTTGTGACCAATCCTTTCGGTCTGGGCTGACAACTTTCTGCAAGATCGTCTTTATCTCCCGATTCGATACTTCAGCAAGACCATTAGTCTGAGGGTGATAAGGAGTGGCAACCCGATGGTCAATACCGAACTCGTCAGCAAGGGCCCGAACTTTGTCATTGATGAAATGAGACCCTCCGTCAGAAATCAAAACTCTAGGTACTCCGAACCGTGAAATGATATTTTTCCTCAAAAATTTGCAAACGGTTTTAGCATCTGCGGCTCGGGCGGGGATGGCCTCAACCCATCGGCTGACATAATCCACAGCGAGCAAAATATGCTCGAATCCCTGACTCTTAGGAAATGGGCCCATGAAATCAATTCCCCATGCATCAAAAACCTCACAAAAGTGAATGGGTTGCATGGGCATCATGTCTCTCTGTCCGCAGGTTCCCATTTTCTGACAGTCAGTACATCTCTTCACGAACTCATCAGAATCCTTGAAGAGAGTAGGCCACCATAGGCCGGATTGAAGCACCTTCTGTGCTGTCCTTTTTCCAGAATGATGTCCTCCTGCCTCAAGCTTGTGGCAGTATGTGAGGACGCTATGCTGCTCTTCTTGAGGAATGCACCTCCTCCAGATACTATCCCCTCCTTCATGATAAAGGACGGGATCCTCCCAATGGTAAAACTTGGCCTTAGCTAGGAAGGTCTCAAGTTTCTGCCTGGGCCAACCCTGAGGGACTGTCTTGGCAACAAGATAGTTTACAAAGTCGGCATACCATGGGAGTGAGGTGACAGCCAAGATCGCCTCATCTGGAAATGTCTCTGAGATAGGTGCGCTGGGCTCAGATTCCTCAAGATTCTCCAACCTGGAGAGATGATCCGCCACCACATTCTTGACTCCAGGCTTGTCCTTAATCTCAATATCAAATTCCTGGAGTAGAAGGATCCATCTGGTGAGACGTGCTTTGGCATCCTTCTTAGCCATTAAGTACCTGATGGCGGTATGGTCGGTGTAAATGGTCACTCTAGATCCGAGAATGTAAGATCGATACTTATCAAGAGCGAAGACTACGGCCAGCATTTCTTTTTCAGTCACAGTGTAATTCCTTTGAGCGGCATCTAAGGTCCGGCTGGCGTAGTGAATGGCAAATGGTAACCCATCCCTCCTCTGTCCAAGCACAGCCCCAACGGCAAAATCTGAAGCATCCGTCATGATCTCGAATGGAAGAGACCAATCGGGTGGCTGAAGGACAGGAGCTGAAACAACCATGTTCTTGAGAGTCTCAAAAGATTCAAGACACTTATCATTGACAATAAACTCGGTGTCTTTGGTCAGCAAGTCAGTTAACGGTCGGGCAATTCGGCTGAAGTTCTGAATAAACCGTCGGTAGAAACCGACATGCCCCAGAAAAGACCGTAACTGACGCAGATTGGACGGCGGATTGAGTTTTCTAATGATGTCCACCTTAGCCGGATCGACCTCCATGCCCCTGTTGGAGACGATATGACCAAGGACCGTCCCTTGAGTCATCATGAAATGACTCTTCTCCCAGGATAAGACTAGATTGACCTCTATGCAGCGCTTCAGCACACGGTCTAGGCATTCAAGACAAGCGTCAAACCCATCGCCATAGACCGAGAAGTCATCCATGAAGACCTCTAAACAGTCACCCACCATGTCCGAGAAGATGGACAACATGCACCTTTGGAATGTCGCTGGAGCGTTACATAGACCAAAGGGCATCCGTCTGAAAGCATACGTCCCAAACGGACAGGTGAATGTCGTTTTCTCCTGGTCTTCGGGCGCAATGGCCACTTGATTGTATCCAGAGTACCCATCAAGAAAACAGTAATGGCTCTTCCCAGCTAACCGCTCGATAATCTGATCAATAAATGGTAGCGGGAAGTGATCCTTCTTGGTGGCCTCATTCAATCGTCTGTAGTCCACACAGACCCTCCAAGAAGTTGGTACTCTGGTAGCGATCTCCTCTCCTGACTCATTGACAACTGTAGTAATACCCGTTTTCTTGGGTACCACATGAAGTGGACTAACCCATTTGGAGTCGGAGATGGGATAGATAAAATCGGCGCTCCACCACTTGGAAATTTCTTTCATGACTACATCTCGAAGATTCGGGTTCAGCCGTCGTTGGAACTCACGCGACGGCTTAGCGTTATCCTCGAGATAAATGTGGTGGGAGCAAAGATTTGGGCTCAGTCCTTGGAGATCAGCTATACTCCAACCGATTGCCTTGCGGTTTCTTTCAAGAACCTCCATCAAACGAGATTCTTGCTCTCCAGTCAAATCTGCTGAGATAATGACTGGGTACATGTCTGGCTTTCCAGCAAGGAATCTGTACTTCATTGACTGCGGAAGAGGTTTCAGTTCAGGACAGCTGGGAGGTGGCAGATCTGGCTTCTGATATGTCTGTGTGAAGGCGACCAGGTCTGCATGGGAGAACTCTCGCTCTGCATGAATTTCTGACGAAGGGCGGCCTGATGGATCATCAATAGACTGCACTGGCTCGCACTCTGTCATGGCTGCTGGCTCAGAAGGAATCAGACAAGGCCAATAATCATCAAAGTCATCCCAGTCAATGTCTGAATCCGAGGGATCAGAAGAAGATGAGCAAGAATGAAACTCATCTGCACCACTCATCACAACACTGTCAGCTTCAGATGTATCCTCCTCCAGGGATGTGCTCTCCCGGCTCTCGACTGCCATGAGCTTGAGATACAGTGAATCTGTAGGCAAGGCAAGGGTCGGTGCTACAGGATCGTTCCAGTTGGATTCATCATCAGTCATCTCGAAATCACAAACCTGGTGGATGTCTAGCTCCTCTGTCATCTGCTCTGCTTCGCTGGACTGTTCTGAGCATTCTGCCTCTCTGGCTCTGATCTCTTCGATCGTCTCTATTTGTATGGTTTCGCCCTCTACGCGAAAACATACCTTCCCACTGTCATGGTCGGTCACCGCCTTGGCTGTGGCCAAGAATGGACGTCCGAGAATGATGGGGGCATCAGTTACCGACTCAGGGATCTCCATGTCCAACACAACGAAGTCCACGGGGAATTTCAAGCCCTGAATGGTAACGACCACGTCTTTCAATAACCCCTTTGGCCTCTTAATCGACCTATCAGCAAACTGAAGGACGGTTCTGCTTCGAAGAAGAGGGCCAAACTCGAACTGCTTGAGTAAGGCTGCCGGAAGGAGGTTAATTGAAGAGCCGCTGTCTAATAGAGTACGATCAAACTGCTGCTCTTGAATCTCGCATCTGACATATGGAGCTCCTGCGTCTGGTCGCTTGGCTGGCAATGTGTTCTGAATGGTGCAGCAAGTGTTATGAGTGAGCATATGGATTTGATCTCTGTGCCTCTTCCTTCTTCGAACAGTAGTTGTTTCTTTTAAGTTCTTCTTGAAGAAGGGGATATGCTCAAATGCCTCTCGTAGAGTCAGCTGAATGTGAAATCTGTCAATCATTTCGTTGCCGAACTCTACCTGCTGATTCTTTTTGGGATTTTCTTTTTTATTCCCCTTCGCTCGGCGGAGTGCCTCAGGGAAGGGGATGGTAGGTGCCTCCTCAGATGGAGGTCTAGGAATCGGTCCCTGTGCCTGTGGAGATGGAGAGTCCATACAATCATCATCATTCATCACATATGGATCCGCAATTTGAACAGAAACCTTTCCTTTATTCATATTTTTGTTTTTGATTTTCTTCCCACAGTCACTAGATACAAAAAGTGGTGGCATCACAGAAGATGGCTCAATAAAAGTAGATGTGGTGGCCTCAGTACTACCACTAGCACCTGTCTTCGCGGCATCAGCACCGCGCTCTGGTTCATCTCCCAAAATGGTGGCATCAGCACCGCGCTCTGGTTCATCTCCCAAAATGGTGGCATCAGCACCACCGTCTGCATCTGGTATCACGACGGCATCAGTACCGTCATCCTGGACTCCCTCATTGGTGGCATCAGCACCACCGTCTTCAACATCATCATTAGCGGCATCAGCACCGCTCCTCTGCTCCTCTGGCGCTCCTGGTTCGACATCGGGATGTCGCTCAGAAGAGACGCCGCCGGCTGGTATCCTACCGCTCCTAGTAGTCACAAAATCAGCATCATTCACAAAAGAAGACATATCATTCAAATTGTCACTAGGAGAGGCACCCTCTATGAACTCTACCTGCTCAGATTTTCTTTTCAAATTATTAGGATTGGGTTCGATCTGAGCGGGTATGGCGGCCTTGCCTTTGATAATATCCCGCATCTCCTGCCGGAACTCATCCATTTCTTGCCTGAAAGATGCTCGCTGTTCAGATAGCAAGCGGGCAAGATCGTCAAGGGCTGGGTTCTCATAGGCTGGACCCTGAGAACCGGATGTCTGTCCCTGCTGGACATGGGGCTGCTGCTGCTGGTATTGCTGGTGATACTGGGGGGAAGGCTGGGCATAAGAATGCTGAGGCGGCTGACGCTGCCTCCACTGCTGTCCCTGATAGGCGGGACGAGGACCACTGTGGTACTGCTGGGGCTGGTTGTACTGGGGCTGCTGGTGTTGTTGTTGTAGCTGGCTGCTCTGCTGTCCTTGAGGAGGAGGATGCTGTTGAGATGAGGAACCACCATTACCCCAACGGAATCCGGGGTGATCCCTGCGAATCGCTGGCTGGGGGTATCGGTCATACCAAATCCCGTTGACTTCCATCAACGGTTCCTGCTCGAAGGAGGGTGGAGGAAGAACTGCCAGTGGCTGCTCCGGCTGATACACCACCATCTGAGTCTCCTGAGATGGCGGTTGCTCTGAATGGTACTGCAACAATGGAACCGGCTCCGCCTGGATATGGTTCACCTGGCGGTATGAGGTGGAAGCCTGGTTGGAATTGTTGCTGCTGGAAACAACCTGTGACCTTGGAGGCTGTTGTGAATGGGCCTGCGCCTCCTGAATACAGAGAATTTGAGTTTTTAGGTCACTCATTGTCTTGGCGATCTGGTCCATCTGGGCCATGCCTTGGTTCTGCTTCTTTTCAAGGATCTCCATGCGGTCCAGCTTCTCACTGATGATCCCCATGTCGGCTGCTGCTGATTCAGCTTGGGCTGCGGCTACCGACGATGTATTGGGACCGGCATCAATGCGAGCGATCCTATGAAATGATCCGCCTCCTTGTGGTGGCTTTTGTTGGGTGTAGACACGGGCCTGAGTCATCACTGTAGAATTTTCTGCCATGCCCTCGTAGATAGCCCATACATCATCTTCACCCTTAGAAAAATAGGATCCACCACAAGAGGCGTTGACAAGCCCCTGCAGCTCCGGTGTCAGCCCGCAGAAGAAACTCTGTACGAGATTGGGCTTGGAGATGTCGTGATGTGGACACCGGTCGATGAGCTCTCTGAATCGATCCCAAGCTTCATGAAATTGTTCATTTGGGATCATGACAAAATTGCTAATCATAGCTCTAGCTGCATTGGTCCGGCCGAGAGGATAGTATTTCTTCAAAAATGCGGTCCGGAGATCTGCCCAAGTGTCGACGAACTGCCCAAGATGCTTGAGCCAATATGCGGCTCTATCAACCAAAGAGAATGGAAAGGCAATCATCTTGATTGTGTCCTCGGTTATCAACCGATCATGGATGGTGCTGCAAATCATCTCGAATTCTTGGAGGTGGAGGTGCGGCTCTTCGGTCGGCAACCCATGGAACTTGGGTAGCATCTGAATTGTGTTATGCCGAAGCTCGAAGTCTCCATGGATAGGTGGGAGTCTGATCCACCGGTGAGTGAGGGATGAAGCTGGGTTGTGCAGCTCCCTCATGATGGTCTGTGGCGGTCGCTCACCGTCTGGGTCTGCTCCTCCTGCATCGGGTCCTCCTCCTCTTCCACCGCCACCGCCTCCTCCCGGTCTGTTCTCTCTCATCTGAGCAATTTCCCTCATAAGGTCACCCATGAATGTGCCCTGGTCACGGATCTGTCTCTGCATAGTCTCCAGGGATGCCAACAAGGAATTATTGATGGCCGCCTGATCAAATAGGAATGGAGGGTGCTCATGATCATCTGCAGGCTCGCCTCTGTCTGACATGGCTGGATTTTCTGAAAATGCAAAAGAGGCCATTTCAGGTGCTGTAGAATGATCTGAACTCTGTGATGCACTGAATTCTGAAACAATTGGACTGAGAGAGGGAGAATGGGAAGAATGGTCGAGGGGGAACAGGGCTGATGTATACTCAGGCTCGGAGAGCGGACTCTCCGAGGTAGTCCTAGATGAATAAGGAGGAGTGCGGGATAGCGGTGCCGACAAAGTCGGCCTAAGAGATCTCTGTCCCATCATCTTGATTATTGGTAAGAGCAGAGGGAATGTAGAAGAAGAGGAATGAAATGAGATGCAACAAAATTGCGCACGATTGTGCGGTGTTTTTGATCTTGACCTAAATAAATCTAGCAATCAAACACAAAGCAGAGGTAAGTTCACCAACTCAACACATGAAGCCGTGAAAGTTCGGCTTTTATCTTTTCAGTTTTAGCTTGATTCAGGAATTTATCTTTTAACGAGTCCTTAGAACGCTACGCCTATAGGAGAGAGAGTACTGCCGGAAAAGTATCCCGTACTTGTCCTCCTCCTGTGTAACCTGTAGCTTGTGCAGTTGAGGTCCTTGTAACCCTTCCTGGATCCCTACTCAGCCAAAGAATAAGAGAGGAAGCCAATAGGCGAAACCAATACTTCGGAACTTGCTCGCAACGGAATCACCCGTGAGCGTGCAAGAACCTACTCGGACGCAGCCGGTGAGACAGACACCCCCGTGAAGGCGTGGCCTATGCTCGATACTTCGGACGAGGTCGATGCTCACACAATAGTGAGTCACCAATGGTGACCAAGCCCTACTCGACTACGTACGATAGAAGCGCCAATACTTCGGTAATCCAGGCGATACACAAGGCAGCCACAAGCTGGGTTTTTGGCTCTAATTCTTACGAAGCGCTCACCTCACTTGGAAGGAGACCTTCCCATGCAACCTGAATACAAGTGAGGGTATTACTCACCCCAAGCAATGAATCCAATTACCTTTTTTATTTTGGTCAAGTTTTCTTTAGCAGTCCCTTTTTTAATTTTTTTGGTGTTATCGCTTCTTTTGAGTAAATTCAAACAAGCGCCTAACGTTTTTGTATTTTTTCCTTTATCCTACTTTGTCCAAAAACAGAGGGAGAAAAGAGTCGGAAAAGCCGTGCAAGTCGACACAAAGATGGAGATCTCACCTTTGTGCCTAGATGATGCGTGCAAAGTAAGAAGACTTACAGTGAATCCCAGCTCTCTCCATGCGGGATGCAAAGCAGAAATTTATAAACCTACACTACATGCCGATATGCACACGGAAATCGTCCTAGAACAGGCAACTGCTAGCGATAGAACCACAAGCTAGCTAATAACTTCTAATCCGAGTGTCCGGTCTTGGCTCACCCCTCCTCTGCCCAACACATTTGGAGTAGGAGAAAGCGCTTGTTCGGGTGTGAGCTCGCGGCGCGTGGATTTGGAAGCTACTCGCTAACTGTTTAGTTAGTCTAAGTCCAAATCGTAACTATAGGAGCATGCAAAGATAATTAAGTGTTTGGACCTATTCTACTCGAGTCAAGCAGGACCTAGATCTAGGAGCTCAATCCACAAAAGAAAATGAAAAATAAACACAAAACCGGAAAATGACAAGCGGTAAAAACGCGGCAAAACGGCGGTGAGCCCCCGGGCGAACAGACACCCGGAAATTAGGCCCGAATGTCTAAGTCCAAGTCCTAGTGTACCTGTATTATTACAATTTAAATGAATCACTCTCTCACAGAATAAAATAAAAGCTAACTAATCCCTCTCTCTCTCACTCCTTGCTCTCTCCTGCCGGCTTGGCTAAAGAAAAGCCGGCTCCACGTCCCAAGGTTGCGTCGGTCGCCTAGGCGATCCGCCTCGCTCCGCGGTCCCTCGCAAGAAGACAAAGAAGAGATGGTCAGATAACTCAATCAAGATATATCAAAAATGTGAGAAATGGAAAACAATGCTATGGTAAACAATTCACACAAACAATCAAAATATGGACTACAAGCTGTTGCTCCCCGGCAACGGCGCCATTTGATAAACGCGGGATCGAGAGCGGTTGTATTGACTCACAAGGCGAGTCAACAGTCGGTGTCTTAACCACTACAAAATCCTGGTTTAATCAACAAATAACCCACAAGCAAATCAAGCAATGAAAAACAGGTGTGAGTTAAGATTTATTTTTAACTCTGCACAAAAGATGTAAAGGGCAAGTATGCAGAGAGTTCGAACACATGGAGCAAACAGTGTAATTCAAGCAAATGAATGCACAAGTGTGTGAGTGTGGAAGTGTCTACACTAAGCAAGCAAGCAAATGAATTTTTGTGGGTTTTTAATTTTTAATTTTTTTTTATTTGATTTTTAATTTTCTGTTTGATTTTTGATTTTCTGATTTTTATATTTTATATTTTATATATATTTTTTTTCTTTTTCAAATATTGGAAAACAAGGGGATATAATACAAGGCAAGCTAAGATATTTATAAAAATGCACAAAAATGCTCCAAAATTCAGAAAATAAATGTTTTTGGTATTTTTAAGGTTTTTTACTGTTTTTATGATTTTTGGGGATTTTTCAAGATGTTTTTGGTATTTTTAAAGTCTGAAATAAGGCAAACAGTGGAAATAAGGGCTGGCTGTGACAAAAATGAGATTTGAAAATAGCAACCAGTACCAAAAATATTTCACACTATTTTTCTAATAAAAGTAACAACATAAGGAAGAAACAGAAGCTGAGTTTGCAATTTTTGGGTTTTTCTACTATTTTATATATTTTTTTGAAGTTTTTGAGTGTTTTTAATTTTTTTGTGTTTTTCTTTTGAGATTTTTAGTGATTTTTGGACTGACACTAAAATAGGATAAAATAGACACTAGGTGATTTTTTTGGAATTTTTAGAGGTGTTTTGATATTTTTTTTTGGTATTTTCTAAGGTAGACAGTGCACAAAGTGAGAGTTTTTGATTTTTAATAAATATAAAACTAAAATAAGATCAAAAACTAAATAGATGGCGTGAAAGTATAGGTGCACAGGAGCTTAAGCCTATTTTTGTGGGATTTTTGGAGTTAAAATGATATTTTAATTATTTAGAACAAGACTCCAATCATCAAACAGTGCTGGCAAGGGCATACATGCAAATAGTAAAACATCCAGGGGCTTGTACGCAATTTGTCCACAAAATATTACACTAAAACTTGCATTTACTGGACTAAATATAAATAACGAAACCCGGAGGGGCCTTAGCGCAAAATGCCCAAGCCGAACACGTGCGAAACACGCGCCTGGCAGGGACCTAAAGGCAATAACCAAAACTATCAGGGGCTTGTATGCAAATATCCAAAATATTTAACGCTACATATAAAAGTTCTGGGACTAAACCGAAATACCCCAAAGGCCGAGGGTCTGTCTGCAAAATGGCCACGCACCTCACGCGCACGGGCACGTGAGATGACGTGGCCGAGGACCTTTTTGTAAATACGTAAAAGTTCGGGGGCCTTAAGGTAAATTTTACAAAACTATTTAAACTGCCGAGGAAAGTTTTAGTACTAATATAAAATACAAAAACGCTTGGGGTGGTTTTTGCAAAATACCCAAGCAAAGGCGCGATCAAACGGTGGGGATCATCCCACTTATCCACGTGTCGATGCGAGGCGCGCCGATACCCCTTCGGAAGCGGAGGGCTGAGATTAGATCTCAGCCCCTGATCTGACGGTGCCTGGGGCCTTCAATCGGACGGTGGCTGTGCTCCACGAAGAACAGAGGCTGATCGAACGGTAGCAGAGGTCGAGGGAGGAGCGCGGAGGAGCTCCGGTCTGGCGAACTTCTCCGAGCTCTTCCGGCCAACCACGGCGACGCTGGAGCTTTCAAGGTGGCCGAGGAAGCTCCTGCAGGTGTGGGCTGACGTCTGGAAGCTTCAAAATCCACCGGCGAACACCGGTGCTCTCGCACGGAGGTGGCGGAGCTGCGAGGCTCCAGGTGCTCCGGCGAGAGGGCAAAATAGCTCCAGGAGCTTCAATGTACTTCAATACCTGCACCAAAACGTTAGAGAGGTCGAGGGCAAAATGCCTCGACCTCGGGTGGCTCTCAAAATGAACGGGGAGGCGCAATAGGATCTCGCCGGAGTTGCGCTCCGGCGAGGTGATCGATTAGGTGATGGCGATGATCGATTCGACTGAGAATGATGGGGAAAATGATCCTAGAACTAACAGGAATAAAATGGGGAAGGAAATGGGATGGGTGGCAACCTCGATGGCCAATGGCCAGAGGGAGAATACCTCACAGGGACGACCGCCGGAGGTGATGGTGGAACACGCCCAGCTTGCCCAACTCCGCCTCTTCGAAGGTGCAACTTGGAGCTGTCACCTCCACCTTGCTGAGCGACTCCAAAGAAGGGGGGAAACTGGATGAAATGCGGTTCAACCCGAGATAGGAAGATGGTGGGTTGTATTTGAAGAAAGTTGAGGGCGTGTTTTCGAGGCATGATCACGGGCGGAGGAAGAAGATCTGAGTGGATCTGATGGAGCGGCGATGGAGATGGGTCTACAGTGATCAACTTCCAAGAAGGAAGCGACGGCGAAGGACGAGCGGCGCGACCTAGGAAAATCCACCAAGGTGGGCAAAAACCCAGGCGCGCCAGAGCTACAGTAGACGAAGGACGGGCTGTTGACCTGCTGGTCAACAGTCGCTAGCTTCTGGTTGGTCCACGTGGACCAACCAGGAAAAAGCCCCTGAAAATGCTTTATTAAATCATTTAAAAATAGAAATGGGTTGAATTAAATTTTGGTCAAAAAATAAAAAATGTTTATTTTTTAATGTAGTATTTTATTCCGATTTTTATTTATTTTTATGAATTAAGTTTTTACAAGTTTACAATTATACCCCTAATAGGTATATTATCTATGTATTTTAGTATTTTATTTTTATTTTGTGTATTTAATCTACTTATTTTTGTTTATTATTTTCTAAAATTATGAAATACTTTTATAAACATAAGTGTATTTTTATTTTATCTTTCTAATATGTTTTATACATTAAATAAAATCAAAGTATAAAAGGTATAGGTATAGATATAGGTATAATACCTGTATTCCCTGTATATGTGTGTATTTTATTTTGAGTTTTCTTTTTACTTTTATTCTGATTTTAATGTACATATATATTATAAGTAATATTTACAATAATATAAAATTATAAAAATGAATAAATAATGAATAAAGAATAAGCTGAATATTTTAATCTGTACAAGGTACAATGTGGGTCCAAAACTCAACTTTCAGACCGTAGCTCCGCCAAATGCGAAACCACCACCATTGGATAGATTATTTTATTCTATATACAATTAAAGGTGAGTATACTGCATTTGGAGTTGTCGTTTGTGAGATACGGGTCTGGGAAGTTGGGATTTTAGAGTCTTATTCAGACCATATCTTTTTGTCTGTACATTATTTTTCTGTGAAATCAATTTTGTCTTTTTATTTATGAAATTATCTACAACTTTCATGTACAAAGTTTCTTTATTTGATGTACAAAAAGTGGAACCAAAAATAGGTCCCAGAATGAATAAAGAATGAATAACAAATATAGGTGTTTTATCTGTGTTTCTGACCTTATCTCCCCCTACTTTATTCCTTGTCGACCTATTCATCAAGATGCCTAGGTCTCGAGGGTTTTGGGTCATAAAATATTTACAATATTTTATTCTTTTTCTTTTCTTTATTTATTCTATAATTTTGGCCTTAATTACAGTAATTTACACACTGTTGAGATGCTCATGCATGAATGCTAAGATGCTTGATTTAAGGCTATTTACAGGCATTTGCTAGGGTTTTAGGTGCCAAAATGATAGAATAAAGATGATGAAATGTGGATTCATCAGGAGGTCGTATATACTCTGTATATACTTTAGCCATAACTCGTACTTTCATTAATAAATATGGCTAAAATATACTATATATACATAAATAATTCATTAATTCATTTAATAACAACAGTCATTCCTCAAATTCTTTTTTTATATACTGATTAATAAATCAGGTTAAAAATATTTTTACAAAATGATTTGAAAAATGGTGTGAACTGTTTGGAAAACTTTTTGTGAAATATTTTCAAACTTTGAGAAAATATTTTTATTTGCAAAAATTCTTCTCTTTGTGTGAAATAAAAGATTTGAAAACCCATTTACAAATGATTTTGAAAATGTTTGTAAAAATATGTTGAAAAATTTATATATACTGTTTGAAAAATCTTTGCAAAATGGCTTTCAAATGTTAGTAAATATTTGTAAAATTTATCTTGTACTATAGTTTTGAAAATTGTTTTCAAATAAATTTGAGGAATGAATTTATCATTAAAATAAGAATAAAATGTGTATATAAATCAAAATAAAATTCTTTATCAATTGTATAAATGTACCTGCAATAATAACTTTGTTAAAATCTGAAAATTCTTTAAAATTCATAACTCTTGTAAAATAAAGAAGCACACCTGTGTAAATAGCTGTAAATATTTTATAGTTTGTGTACCAAAATTCTCTTCCCAAATTCTTTTTGTAAAAATTCTTTTTGTTTTCAAAATTCTTTGAAAAATTGCATCATTCTTTGCATCATTGCATATAACATTTGCATATCATTCATATTCTTTCAAATTGAGCTTGATGATTGAACTAGTCCAATAAAGTCGAAGATTGGAGCTTGGTTGAACCTTATTGCACCTAACCGCACTAGAACCTTATGGGAACTAGGTTTATGGTACTTTAGGTCCAATATGACTTAATTCTTTGATACTCAGGGCCGGGTTCAAGTCACCTCAACTGACTAACTAGAACTTTCCGAGACACATGCATGACTCTTGTCGGCCGTGACCTAACTTGGACACTTGCACCTTTCACTTGGCTCAACTTAGTTGGAGTGGTGAGGGGGTTGGATTTGCCAGTTTGAGATGCACACGGGTGGAAACATTCATCTCATCTAGGGAGGGAAGTGCACACCAACCTGGTTCAGTTCCAATGAAGTCTAAAGATATGAGAGTGTGGGTTGCAACAAAACTTCAAAAGAGGGATAGTCTTCTGGCTCAAGAGGAAAAACTCCTTATGTAAATGTTGTTGTATATAGTATGTTTCAAAATAAACTCCAAAAAAGTGGACATGCTTGAAAATAAAAATAAAATGCATGCCATAGTATGTATATATGTTGTATAGAAAATAAGCAAGCTTGAGCATCAAAGTTATATCATGTAAGCCTGCAGCTGGATGACTTGACTACACTAGTCATGTATCTCAGGATAGGTAGCTACACTGGCTACTGTCCATTCTTTTCTTCACCTCCTCCTCTTGAGTTAGATGAGACTTGAACTTAGAAGGGAATACCCCGCTTGATGAATCTGCGATTCGTCATCTTTATTCATTTATTTTAGCTTAAATTCCCTTATAAAACACCTGCATATAACGCTAACTCCATATTCTTACTAACTTGCATCTGTGTAATTATTGTACATTTTTGACTAAATTTTAACCTAAAATAAATAAAGAAAGAAAGAAAGAAAGGAAAATAAACAAAAGAAAATAAACAATTAAAGAAAATAAAATAAAAAGGAAGACTGTATACAGGCTGACCTGAACCCCAAGAGAAGGTCAAGACTTGACCTGATCGACCAGGAATAAAGTAGGGGGAGATAGGGTCCTTAACCATAAAATCCAAAAAAATGTGTTCTCACTTACTTTGTATGTATATCTGTATAAACTGACACTAATTTATTTGAACCTTAATTGACCTCAAATCAAATAACTATCAAAATCAAAGTTGTAAATAAAAATGTGTTCTAACTACTAAAATTGATTGCGTAATTAAATCTTGTACAGAATAAAAGTAGCCACACTTGGAAAAAGCCACTAAGCACTAATTGAAAGACCAATTCCGGCTCCATAGCTCAAATTGAATCAATCTCACTTCCATTGGACTCGAAATTAAATTATCTTTAAAATGCTGTATTTTCATAATTTTTGGAGATATGGTTGAAAAGTCGATTTTCTGGGGTGGTTTGGGCAATTTTCCCATATATTTTGTGCATATTGTATTTGTATATATTGTAAATTATTATCACTAATTTTTTTAAAATGAAAAAAAAATAAAAAAATTAAAATTCTTTAAAAACAAAAAGGCTAATTCCGTCATTTACCCTTGTATATAATGTCACATATGTATATAATATATGTATATAGTTGCCATTTTTAATTAACCTTCATAAAAAAATAAAAAAATAACATTTTTAATTCAAATTAGTAAAGTGACAAAAATTTTAAAAATAGATAATTTTGTACATAGTTTTATCTCTTTTATTTTGTCTCTTATCCTCTCTTATCTCTTCCACCAAAAAAATCAAAAAATCAAAAATTCAAAATTCATCTCTATCTTCTCTATTTATATGGCTTTTTCTCCCTCATTCCAACTTGATCAATCTTTAGAGAGAGGAGCCCGATCTCCGAGAGTCTTCTTGTCGAGAAAAGGTGTCTAGCCTCCGAGCCATCCGTTGACAGCGAGTCGGCCTTCGTCGAGGCGATCACGATCATTTTCCACTCCTAAGGTGAGATCCGTCATCATTTTCTTCTTATTTCATCTTGTTTAATCGTATCTTCATTTTCACAATTTTATTTTGTAGTCATTTTTTAGATCATAAAATCATCATCACGATTTGATCCACCAACGATTCGAGTTTTCATCTCATCTTCTCAATCTCTCCGCCTTCAATTTCTACCTCCCACAATCTATCAACTCCGACCACGCACGGTGGTCGGAGAGTCGGATTCGATTCTTTCATGCCCGTCGGATCCTCGTTCATATTCCTATGTGTAAACAAATAAAAATTTTTTTGTTTCTTTTCTTTTAACGTTTGTTTTGCAGGATAAATAAAAAAATCATTTATTTCCTCGATCTCTAATGTTTGTTTTGCAGGATCATTACTAAAAAAATTAAAAAATTAAAAAAAAATAACAAAAAAGAATTTCTATAGCTCTTATTGTTTCTTATTTTTTTCGGATTTACAAAAAAATAAAATAAAAAAAAGTTTTTTTTATTATTATCCACTGTTTACATAACAAAACAAAAAAATAAAAAAATAAAAATAATCAAACACCAGGCGCCCGGGCCATCAACCCCCGCCATCCACCAACCGGCGCGCCTCCGCGCGTTGGCCCCTGTAGCAGGCCCGACCCCCTCCAAGCGGCTCGCGCTTCTCCTTCAGACCGCTAGGATCCTCTATGAGCGCCTCCTCCTCGCAGGCGTGCCACCGTGCCGCTCGGCCCCGCTGATCGTCCCGCGCAGCCACCGCCTTCAGCCGCACCTTCCTCCGTCCAGCAACCGTGCTCCTAGCCGCGCGCGCGTGGCCCGATCCCGACCTCCAGCTCTCCATCGCGCCTGCCGCCGCGACTCCCTCACCACCAGACTGCGCCGCCGAGCCCCTTGTTCACCGACTTCCTCTGCCAACCACCCCACGTGTGGACAAAGAAGGGTGGGCGGCGGCCACATCCCACTTGCCCTCTTCCCCTTTGAAGAAGAGAAGAACGAACCCTAGGGCTTTACTTTATTCTAAAAATTACTTAGCAGCCCCTGGACATTTGCATAATTACAGAAACATCCCCGCCTTCAAATCAGATCACATGGGACGCACACTACTATGGGTAATTTATGAAAATCATTCTGAAATTTATTTTTTATTACAATTCAGTCCAAAACTTTTGCATATTTACATTTTGGTCCCTGAGCTGCAGAACAATAATTTGCTTGTTCTTTTCATTGAAATAAATGTTTTTATTAGTCCAAATTTTTTGAGAAAATTGTGCTATATTGATGATGTGTTATTCTTTCTAGCATAAAATTTTCATTGCATTTTTTCCTTCATTTATTATTATTTAAAAATTAAAAATAGTGTCTTTTTGTCTTATTGAAATTCCAAAATTCATAAAAGTTCAAATATTGTTCCAAAAATTCCAAAAAAAATTAGAGTAGTTGTACTTCATTGTCTTTTAATTTCTGACCAATTTCCACGCATTATCTATTTATAAAAACCAAAAAAATTGAAAAACATAAAAAATATTCTAAAAATCATAATAAATTCTACAAAAAATCCAAAATTTGTGATTTCAGTTCCAATTTGTAGATATTTCCTTGTAGTTTATCTTAAAAATAATTTCCAGGAGTTTTAGGCACTTAAAGTATTTTTAATTTGCAAATTACTCCAGGCTGTGTACATTTTCTTATTTTCTCACTGTTTGATTTTTAGAAAAATACAAAAACATCCGAAAAATCTACAAAAATTCTCAAAAATATTTTAAAACTTTTAAAACTCAAAAATATTTTCTTTGGATTTTTCAGATTATTTTTGACTAATTGAAAAATTACAAAAAAGTTGATGTGTGTAGTTCTTGAGTTATTCATATTGTTCGTTATTTTTGAAAATAAAAAAATGCAAAATCAAAATCACTAAAGATTTGAAAATCAGAAAATACAAAAAAATAGAAATAAAAAAATAAAAAAGATAAAAAAGATAAAAAATCACAAAAACCAAGGATAGTTGTCCTTTGAGATTCTTGTTTTCTATTAATTGATTTTCGATTAATTGAATAACCCTTGGGAATTGTAGCCTCCCTGAGTTTGACCATGTCCGCTATACAGGTTAATAAGTAGCAAAAAAAATATTTTTTGTTTTCACGGGTATGGAGATAACAACGACCTTTTTACCATTAACTTTCCAACCCTCAGAAAAACGTGCTTAACAAAATGGCACCATTGCCGGGGAGGCACGGCGAGGGTAATTACGTTTCTCTTTTGACCTGCTATTCTTGGTTGTATATTTTTCCAGTCACTTCACTGTTTATATCCACTGCATTCATTTCATTTTTTTCTTCTTTCTTTTCTCATATTTGATAATTGTTTTTCTTACACATTTTCTTCTCTTTTTCTCGCGAGGGTCCGCAGAGCGAAGGATGCGATCCTAGGATAGCCGAAGCACCCAAGCGACGTGGGGGCGGCTTGATTCTTCACCAAGCCGTAGGATAGTGTGAGAAGAAGAGAAGAAGAAGTGAAGGAGACAATTGTTTTTAAAGAGAGAGAGAGAGAGAGAGTTTCTTTTCCATTTGAACTTTGTAAAAGGACATTCATTTGTTGCGGGGTATGTTTCGCCAAGTGCCGGTGCACTTGGGGGACCTCACCGATTTTGTTTTCATCGCCTTTATTTTTTCTTTGTTTTACACGGATTTCGTGAGCTACCTCTTGATTGCTTTAATTAATGCTTGAGCCAGGTAATTAGTTAGGTCCAAATACCCTAACCAAGACATTTCTGTGCCTATAGAGTAGAGCGTAATTTGGACTTAGTCAAATTAACTTGTTCTTGCACGTTAATAGAAGCTATCATCTAGGACGGTTCACTTGCATTTGCATATAGGATAGTTTATTTAAATTCTGCGTGGATCACTTGCATGTAGAGTGCTGGCGACAAGGTACGCATCTCTAACCCTTGCATGCATCATTGTTTTTAATCACGCATTGGCATTTCCGATTTCCTTCCTTGTTTTCACTCACATAAGTTAAAAAGGAAATTGGACACTCGGTAGTCGATTCATTGAAAATATTTTAAACCAAGTGATAACTGCTAAAACTGGGAGTGCTAAAGAAAACTCGACCCTAAAAAAATACAAGGAAAATTATTGTTTTGGGGAGAGTAACTCCCTAGTTGTTTGGTTTGCTTGAGCGAGAGAGCGACCCGCACACTAGGATAGAGCCACGCCTGAACTCTTTTCAGACTACTATCTTGGGTTAGTCGTTCTCCAGTGAGGATCTCTCCGGTAGCCGGTAAAGCGGCCCGTGACGTCCTTAACAGATTGAATTGATCGGGTAGCCGGTAAACCATCCGCAATTCATAGTGGCTGGGAAAGATATAACTTTGGGATAGGCCAGTCTCCTAGGGGCATTGGGTTCCTAACAGCTCGCTTTAAATGCTCTGATAGATTGTATTGTCACCAAACTCTAAAATTGACAAGATAATTGACCGAACCTTCACGGTCTTCACATTGAGTTGAGTTGGTGAACTTGGGGTTTGTATTGTGTTTGCTTGCTAGCAGTAAAGATCCTTCTGTGCAATTTGCGCCTTCATTCACTTTCACTCTTGCATTGACCCTCGTGTTCTCGCATCCTGCCTATTGATTTTGAAGATGTTGGATCGGAGTATTTCACGTTCGGACTCTGCGAACTCATTCTACACTCCGAGCCGTTCACCTTCTATTCGGGGAGACTCACTTCCCGAATATTCCTCTTCCTCCACTTCACCGTTCACAACATCCATCAATCCACTTTTTGAGATTGGCTTTAATCTCGAATTAATATCGGAGACTCCATCAATTCTGAGTACTAATCGAGTATCATGCACATTTTCAGAGTCAGACACTGAACACTTGATGCCACCAAAGGGAAAGGGAACCATGTCAGAGCAGAGCGAGATCAACAACACCATGTTAGCCTCCATCCAGACAATTCAAGCCCAGATAGCAGAGCAGACTAACTTTCAGAATGCATTAAGAGACATGATTCTCGAGCTGAGACAGGAAAGAGAAGACAGGAGAGAGGGGGATAACAGAAACCCTGGAGGTGGGAATGGAGAAGAAACTCATACAGAGCCTAAGCCTACACTAAAAGATGCTTATAATCCAGGGGCAGGGCAAACAAATTCTTGGATACAAATCCCTGCGGTTCATGGGCACTTTGAGCTTAAGCCTACTATTTTGCCTCTTCTCCCAATATTCCATGGAAACATTAGTGAAGAACCTTATATACACCTCCAGCAGTTCGATCGCATTTGTGGAACAGTATACTACTCGAATGTCCCATTAGAGGTAGTACAGATGACCGCCTTTCCATTCAGTCTGATGGGCAAAGCGTTGTATTAGCTAAATCACTTGGGGAAGGTTGTCACCACTTGGGAAGAGTTGAGGTCCGCATTTCTAAACAAGTATTATCCACTTGGACGACTCAACCAAATGCGATCCTTAATTGCTAATTTCTCCCAGATGCCCCAAGAGCCTATTCACGAAGCATAAAACGATTCAAAGATCTGACGGAGAAATGCCCCCATCATGATATTCCAAATACAATCCTGGTACAAAATTTCTTTGGGGGATTAAGCGTTGAGAATCAGAAACTGGTAGATGCCACTTGTGGGGGAAGTCACTTCAATAAGGACGAGGATGTCCTATACCAAATTTTCGAGGAGATAGCGGAAAGTTCAGCAGCTCTTTCTTCTTCACGTGCTTTTCAGAAGCATCCTGTCACCACCCCTACAGTACCCCACAAAGATGTCAACTTGACGGCAACAAAAGAAGTGGATAAGGTGGATAGCACTAACCTAGCCATCATTGGAAACCATTTATTCAAAGTGGATATTATTGAAAAGTGATCGCAGGAACTTGATAAGCTTCATGTGATCAAGCAGAGGACAAAGAACATGGATAAGCTGTATGAGTGATGAACGTCGAATTCGCCTCTACAATAATGTGAAATAATGCTGTAGTACAGGAGGCGAATTCGGTTCAGCAAAAACCACGATCTTTGAATGTCGTGGAATATTTTAACTTGGCAAGTGTACCAAGGTCGAACACAGGGACACGGTTGCCTAATGTGTGTATTGAATTTTGATTCATGAAGGCACAATGTCAATTAATTTCCATTTCAGGTCCTCATGCAATTTATGCTAATTACAAAGTAATGTGAAGATGCATTTTTTTATCGGTTGTTATGCAATTATAAAGTGATGCATGAATATAAATGCAAGATTGTGTATATACAGGTAAAAGCCTACAATTATACCCTAAAAATGTGAGCAACAAAATATAAATTGAAATCAGAGTCGATTGAATCCATCATTTAAAACAGTCAACCAATCAGAGCAAGCATGAGTAGCACATGGTCTCAATTACCACATAAAAAATTACTTTAATTAAAACACAAATGAGACAAATAAGCATGCTAAAATGTAGAGGACAAAACAAGGATCAAAACGACACTAAAATCATGCAATTTGGACCTACGATGATCAAGTTATGCTAAAAACAGTGCAAGGACATAATTGTAATAAAAATGCAATAAAAATAAAGGATAATTATTGCATTTAGGTCCCTAAATGCAATTAATGAAAACTGCCCGGACCCATTTGCAATTTCACCAATTGCGCGCAGGGGTCTTTTTGTAATTTCTGAAACCTTGGAAGGCCTTCCTGTAAAATACCCAGGCACGCACGTGTGAGGCACATGCCTGGGGACCTGAATGTAAATAACAATTCTTCCAAAGTCATTCTTGCAAATTACCCACGCCTCACGTGCAGTGCACGTGAGCGCCCGGGCTCGGGAGGCGGCACAGGCTCGGGACACGTGGCATTCGATGGTGACTCGGATTGTGGCTCGATAGATCCGAGCCTGTAGGTTGGCATGGAGGCTCGGTATGCCCACGTGGTTGCATCAGAGCCGTCCGATCTAGCTGATCGGACGGCACCTGTAACATCATCTCCTCCGCAGATCGCCGGAGGAGGCGGGGCTCCGGCGACCCTCGTGTAGCTCCTTCGTGCTCAAAGGCTGTTCTGAAGGGTCGAAGAAGCTTGATGGAGGTCCGGCGGAGGACCTGGCGGTGCTGCGAAGCTCCGACGCTAGTCGGAAGGGGAGATCAGTGGAGCTTCGTCGGAGAAGAATTTCTTGAAGGCGCTCCGACGCAAACTCCGGCCAGTGAGCAATTGGCACCTGCAGGAGTTAGTAAAGTCGAAGCGTGCATGTGGGAGTGACGTGAATGGAGTGGGGGACGTGGGGTGTCGCGAAATGGAGGCCCAGGGCTTCTTCTCCGTCGGTGTTGGAGCAGAAGGGGGTCGGAGTGAGGGGAGGTCCTGGAGAAAAGAAAGGTGGTCGGCGAGGATCGGAGTGGTTGGGCGAAGCTTAAGGGGTGAACAGGTGAGGGTGATAGTGACTGTAGGAGGCGTGATAATTTGGAGAAAATGAAGGAAAAAGCAAGGAGGGAGAGGACTTCTTCGAGGAGGGGAACCCGGTGGCAGAGAGGCTTGTGCTGGACCTCGAGGAGGCCCGGGGATCTTCGCCCAGTCTGGTAAGCCGTACCAGAGAGCTTGAAGGTGGTCGGAGCCACCAGGACACGGCGATGCTTCGCCGTGGGTCGACACCGAGCAAACCTCATGATTGCCTCGACGCTCCGCCCCTCCGCTGTCACCGGAGGGACGGAGGAAGCTAGAGGAAGGCCCAATAACGGTGGACAAGGGCTGTCGGTGACGGGGGTGGGGGTTTTATAGGTGGAGAAGGTCGGGCGTTATAGAGGAGAAAAGGCGTTATCGAGTGGAGATTTTGATGGCTGGGCATAATGGCGAGATGATTCAGAGGTTACGCGAGGATGGTGGGAGTAAGGGCAATGCGGGGCAACCGTTAGGAGCGGGAGAGGTGGCCGGAGATGGCGGCCAAAAAAGGAAGGGGGTGATGGGCTTGCGAGATGAAACGGCTAGAGCGGGGACTTCAGAGGTAGACGATGGTGGAGGACCGTTGGATCTATTAGATCCAACGGTTGGAAGGGCAGCACTGGTGAAGGGACGAGATCAGATCTATAGGATCTGATCGAGTGGCGGGAAGTTAGGCGCCGATGAGCTCCCCGGATGGAGAGATGGGAAAGATCTAGCAGCTGAAACAAAGGGGTATCGTGGCACATTGAGAATCGTTGGATGGTCGTGGGATCGGGTGGTTGAGGTGAGAGGGGAGACATGGCGCAAGGAGAGGCGTAGGATGGAGGCAGATTCAACGGTTGTAGTCGAGGTGCTAAAGAGAGGTTGAGATCAGATCTGGTGGCTTGATCTGACGGCTGAAGATAAAGCGGTTGATGGACGGTGGTGATGAGGGCGATCAGGGGTGGATCGGACGGCTGAGGATTGGGGCGCTAAGGAGCGGATTAGATCTGATCAGAGATCCGATCAGACGGTTGTGGATGGAGCGGGAATGGACGGATGAGATGGGGGCGGGCTGAGATGAACCAGCAGCCCAGGAGGGAGCCGGGTGGCGTGAGATGAAGCGGGCCACGTGGCGGCTCCAGAGAGCGCCACGTGGCCCAATGAGAAAATTCAGATAGAAAAATACAAAGAAAATTAGAAAAGAAATAGTTAGAGGCCGAATTAGGAAAAAGTCAAAACATGAAAGTTGCTCGTCTCGACGAGATCTACAACTTTCATAATGGTTAAAAAGCCAAAAGATGTCATTTGTACAAAACGTATTTTTGAGGGTATTTTTAAAAGGGATAAAAACACCAAGTTTGTGGTTTTGAGATTTTTTTGTATTTTTTATCTTTTTAAGGGTCGGTGAATTATAGACAACTATTCTACCTAATTTTTATGGATTTTTGAGGATAAAATAATTACAAGAAAGTAAAAGGGAATTAAAAGCAATATTTTAATGGTAAAATATATACAATATAATACAAGATAAAAACAAAGAATTGATGGTGGTTTTTATTGAATTGTTTAGGCCAGGGGTTTAATAGTGAGTTTTTTAGCATGATGAATACGAGATTCATCATACCCCTATACTTAAACCATGCTCGTCCTTGAGCATCTAAAGAATGAAGGAATCGGATTAATTCCTGACAGTGCGCGTGAAATTTTCAAGGCTTGATCTTTCGAAGACCCTTGACCTAAGTGATCCTAAAATTCCGGGTTTATCCAAGCCTTAGTCAGAAGGAATCCAACTTCTCTGATTATTAGACTCTCTTTTTGTACATATAATATAAGGATATGACATTTAGTGTACTGCATTTCATGAGAGCCGAGTTGATGCATCACTCAAAGTTCCAGTCCCAAAGACTCTCCTCTAGACCTAATCCTCAATACTAGGGAATAAGTCTATTCTTGCTTCAGTCAACCGTCTCTATAGTTTGTCAGACTTGAAAGTGTAGATGGACGGCCAGATGATGGAGGGACATGGGATTGTGTCTATTTTTCTCACCCTCACAATGGAACAAGGGGCCTCTCGAGTGCCTTTTTACTCAACACATGTAAATTATTATTTTGTTGATCAATGTGTCCGTCAAAAGAGCTGGAGTCGTCTGCACTTATTTTTCTGGGAGTACACCGGGGTGTGTCTTTTCTGAGTATCTAAGATACCTTCGACACCCAGACTTGTATCGCTTACGATGTAGGGCCCTTTTTGTGGTGTCAGCTCGACTCCTTGGTCCTAATTAGTGCTTGGTCCAAGTGGACACTTCAAAATGTTTGGGAGCGCTCGCCATTGGTGGAAGCTCATTTGTAATTTGACTTTGGTATTCAGAGCTTTTTCTTTGACAATTCATTTCTTTTGTTGGCTAGCTCTACTGCTTTTACCAAGAGTTGGCGCACACTGATCAACAAATTCCTTTAAGTTTCATCACACCCTGACACTTTTAGGAAAATATCAAAGAGACAGCATATGAATCTTGTTCACATACTGGCTAAGGTTTTGCTGACACTCAGGTTTTCTGAAGCCTTCATTAACTTTATCCCATCCTCGAATATCATAAGATCGAGTCTAAACTCAAATCTATGGCCCTAGTTCCTCAAGTGATATCTCAACTCAGCTCATCAATCATACAGTTGTGGAAGTGACTGTGCTGATCATATTTTCTTGAAGGTAGAGATGAAGAGTGCAATATAGCACTCAAATCTTTCAAACCAGAGGAGTGTGGATATTTAAGTCTTAAAAACCCTAATGACTAAGGCATGTTAACTCAGACTTTCAAGATACCAAAGATCCATTGTCCTCAAAATCCTCAAGCCTTGAGTGAGTGTGAAAATGTGTCAGGAATACACCAACTCCTTAGGTTAGTGAATTTTTTTGTGATTTTTGGCTTTTGCAAATTTTTATGGGTTTTAGTTTTCTTTCTTTTTTTTGATTCCTCGGAGAGACAATGACTGGCCTAGGCTCAAATAGAAGTATCCACTCTCAGCCAGTATGGGTGTAAGTACGGGCCGAGACCCGTGTTACTTGAGGACGGGGCCAATTGCGATGTCCTCTAAACCACCCACTCTGCTAAGGGAGACCGAGGTTCCCTCACTGAAAATGTCTACTAAACCTAGTAGTCAGAGTCATATTCCAAGAAAGATTTTAATTTTTTTTACAGGAATATTTACAAAAAAAATCCCTCAATTTTTAATAAACAATTTTTACAGGTTTGCACTCAGTTCACTAGTTTTACAAAAACCCAGCCCGAATAAAAAATTTAAAAAGTTTTAAAAACTCGAGCTACGGCTAAAGTAAATATACAGTAATACGGTATACCCCCCTATACTTAAAATTTGCTATGTCCTCATAGCACAAGTGCCATGAAGCCAAGGCTCGGTTCAAGTATAGGGTGATATAGCGGAACTGAGGAGGAGGGTCCCCCTATACTTAGGCCAAAATTGTCCTAAGTACAAGAAGACAGAATGAGGGAGGGATGAGCAGGCATGTCCCCCCTATACTTAGGCTACAATTAGCCTAAGCAAGGTCTGGGTTAGGGGGGGAGTGTTCTATGATACAAAGGTGAGGGGGAGGGGGTACGTGAAATATACACATCGAGAGAGATATAGAGAAAGAGGGAGAGAGAGAGAGGGAGGGGGAGAGTGAAATATACAGGGGAATGGTGGAAGTGAGTGTGCATGTGCAGTGTAGGTGTGAGTGTGTGAGGGGGGGGGATTTTTTTAGTACAATATGCAAGACAGAAAATAAATATGCAGATGCAAGTTATCTATTTTTTTACAAAATGCAATGCAATTTTGACTGCTAAAATCCTCCAATTCCTCCACAGGTTCTTTTGCGGCCTCTTCAGCAAAAGTTTCCGACTTCACGCCTCCATGAGGATCAAGCGTCCTCGATCACCATGGGCCCTGCCACAAAAGATAAACGTTAGAATATTACGAAAATTTAAATCAACCAATATGATGCAAAGAAATGATGCATGAAATGAGGTCCTAAAAAATTTGAAATTAATCAACAAAAGATCAAAATTCAAAAATTAAGAAAAGACGAGTCCCCGGCAACGGCGCCATTTGATGAACGTCGAATTCGCCTCTACAATAATGTGAAATAATGTTGTAGTATAGGAGGCGAATTTGGTTTAGCAAAAACCACGATCTTTGAATGTTGTGGAATATTTTAACTTGGCAAGTGTACCAAGGTCGAACACAGGGACACGGCTGCCTAATATGTGTATTGAATTTTGATTCATGAAGGCACAATGTCAATTAATTTCCATTCCAGGTCCTCATGCAATTTATGCTAATTACAAGTAATGTGAAGATGCATGCATTTTTTTATCGATTTTTATGCAATTATAAAGTGATGCATGAATAAATATGCAAGATTATGTATATACAAGTAAAAGCCTACAATTATACCCTAAAAATGTGAGCAACAAAATATAAATTGAAATCAGAGTCGATTGAATCCATCATTTAAAACAGTCAACCAATCAGAGCAAGCATGAGTAGCACATGGTCTCAATTGCCACATAAAAAATTACTTTAATTAAAACAGGAGAAAATGAGACAAATAAGCATGCTAAAATGTAGAGGACAAAACAAGGATCAAAACGACACTAAAATCATGCAATTTGGACCTACGGTGCTCAAGTTATGCTAAAAACAGTGCAAGGGCATAATTGTAATAAAAATGCAATAAAAATAAAGGATAATTATTGCATTTAGGTCCCTGGAGGGACCTAAATGCAATTAATGAAAACTGCCTGGACCCATTTGCAATTTCACCAATTGCGCGTAAGGGTCTTTTTGTAATTTCTGAAACCTTAGAGGGCCTTCCTGTAAAATACCCAGGCACGCACGTGTGAGGCACGTGCATGGGGACGTGAATGCAAATAACAATTCTTCCAGGGTCATTCTTGTAAATTACCCACGCCTCACGTGCGGTGCGCGTGAGGGCCCAGGCTCGGGAGGCGGCACAGGCTCGGGACACGTGGCATTCGATGGTGACTCGGATTGTCGCTCGATAGATCCGAGCCTGTAGGTTGGCATGGAGGCTCGGTATGCCCACGTGGCTGCATCAGAGCCGTCCGATCTAGCTGATCGGACGACACATGTAACTTCATCTCCTCCGCAGATCGCCGGAGGAGGCGGGGCTCCAGCGACCCGCGTGTAGCTACTCCGTGCTCAAAGGCTGTTCTGAAGGGTCGAAGAAGCTTGATGGAGGTCCGGCGGAGGACCTGGCGGTGCTGCGAAGCTCCGACGCTAGTCGGAAGGGGAGACCAGTGGAGCTTCGCCGGAGGAGAATTTCTTGAAGGTGCTCCGATGCAAACTCTGGCCAGTGAGCAATTGGTACCTGCAGGAGTTAGCAAAGTCAAAGCGTGCATGTGGGAGTGACGTGAATGGAGTGGGGGCCGTGGGGTGTCGGGAAATGGAGGCCTGGGGCTTCTTCTCCGGCGGTGTTGGAGCAGAAGGGGGTCGGAGTGAGGGGAGGTCCTAGAGAAAGGAAAGGTGGTCGGCGAGGATAGGAGTGGTTGGGTGGAGCTTAAGGGGTGAACAGGTGAGGGTGACGGTGACTGTAGGAGGCGTGATAATTTGGAGAAAATGAAGGAAAAAGCAAGGAGGGAGAGGACCTCTTCGGGGAGGGGAACACGGTGGCAGAGAGGCTTGTGCTGGACCTCGAGGAGGCCCGGGGATCTTCGCCCAGTCTGGTCAGCCGTACCAGAGAGCTCGGAGGTGGCCGGAGCCACCAGGACACGGCGATGCTCCGCCGTGGGTCAACACCGAGCAAACCTCATGATTGCCTCAACGCTCCGCCCCTCCGCTGTCACCGGAGGGACGGAGGAATCTAGAGGAAGGCCCAATAACGGTGGACGAGGGCTGCCGGTGACGGGGGTGGGGGTTTTATAGGTGGAGAAGGTCATGTGTTATAGAGGAGAGAAGGCGTTATCGAGTGGAGATTTTGATGGCTGGGCGTAATGGCGAGGTGATTCGGAGGTTACGCGATGATGGTGGGAGTAAGGGCAATGCGGGGCGACCGTTAGGAGCGGGAGAGGTGGCCGGAGATGGCGGCCAAAAAAGGAAGGGGGTGATGGGCTTGCGAGATGAAACGGCTAGAGCGGGGACTTCGGAGGTAGACGATGGTGGAGGACCGTTGGATCTATTAGATCCAACGGTTGGATGGGCGGCGGTGGTGAAGGGACGAGATCAAATCTATAGGATCTGATCGAGCGGCGGGAAGTTAGGCGCCGATGAGCGTCCCAGATGGAGAGATGGTAAAGATCTAGCAGCTGAAACGAAGGGGTATCGTGGCGCATTGAGAATCGTTGGATGGCCGTGGGATCGGGTGGTTGAGGTGAGAGGGAAGACGTGGCGCAAGGAGAGGCGTAGGATGGAGGCTGATCCAACGGTTGTAGTCGAGGTGCTAAAGAGAGGTCGAGATTAGATCTGGTGGCTTGATCTGACAGCTGAAGATAAAGCGATTGATGGACGGTGGCGATGAGGGGGATCAGGGGTGGATCGGACGGCTTAGGATTGGGGCGCTAAGGAGCGGATTAGATCTGATCAGAGATCCGATCAGACGGTTGTGGATGGAGCGGGAATGGACGGATGAGATGGGGGCGGGCTGTGATGATCCAGCGGCCCAGGAGGTTGCCGGGTGGCGTGAGATGAAGCGGGCCACGTGGCGGCTCCAGAGAGCGCCACGTGGCCCAATGAGAAAATTCAGAGAGAAAAATATAAAGAATATTTGAAAAGAAATAGTTAGAGGCCGAATTAGGAAAAAGTCAAAACATGAAAGTTTCTCGTCTCGACGAGATCTACAACTTTCATGTTGGTCAAAAAGCCAAAAGAGGTCATTTGTACAGAACGTGTTTTTGAGGGTATTTTTAAATGGGATAAAAACACAAAGTTTAAGGTTTTGAGATTTTTTGTATTTTTTATCTTTTTAAGGGTCAGTGAATTATAGACAACTATTTTGTCTAATTTTTAGGGATTTTTTAGGATAAAATAATTACAAGAAAGTAAAAGGGAATTAAAAGCAATATTTTAATGGTAAAATATATACAATATAATACAAGATAAAAACAAAGAATTGATGGTGGTTTTTATTGAATTGTTTAGGCCAGGGGTTTAATAGTGAGTTTTTTAGCATGATGAATATGAGATTCATCAATGAGATAACAAAGCATCTGGAACTTCTTGTCAATTCGATCAACGCAGTCCACAGTATGAATGCAACAGCCAATACCTCTACTAGGGAGCAGACTTCTTCCATCAAGCAGAGTATTGGAGGACCATCCACAGTTCAGCATGTCTACTACGTGCGGACACCTGTTCAGGTTCAGCAGCATTCACATCAGATAGTTCTATATCAACAAGAAGTTTCCTACATTCCTGAGCAGCAGTCTCCACCTCCACCTTGAATTCAGGAGGTGAATGGCATCCGGTTCGACCGTGAGCGAAACCAGTCCTGTCCGTCAGAGCAAGGCCAGTTGGGTTCACAGCAGGGTCAGAGACCCGCCCACCAGTTTCAGGGAGGCAGACAACAGCAGTACCAACACCAGCAGTTCCAGCCTCAGTATCAGTCTCCACCTCAGTTCCAAAACTGGAGACAAGGCCAGCCTCAGCAGCAGTCTATGTATTTCCCTCATCCTAACCAGCAGCAGACTGCATATTATGGACAGTATTCTCCCCCTCTCCTCCTCCTTATTATCAGAATCCGTATAGGTACCCACAACCTCCGTACTATTAGCCTCGACGACATCCAGTCAATGAGCAACCTGAGGCCCCTTCAGTCAACACAGCACCGGACCAACTTATACTGCTTATGAAGAACATGAATGAACTGACTCAGCGGATCGACGACCTGACCACCACCAAGACACTGATTCCAGCACAGGTTGAAGCCAACCCCAACAACTTCAGACGCAAGGAGAAGGTAGCCAATGGCCCACCCACCCCTGAGACAGGTATGTCCCTTGATTTTACATGTTTATCTGACGCCATTCATCTCAGGAGCGGTAGGATATTGCAGCCGCCTACGCAGCAGTTGGGGTTGGGAGATTGATCCATTGAGAGAGCATCATCTTCTACATCATCTCCTTCACTAGCATTTGAGAGGCCCAGTATAGCAGCACCCACATCTGGAGTTTCACCGCCTTCGCCAGCACCTTCACCAGGCAGATGCAGATCACCATCAGCAAGGGAGAATATACCAGTCGTAGATTCTTCCTCTTCACCAGCAGCAACATCCCATTCTGTTTTAGATTCTGTTTTTCCTTCACCTAGATTGGATAACATTATACAAATTGATTCTAGGTGTCCTCTTGTACATGATGATTCTAGTTTGAATAAAGGAAATGAACGTTTGCATGTTTATTCTGATTCTGTGCCATTTCCTTCTGCTCTCAAACCTAAAAAAATTCAAAAATTAAAAACAACACTATCTGATCCTGGAGTGGTTGAGATCTTACAGAACATCTTTTTAAAGATGCCTCTCCTTAAGGCCATGGAATACATGCCTACAGTAAAAAAGGGAATGAAAAAGGCATGTACCCAAAAGCATCAACCAAGGAAGAACTGACGAAAGGAAACAGAGAAACACATCCTGACCATGGCCACAGTTCATGCCATCAGTAACCTTCCGCCTAAAAAGAAAGACAAGGGAGCACCTCACATCCGTTGCCATATCTTTGATCAAGAATTTGATCGTACTCTTCTCGATAACGGTTCCTCCATTAATCTCATGCCTTCCTCTTTATTAACTGAATTCCAGTTAGGGCCTCTTAAAACAACCAGAATGATCCTTCAGTTTGCTGATAGATCGATTAAGAGGCCAAGAGGTATTTTAGAGGATGTTATTGTAATGGTGTAGGGCATGAAATTCCCTGTTGATTTTGTTGTCATGGATATGGACACACCTGCACCGTTACTCCATACCCCGATCATACTAGGTCGACCGTTCCTCCGAACGGCCGAAGTAGCAGTTGATTATGGTACTGGAGAGATCATCTTTCACTCTCGTAGTGACAAGGTGAAAATTGAGACGATCTTTGATCCTAGACCATCACCTTCACCAGCAGCAGATGATACAGAGAAAGTGATATCAGAGCCAGAGGACTGTGATTTTCTTGCTGAATTCAGAGAGACAGATCTTTTCACGGACTTTATAGATAACCAGGAGTTCCTTTACCAAAAGGACTCTCTGGAAAGCACAATTGACATGAGTTCCCTTAGTGGTCCAGTTGAGACAGTTACCGATGAGCAGTTTGAGCAGAGTTCTGAGATCCAGATATCTGAGCCATTTGTTGAATTTCCTGATTTATGCACAGATGAAAGACATCTTTTTGAGATTATTGCTGAGATATCTGAGCCATTCATTGATAAGAGTATTGAACATCCTGATGAACCATTCCTTGCTGAGCAGAGATCATTCCTTACAGATTTATCAGATATTCTACTTGCTGAGCCGACAATAGCCAAGGTGGATAGTCTACAGAGCACAGATCACATACCGTCTACCAGTACAGGAGCAGAGGTTATCGCAGAGCCGATTCAGACCCCACCTGAGCTCAAGGTTTTACCATCAACGTTGAAATATTCCTTCCTTGCAGGTCCCCCCCAAATGTTTCCGGTCATCCTCAGCTCGCAGTTGACCGCTGAACAAGAATCTCGCATGCTAGAGGTTCTTGAGAGAAACCGCAAGGCCATAGGATGGAATATCCCGGATCTCCGTGGGATCAATCCAGTGTTGTGCTCGCATCATATCTACCTAGAGGATGACTGTAAACCCTCCCGTGAATGTCAATGCCGTCTAAATCCAAATCTAAGGGAGGTTGTCATGAAGGAGATCAAGGAATGGTGTGATGCTGGCTTTATATATCCCATTTCGGATTCCAAATGGGTCAGCCCTTTACATGTGGTCCCAAAGAAATCTGGGATTACGATCGTGAAGAATGACCGTGGTGAGGAGATTCCGATTTGGGTACCTACTTCACGGCGTGTCTGTGTAGATTACCGACGCCTGAACTCAGCTACCAAGAAGGATCACTTTCCACTGCCCTTTATTGATCAGATTATTGAGAGGTTGGCAGGGAAAGAGTTCTTTTGCTTCTTGGATGGGTACTCGGGATACAACCAAGTTGCTATCGCTCATGAGGATCAAGAGAAAACTACTTTCACTTGTCTGTTTGGCACTTACGCCTTTAGACGGATGCCCTTTGGATTGTGTAATGCCCCCGCTACATTTCAAAGGTGTATGTTGGCCGTTTTTGCCGACATGGTGAGTAATTTTCTTGAAGTCTTCATGGACGATTTCTCGATCTGTGGGGATAGTTTTGACACATGTCTTGCTCATTTAGATCGAGTTCTTCAACGTTGTTGCGAGGTAACCTAGTGCTCTCATGGGAGAAGAGTCACTTTATGGTGACTAATGGGATTGTATTGGGCCATGTCATCTCCAAACATGGTATGGAGGTTGACCCGGCTAAGATTGATGTAATTTCCAAGTTAGAACCACCACAGAATTTGAAGCAGCTGAGGTCATTTTTGGGACACGTAGGATTCTATAGGCGGCTCATAAAGGACTTCAGCTAAATCGCCAGACCTTTGACTGAGCTTCTATGTAAGGAGACTGATTTTGTTGTTGATGAGAAAGTTCTCCTTGAATTCAATCAAATGAAAGAAATGGTTACTAGTTCTCCTGTCTTACAGCCACCTGATTGGTCTCTTCCTTTTGAGATCATGGCAGATGCATCAGACTTCGCAGTTGGAGCGGTTTTAGGACAAAGAAGGGATGGGATACCATTTGCTATACACTATGCTAGCAAGACTCTGGATGAAGCACATCAGAATTATACAGTTACAAAGAAGGAGATGTTAGCAGTTGTGTTTGGGCTAGAAAAGTTCAGATCTTACCTCATCGGTTCACACGTTATTGTGTACACGGATCACACGGCCATACAATACTTACAGGCAAAGAAGGATGCCAAACCACGCCTTATCAGATGGATCCTTCTTCTCCAGAAATTTGATTTAGAGATTAGAGATAAACCTGGAGTGAAAAATGTCATGGCAGATCACCTTTCCCGTATTACAGACATAGAGACCTCTGAGCAGAACATGATTCCTATTTCCGAAACCTTTCTAGATGAGACCATTTTGTCTGTGGACTCACTCCCATGGTATGCTGATATTGTGAACTATCTTGTCTCCAAGAAAGTTCCACAAGATTGGCTGAAGTACAAGGTAGACAAATTTTTGTCAGAGATTCATTATTACCAGTGGGAGGATCCGCACCTATTTCGAGAGGGTGCGGATTGTATCTAGAGAAGGTGCATTCCTCAGGAAGAACACCAGTGTACTTGAGCACTGTCACAAACTAGAATCTGGTGGGCATCATTCGGGGAAACGCACGACATCAAAGGTTTTACAGAGTGGCCTATGGTAGCCCACATTGTTTAAGGATGCTACAGAGTATGTTCGAGGTTGTATTGATTGTCAGAAAATGGGAGGAACTGTTGGTTCCAAAGATACCATGCCCCTAAGATATATACAGATTTTTGATGTTTTTGATGCTTGGGGTATAGATTTCATGGGCCCATTTCCTGTCAGTCAGGGATTTCAGTACATCCTGCTCGCTGTGGATTATGTTAGTCGATGGGTGGAAGCTATCCCCACCCGAGCCGCAGATAGTCGTACTGTGCGTTCCTTTCTCAAGGACTATATTATTGCGTGGTTCGGTATACCCAAAATACTGATTTCAGATGGGGGAAGCCATTTCATTAATAGAGAAGTAAACAAGCTTGTGAAGGAGTACGCCATTGAGCACAGAGTTGCGTCTCCTTACCATCCTCATACTAATGGCTTGGCAGAAATTTCAAATAGGGAGATCAAGATGATATTGCAGAAACTTGTACGTCTAGATAGGAAGAACTGGTCCCAGATGCTTGTAATAGTTCTATGGGCTTATCGGACGGCGTACAATTCTCCTTATGTATGTCTCCCTACATATTGGTATATGGAAAGCCTTGCCAACTGCCAGTGGAATTAATTCACAAATCTTTATGGGCACTCTGTGTATGTAATTTAGATTATGAGAAGGGAGGAAAGAATAAGAAGTTGGATTTGAACAAATTACTGGAATTCTGGGACTTTGCATATGATAACTCACTTATGTATAAGGAGAAAGTCATGCGTTGGCATGATAAAAACATTCGAAGAAAGACTTTCTTCCATGATCATAAAGTTTGGTTATTTGATGCTAAGTTGAAATTGTTTCCAGGAAAATTGAAAAGCAAGTGGTCGGGACCGTTCATCGTGAGAGCTGTGCGTGACAATGGGAGTATTGTCATATCTGGGTTGTCATCTGACGCACAATCATTTGTTGTGAACGGACAGTTGCTGAATCCATATCTCGATCATGATACATTCCTGTCCGTTGTTGATTCGATATCCGTGGTATCAGATGATGATCTTTTGATTCCATCTTCTGCGTCTGATACATGATCATCCACTCCTCTTGTATATCCATTCGTTTTACTCTGTCTTCTCCCGTCACCCCTTTTCCGTGTGTGTATATATGCTATACTTAGGATGTGCTTTATCCTAAGTATAGGGGGGGTGAATGATTTGTGTTGTTCATTTTTGTCATGTTCATCACTCTTGTTGTCGCCTATACTTAGGGATACTCTACCCTAAGTATAGGGGGTGATGTTGTTCATATCAGGTCTTTTTATTTTTGAGTCTGTACATTCTCGTCATTGGTTTTCCCCTTTTGTACACTCTACTATACTTAGGATTACTTGATCCTAAATATAGGGGGGATCATCATCTCCTCTTCATTTTATCTTTTCTTTTCACTTTTCTATACTTAGCATGAGTTATGTCTTCATTTTTCGCTCTCTGATCACTATGAGGACATAGTTCGAGCTAAGTATAGGGGGGTGTCGTATATATTGTATATATACTTTAGACATAACTCGTACTTTTAAATACGTTTATTTGGGGGGTTATGTGTGTAATTTGTAAAATCCACGTGAGTAAAAAAACACAAAAAATCAACAAAAAACACAAAAAAACAAAAAAACAAAACAAAAACAAAAAAACAAAAACAAAAAATGAAAAAAACACAAAAAAACAAACACAAAAAACAAACAAAACAAAAAAATAAAAAAACACAAAAAAAGAGAAAAAAATATTGTATATACTTGTATATATTTTACTATCCCTTTTTCCTTAAAAAAACTACAAAACTAAAAATCAATAAAAAATCGCAAAATTTCAAAAAAAAACTTTCTTTTACATCTGCATTTTTCCTCCAAAAAATCCATAAAAAGTTCAAAATTAGAAAATTGTTAAAAAATGTTCTTTTCTCATGTGCATCATTCCTTTTCCAAAAAAAACTCTCTGCATTGTTCATATTTTGCATTTGCATATGCATTTTTCAGGATAGTATTGACATTTAAACTATGTCTAGAATAAAATTGAAGAATGGAGCTTAGTTGGACCTTAATTCACCTAATTCTCAGAAGAACTTCATCGAGAAATAGGATTTTAGAAGCTTAAGGTCTTTGGATTAATTCTTTGAGTTCCACATGACAATGTGCAGTGTTTGACTCTTAGTGTCTAACCCGGTCTCTTCATTTTGGGTATAACTCTTGAATAGGGAATCAATTTGTACTCTCGCACTATGCACTTAGCTCAACTCAGACGGGATGTTGGAAGACTGTGTGAGTTTCTTTTCTGGTAGCGTGGAAATCTAAAGACCGGAGTACGGGTTGAAATAAAGCTTCGGAAAAGGGATGGACATCATGGCACAATTTTTTCTAAGACCCCAAAAAATGTACGGAAATAAAAGATTCTATATCCGTAGGGGCACAACAAGATCCAAGTAGAACCACCAAAAATCCAAATACAAAGAAGCCACTACCAAATAAATATCTGACCAAAAATAGGTCCTAGCTTCAAGAAACCTGCAGATCTTGGTGGAGACTCGACTACACTGGACAGCTTCACAAGGAGAGGTGACTACACTGGCTACCCTCCAGTTCTTTTCTCCTTCTTCTAACTTCTCCCCCAAAGTGAACACAGCGCGACAGACCTTAAAAGGAAATACCCGACTCCTCAAGGACGAGTTACTGGAGAGGAGATTTGCATGGTAGTCCGACATTTTGAATGGGAAGAGCTAAAACCTTTCACACACATGAGTCGATTGTTCAATGTTCATAGGGTGTGCTTTGGGAAGAGGATTGATCTAAGATGACTTCTGAGCCGGAACTGTGACAATGATGTGTAGAACTTGAAGGCTGTCGATTTTAAAATTCTAAGTCTCACAGAAGTTCCGACACACTAATAATCCAAAAGTCCGACAGAGCTCCAAACTACAATTTTATGAAGACAAGTTTAATACTCAATGTTGTCCTACTTTCTTTATTTTCCTTTTCTTTTTCTTTTTCTTTTTCTTTTTCTTTTTCTTTTTCTTCACTTATTCTTTCAAATAAGTGTTTGCTAAGGGACTAGCAAAGGTAAAGCATAGGGGGATGATGAATCTGCGATTCATCATCTTTATTCATTTATTTTAGCTTAAAATCCCTTATAAAACACCTGCATATAATGCTAAATGCATATTCTTACTAACTTGCATCTGTGTAATTATTGTACATTTCTGACTAAATTTTAACCTAAAATAAATAAATAAAGAAATAAAGGAAAATAAAGAAAATAAAAAAAATAAAGAAAATAAAATAAAAAAGGAAGACTGTATACAGGCTGACCTGAACCCCAAGAGAAGGTCAAGACTTGACCTGATCGACCAGGAATAAAGTAGGGGGAGATAGGGTCCTTAACCATAAAATCCAAAAAAATGTGTTCTCACTTATTTTGTATATATATCTGTATAAACTGATACTAATTTATTTGAACCTTAATTGACCTCAAATCAAATAACATTAAAAACCAAAGTTGTAAATAAAAATGTGTTCTAACTACAAAAATTGATTGCACAATTAAATCTTGTACATAATAAAAGTAGCCACACTTGGAAAAAGCCACTAAGCACTAATTGAAAGACCAATTCCGGCTCCATATGAGCTCAAATTGAATCAATCTCACTTCCATTGGACTCTAAATTAAATTATATTTCAAATGGCTATATTTTCATATTTTTTGGAGTTACGGTTGAAAAATCAATTTTCTAGGGTGGTTTGTGCAATTTTCCCATGTATTTTGTGCATATTGTATTTGTATATATTTTAAATCATTCTCACTAATTTTTTTAAAATAAAAATAAAAATAAAAAATTAAAATTCTTTAAAAACAAAAAGGCTAATTTCGTCATTTACCGTTGTATATAATGTCACATATGTATATAGTATATGTATATAGTTGTTATTTTTAATCAACCTTCATAAAAAAATAAAAAATAACATTTTTTAATTTAAATTAATAAAGTGATAAAAATTTAAAAATAGATAATTTTGTACATAGTTTTGTCTCTTTTATTTTGTCTCTTATCATCCCTTATCTCTTCCACCAAAAAAATCAAAAATTCGAAAATTCAAAATTCATCTCTATCTTCTCTATTTATATGGCTCCTTCTCCCTCATTCCAACTTGATCAATCTTTAGAGAGAGGAGCCCGATCTCCGAGAGTCTTCTTATCGAGAAAAGGTATCTAGCCTCCGAGCCGTCCGATGACAGCGAGTCGGCCTTCGTCGAGACGATCACGATCATTTTCCGCTCCTAAGGTGAGATCCATCATCATTTTCTTCTTATTTCATCTAGTTTAATCCTATCTTCAATTTCGCAATTTTATTTTGTAGTCATTTTTTGGATCATAGAATCATCAACAAGACTTGATCAACCAACGATTCGAGTTTTCATCTCATCTTGACGATCTCTCCGCCTTCAATTTCGACCTCCCATAATCTATCAACTCCGACCACACATGGTGGTCGGAGAGTTGGATTCGATTCTTTCATGCCCGTCGGATCCTCGTTCATATTCCTATGTGTAAACAAATAAAAAAATTGTGTTTCTTTTCTTTTAACGTTTGTTTTGCAGGATAAATAAAAAATGAAAAAAATCATTTATTTCCTCGTTCTCTAATGTTTGTTTTGCAGGATCATTATTAAAAAAAAAGAATTTCTATAGTTTTTCTTGTTTCCTGTTTTTTTCGTATTTACAAAAAAAATAAAATAAAGTTTACTATTATTATCCATTGTTTACATAACAAAACAAATAAAAATAATAAAAATAATCAAACACCAGGCGGCAGGGCCATCAACCCCTGCCGCCCACCAACCGGCGCGACTCCGCGCGTTGGCCCCTGTAGTAGGTCGGCCCCTCCTCCGACCGCAGCGAAGATGAGCACCGCCCGCACCTCCGCGCTGTTCCCCAGGCGCACGCCACGCCGCACTCCTATTTGTCCTCCGCCAGCGCGGCGACCCCCTTCCAAGCGACCCGCGCTCCTCCCTCAGACCGCCAGGATCCTCTGTGAGCGCCTCCTCCTCGCAGGCGTGCCACTGCGCCGCTCGGCCCGCTGATCGTCCCGCGCAGCCATCGCCTTCAGCCGCGCCTTCCTCCGTCCAGCAACCGTGCTCCCAGCCGCGCGCGCGTGGCCCGATCCCGACCTCCAGCTCTCCATCGTGCCCGCCGCCGCGACTCCCTCGCCACCAGACTGTGCCGCCGAGCCCCTTGTTCGCCGACTTCCTCCGCCAACCGCCCCGCGCGTGAACAAAGAAGGGTGGGCGGTGGCCTCATCCCACTTGCCCTCTTCCCCTTTGAAGAAGAAAATAACTAACCTTAGGGCTTTACTTTATTCGGAAAATTACTTAGCAGCGCCTGGACATTTGCATAATTACATAAACATCCCCTCCTTCAAATCAGATCACATGGGACACACATGACTATGGGTAATTTGTGAAATTCATTCTGAAAATTATTTTTTATTACAATTCAGTCCAAAACTTTTTCTTATCTACATTTTGGTCCCTGAACTGCAGAACAATAATTTGCTTGTTCTTTTCATTGAAATAAATGTTTTTATTAGTCCAAAAATTATGAGAAAATTATGCTATACTCATGATGTGCTATTCTTTCTAGCATAAAATTTTCATTGCATTTTTCCTTCATTTATTATTATTTAAAAATCATAAACAATGTCTTTTTATCTTATTGAAATTCCAAAATTCATAAAAATTCAAATATTGTTCCAAAAATTCCAAAAAAATTAGAGTAGTTGTACTTCATTGTCTTTTAATTTCTGACTAATGTTCACGCATTATCTATTTATAAAAACCAAAAAAATTGAAAAACATCAAAAATCTTCTAAAAATCATAAAACATTCTACAAAAATCCAAAAATTGTGATTCCAGTTCCTTTTGTAGATATTTCCTTGTAGTTTCTCTGAAAAATAATTTCCATGAGTTGTGTGGGCACTTAAAGTATTTTTAATTTGCAAATTACTCTAGGCTATGTACATTATCTTATTTTCTCACTGTTCGATTTTTAGAAAAATACAAAAACATCCGAAAAATTCAACAAAAATTCCCAAAATTATTTTAAATCTTTTAAAACTCAAAAATATTTTCTTTAGATTTTTTGATAATTTTTTACTAATTGAAAATTTACAAAAAGAGTTGGTATGTGTAGTTCTTGAGTTATTCTTATTGTTCATTATTTTTGAAAATAAAAAAATGCAAAATCAAAATCACTAAAAATTTGAAAATCAGAAAATACAAAAAATAGAAATAAAAAAATAAAAAAGATAAAAAATCACAAAAACCAATGATAGTTGTCCTTTGATATTCTTGTTTTCTCTTAATTGATTTTTGATTAATTGAATAACCCTCAGGAATTGTAGCCTCCCTGAGTTCGACCCTGTCCATTATACAGGTTAATAAGTAGCAAAAAAAATATTTTTTATTGTCACAGGATTTTGGGGATAACAGCAGCAACACACTACTATCTTTTTACCATCAATAATTTTTGACCCTTGCAAATTTTCGTGCCAACACCGCTCCTCGAGGACAGAGTGCTGGATTGGGGAATCATTGGGTTGCCATTCTAGAGAAGTCAGTTCCTTTGTCATTTCAGTTGGGGAGAGCCACTATCACTTACATTGTACAAGTCAGCTTCATAGTCATAAGGGTTTGCATATGATGTAGGCTAGTTCTGACCTGGCCATTGAGGTGATTTGAACCGAGTTCTGTGACTCTCAAAAAATCTGGTTCCCAACCAGGTTCCACATACATTTTCGCATCAAGGTCTAACTTGAGCTCCAAACTTTGATTTTATGCAGACAAGTTTATTTATCAAATTCAATTCCATTTATTCTTTATCCTTTCTTTTTATTTTCTTCTTTATTCTTTTTGATACTTATTGCATAAGTGTTTGCTAGGGACTAGCAAAGGCAAGTATAGGGGGATGATGAATCTCCATTCATCATTCTTTATCCTATCATTTTGGCCTTAAAAAGCCTAGCAAATGCATGTAAATAGCCTCAATTTGTGCATAATAGCATTCATTATTTATTGTATTATTTGTAAAGAAAATAAGGTTTTAATGCCAAAATTATAGAATAAAGAGAAGAAAATAAAAATGAATAAAATATTGAAAATATTTTATGACCCTAAACCTCGAGACCAAGTTAAGAATTGAGTTGGTCGACAAGGAATAAAGTAGGGGGAGATAAGGGCCAAAAAGACAATAAAAATCCCATTTATTTATTCTTTATTTATGCATTTTTGGCACCTATTTTATTCTTTATTATTTATTCTTCAAATAAAGAAACTTTGTACATGAAAGATGTAGATAATAATGTAAATAAAAATACAAAATTGAGTTTGCACAAAAATAATACACTGTGTGCATTTTATACACTAAATAAAAAGCTAGAAACCAAACTTCACATACCCATATCTTTAAAATAAAAACTTAAAACACATCAAAATCACACTCTAATTGTATATAACTTTTTGAGAGCTATTTAATGGTGGCGGCTTTATATTTTTTGGAGTTATTGTGTAGAAGTTAGGTTTTTGACCCCTATTGTATATTCTATCGATTAAAATATTCAAATTATTCAGTACTCAATATTTTTACAAATTCATATTAATATAATTTTGTAAATATTATTCATAACATATGTGCATATAAAAATTAAAATAAAACCAAAAATAAAAGGGAAAAAAATAAAACTATGTGAAAATATAGATAAAATACCTATGGCATACGTGTATATAAATAAAAGGGAAAACATATTCTTTAATTTTTTTTATTTTCCTAATAATGTAAATATTATATAGATTCTATTAATAATATAAAACTAGAATAAAACTCAATAAAATATATTAAAATAAATAGTATAGATAAAACACAAGTAAAATACCTATAAATATACCTACATAATATACATATTTATTTATTAAAGTATACAAAAAACATCATAAAAATAAAATAAAAATATATTTATACTCAAAAAAATAAGTTATAGATGTATAAAATAATAGAATAAAATAATAAAATAAAATATACAAAATAAAAAAAGTACACAAAACATAGATGATTGTACCTATAAATACACTAAAAAAATCAACTATTAATAAATAAATCAAAAAAATAAATAAAAATCATAATAAAATATTACATAAAGAAATAAACATTTTTTATTTTATACACAAAAATTAATAAAATCATTTATGATTTTAAAATAATTATTTTCAAATAAAACTGCTATTTTGTCCTGTAGTGCGTCTACATGGACCGATGGCAGGGCTCAGACTATTGACCTCTGGTCAACTATCCCATCCAAGACCCGGCCCATCAGAACCATCTTTTTCCTACGATTTCTTGCATTTTTTCCGGTCGATCTATCCATCAATGGGCTTCGATCGCTTTACATGATTTCTTCATTATTCTTCCAGGATCCACACCGGACCTGTAGATAGCTCGTATATACTTTTGATTATTTGATTGTGGTCGGTCAATAAGGGTGCTCCCTAATGTTATAAATAAAACCTCCTCTCTTCTCTTCAAAATGTGGTCATCTTCTTCCCCCTGAAGCCCCGTGACTCGGCCAAAGCGAGCATCATCGTGACAGGAGGAGATCCCCTGAGCTCGCGGCAGTCGATGAAGGGTGGAGGTGCACCCAAGGCCGCCCATGCCAATGACCTCTTCTCCTTGCCTCGCCGGGCAGGTTTGAGCTGCGTATTTTATCTATTTTAGTTAGGTTTTAATTCCAGCATTTCATTTACGCATTTATTTTATTGATTAAGGTTTAGATTTAGCGTAATTTGCTGGATTTATAGTTCGTCGGAGCTCTGCTCAGGCGAACGATTCCGCTTATGCCCGACCGCCTTCCGCCTCACCAAACCACCTCCACTTCTTCCTCTCTTACTTCCCTACGCCCTTCACCTTTCGCTCAACCAGATCATCCTTGGGTCTGGATTTGGAGGTCCATCTCTGCCGCACTCCGTCGGACCTCTCCACCCGCACCACCATCCATTTCCCACCGCCAATAAGGTCCCTAGACCCTTCCTTTGTTCTTGTGATACTTTCTGCAGGTTCTGGTGCGCCAAAGGAGCCTTCTTGGGCTGATTTCGACTACGTGAGAGGCACTTGGAGGTATATTCCTTCTCCGAGCTGATTCCACGTCTTCTGAGCTCCAGCGTGCCTCGTGAGGCAAGACGATGCATGGGACACCAAGGAACGTCAAGAATCCATCGACAGGTGAAATGGAGGTTGGAGGAACCCCCAGTGTTCGAGCGAAACTCGCTAGCGGCGAGTTCTTCCCAGGTTCTTCCAGCCGACGTCTCCATCGTCCAATCTACGAGGCGTCTCCAGATGCTATAGTTGACATCCGATCATGCCGAGCCTCAGCCGTTGGATCACCTCCAGTGATCTAATCGCAAACATCCATCGCCTAACCGTCATCGGCCGTTGCGCGCTCAACACGTGGATAAGTGGCTTGACGGCCACCGTTGGATCGCGCCTCTTTAGGGTAGATTGCATATCCTCCTCGCCACTTTTTGTATTTATTATTTGATATTGTAAATAAAATCTTATGTGTAAATAAAAATGGGAATTTTTAAATGGACTCCCGTACTTTATTATAATTGCAATTTAATCCTTCCCAGCCTCACGTGCAGTCCCACGTGAGGGTTGTAATTTTGCTATGATGTCCCAGACAATTTTTATATTGTAAAATAGCACCAAAACATTAAATAAAGGACGTTTTATGTTGGGAAAATTACACTGTGCCCCATGTACTTTGATTTATTTGCAAAAATGCCCCTGTCAGGACATGCATTTTTGTGTGTTTTATCTAATTATTAAAAATAGCTAATGAGCTCCTAAAAATTCGCAAAAATAATATTAAATGATCCATGCATTTTAGTTACACTCCACGTGTCCACTTTGCATTTTTTGCATTTAATCTATTTATTTTTATAAAAAAGGAACCTAAATAATCCCTGTCTAATTTATAAAATACAAAAAAAATAAAAACCTTTTGAAAAATTCCAAAAAAAATTTATATGGTATATTTTGATATTTATTGAGTCCAGAAAACAAAACCCTTAAAAATAAGAAAAAGGAAATTTAAAAAATCAGGAATCTCCAAAATCCAACAAAAAATATAAAATTCTATAAAATACCAAAAATATGTTTTTCTAATTTATAATTATATATATTATTATTTACGTATTAAAATTAACTTCGGTAATTTTTGGACTTAATTACTATTTTAAAACCCAAATTAATTTTATTTTATTTATTATTCCTCTATTTGGGATATTTTGAGATTAAAAAATACACAAAAATTAGCAAAAACTTCTAGAAAAATACAAAAAACATTATAAAAATATTAAAAAACCCAAAAACAGTATATTTTATAATTTTTGTTTCTATTTAATACAATTCAAAATATATTTCTATATATTGTGTAAATAAAGCCTTATATAGGCTATATTGTTTTATAAAAGAAAAAGAAAATATAAAATATAAAAATATAAAAAGAAAATATAAAATCAGAAAATTCAAAATCAAATAAAAAATATAAAATCAAAAATAAAATAAAATATATATAATATAATATTAAAAACCCACAAAAACAATAACATGAACAAGAGATAAAAGATGAAAATTTTTGCATTCAATTTGCCTCCTCCTCCCGTTTGCTCGCAATGTTCGACACTCTACGCATGCTTACATCTATACACATTTGCACGTAGAGTTATACTAAACATTAACTCCACATTTTTGAGATTTAATTGCACTATTCATATTGTGAGTTAGTTGTTGATTAATTGGGGTTTCATGAGTAGCCACCACAACGACTTTGTCTCTGCTTTGTGCGAGATATATTTTGACCGTCGCCAGATCTCAGTTATCACTCCCCAATACAAGGAATCCGTTACCTTTTATTTTAAGTCCAATAGAGTTAGAAGACCCTATTTTATTTTGGTTATCACTTTTTTTTGGTTATTTTTCAATGCACGTGCCTACCGGGGTTTTCAATTCCATTTAGCATCTTAGGTGAGCAAAATTGGAGGCAGAAGATTGGAAAAGCCATGCAAGTCGGAAAACGATGATGCATGCAAAGTCAGAAGACTTACAGTGCTTCCCATCTCTCTCCATGCGTGATGCAAGACAGAATTGAAAGCCTATGCTATATGAAAATGCAATCCGATGAAATCTCCCTAGGATAGTAACTGTTATTGTCGTGAAGCACATTTTGCAAAATTTGACTAAGTCCAAAACGAGTCTATAGGTATAGGAAAATATATTAGGGGCTTTGGACCTAAGTCTATCGACAAGCAGTTCCTAGGCTAAGGCTCATTCACACAAAATAATAAAAACTAAAAGAAAACGTGAAAAATGAAAAGTGTCGAAACCGTCGAGGCCCACAAGGGAACAATCCCTCAGGCACTGGACCTCGAAAAGTCAGAGTGTAGAGAGTGCTGAATTATTACATGCCAAGTGTCACTCTCACATAAATTTACAACATTTTTTTGCATAATAAAACGAAGTTCTGTATCTGTCTCCAAAATTCCTCTAGGTCTGAATTGGCTCCGGCTCAGTCAGAAAGATGGCTTCGCATTGCTCGAGTGCATAGGCCCTCCTAGGAGATCCTCCGTCATGTCACGGTCCCTCGCAACAAATCCAAACAAGAAGGAGTGTTAGACAGTTCACAATAATATCAAAATAAATAAATAAATAAATGCACAAATAAATGAATGAGCAAAAGATATAAGACAAAAAAACAAATAAGCTCCTACTACACGATGTTGCTCCCCAGCAACGACGCCATTTGATAACTGAGGTTTGGCGAGGGTCAAAATATGTCTCGCACAAGGCGGAGACAAAGTAGCTTTGGCGACCACTCACGAAACACCAATTAATCAATAATTAACCCACAACATAAATAAAGCAATTAAATCTAAAAAGTGTGGAGTTACAATTTATTATAACTCTACATGCAACTGTGTATAGAGGTCGAACACTGGGAGCAAACGGGAGGAGGCAAAATGAATGCACAAAATTGTCATCTTTTATCTCTTGTCCATGTTATTGTTTTTGTGAGTTTTTAATTTTATATTTTTTATATGTTTTTTATTTTATATTTTATTTTTTTATATTTTTTATCTTTGTATATTTTCTTTTCCTTTTATAAAAACAATATAGCATATATAAGCTTCATTTACACAATATATAGAAATATATTTATAAATTATATTAAATATAAACAAAATTCATAAAATAAAATATTTCTGGGTTTTTAATATTTTTCTAATGTTTTTGTATTTTTCTAAAAATTTTTGCTAATTTTTACGTATTTTTAAACTCAAAAGTATCCCACATATGGGATTAATAAATAAAACAAAATTGATTTGGGTTTTAAAAATAATAAATAAGTCCCAAAATTGCCCAAATTAATTTTAATATGTAAATATCAACATATAGATAATTATAAAATAGAAAAATATTTTTTGGTATTTTTGTAGAATTTTTATATTTTTTGTTGGATTTTGGAGCTTTCTATTTTTTTAATTTTCTTTTACTATTTTAGGGGTTTTTATTTTCTGGACTCAATCAAACCATAATACACCATATATAATTTTTTTGGAATTTTTCAAAAGGTTTTTATTTTTTGAGTATTTTATAAATTAGACAAGGATTATTTAGGCTCCTTTTTAATTTTAATAAATAGATTAAATGTAAAAAATGAAAAGTAAATACGTGGCATGTAAGTACAATGCATGGAGCATCTAATCCTATTTTTGGGGATTTTTAGGACCTCATTAGCTATTTTTAATTCAGGGGTATCCTAACAGGGGTATTTTTGAAAATAAAATAAAGTCCAGGGGTATCTGTGCAAAAACACCAGAAATATTCAACGTGTATTTAAATTTTAAAGACTAAATTACAATTACAAAACCCGCCATGGCATATGTGTAATTTTACAAATACGAAGGACTGCACGTGACACATACAGGTAGGGACCAAAATGGAAATACGTGAAAGTTCAGGGACCTGCGTGTAATTTTTACCAAAATTTATAACGTGAAAGTTCAGGGACCTGCAATTTTGCCACCTCACGTGGGATGGCACGTGAGGTGATGTGGAATGGACCTAAAAGTAATTACAAGAAATCTTAGGGTTCTTTATGCAAAATTTCCACTTTATTTTATACTTTATACTTTATTTACAAGACTAAATATTAAATAAAAAAATATGGGGCAAGATATGTAATTTACCCTAAACAAGGCGCGGGCGGACAGTCTGGATCATTTCACTTGAACACGTGTCAGCCTCTCCGTGCCTGATGACGGTTCGTTGGCGACGGTTCTGATTATATCATCCAAGATGATCCAACGGTTGAAGCTCGAGGTCATCCAACGCTCATGCTGCGACCTGGAAGCTCCTCCTTGATCGTACGACTACGAGGAGCTCTGGAAGAACTGGGAAGAAGGTCGCCTGGGGCGACCTTCGATCGATTAGTGCGTGCTCCTTCGGTCTCCTATATTGCCGCCGAGCGTCTCTACGCATTCCTGGGATCCTCCCGCATTGAACGATGCCTTCAAAATGGTCGGAGATCCAGCCGATCGATCAGATGAGGCTCCGCACGTGGAACTTCCCTTCTATCCTCGATAGGGCTCAAATGCCCTCTTCAAGACCTGCAAAGATGTTAGAAATATTCGTGGGGGCACAGGGGACGTCTTGGCCATTATTTGGTGGTGAATCGAAGCGAGATGAGGCAAAATGTACCTGCTCCGGCGAGCGACGGAGGTGGAGCAAGGATTCACCGATCGAAACACGATCGGGTTGGACATAGGGTGATTAGAGATGGAGAAGCGAGTGGGGAAGGAAGTGGGGTGGTCAGGCGAGGCGGAGAACAAGCGAATCACGATGGAACCGTTCGCCGGAGCGGAGCTCCGACGAACTATGAATTCACTATTTAAGCTAAATCTAAACCCTAATCGCTAATCTAAATGCTTAAATAAAATGCTGGAATGAAAAATTAACTAAAAATATAAACATGCATAGCTCTAACCTGACCTGGTGGCCAAGGAGCAGGGCCTCGCCGGAGCGGCGGCCTGGGTGCACCTCCGCCCTCCATCCACCGCCGCTAGCCTAGGGATTCTCCTCCTGTCACGAGGATGCTCTCTTTGGATGAGGATATGGGGTTTCAGGGGTTGAAAAGTGACCAAAAATGCAAGGCGAAGCGGAGGTTTTTATTTATACACATGATGATGGCACCCTTATTTGATCGTCCTAGATCGAAGAATCTATTCTATGTACACGCTATCTACATGTCCGGCGTGGATCTTGGAAGAATGATGAAGAAATCTTGTGAAGCGATCGAAGCCAATTGAGCGATGGTTCAGCCAGAAAAATTGAAAAAAAATGTGGAAAAAGACGATTCTGACGGGCCAGGTCTGCGGACGGGAGAGTTGACCAGAGGTCAACGATCTACGGCCTGCCATTGGGCCACGTAGGCCACAAAACGACAAAACAGAAAATTTGATTAAGAAATTAATTAAAAATAGTAAACGATTTAATTAATTTTTGTGTATAAAATAAAAAATGTTTTATTATTTTATGTAGTATTTTATTATGAATTTTATTTATTTTTTGGTTTATTTTATTACAAGTTTATATTTAATGGCTTATTTATAGGTATAATTACGTATATTTTGTACATTGTTATTTTTATTTTATATATTTTATTTTATTATTTTATTATTTTATTTTATTTATTTATAACTTATTTTTATGAGTATAAATATATTTTTATTTTATTTTTATGATGTTATTTATATACTTAAATAAATAGGTATGTATATTGTATAGGTATATTTATAGGTATTTTAGCTATGTTTTATATAGATCCTTTTATTTTAATGTATTTTATTGGATTTTATTTTGATTTTATATTTTAATATAATATGAATACTATTGACATTATTATAAAATTATAAAACAATAAAGAATTAAAGAATAAGTTTCATTTTATATACAAGTAGAAATATAGGTATTTTGCCTATATAATTACATAGACTTGTTTTATTTTCATTTTCTTTTTAGTTTTATTCAAGTTTTAATATACACATATGTTATAGATAATATTTACAAAATTACAAAATAAGAATTTGTAAAAATAATAATAATGAATAAAATTAATATTTTAATCGGTAGAATGTACAATAAGGGCCCAAAACCTAACTTTCACATGGTAACTCCAAAAAACATAAAACTACCATCTTCAAATAGCTTGTGAAAAGTTATATACAATTAGAGGTGATTTTTCTATGTTTTGAGTTTTAATTTGAAAGATACGAGTTTGTGTAGTTTGGTTTCTGCTTTTTATTCTGGGTATAAAAATGAACACTATATATTATTTTAGCTCAAACTCAATTTTGTATTTTTATTTACACTATTAGCTACAACTTTCATGTAAAAAGTTTATTTATTTGATGAATAAATGATAAAGAATAAAATAGGTGTCAAAAGTGAATAAAAGAATGAATAAATAAATAGCATTTTTATTGTATTTTGGCCCTTATCTTCCCTTACTTTATTCGTTGTCGACCAAGTCAATTCTTGCCTTGGTCTCGGGGTTTAGGGTCATAAAATATTTTCAATATTTTATTCTTTTTTCTTTTATTCTCGTTATTCTATAATTTTGGCATTAAAAACTTTATTTTCTATACAAATAATATAATAAATAATGATTGTTATTATGCACAAAATTTGATGCTATTTACATGCATTCGCTATTGTTTTTAAGGCCAAAATGATAGAATAAAGGTGATGAAATGGAGATTCATCACCCGGTTCCTCCTCCTCGATGAGATCCAAGGCTATCGCCTTGTAGCTGCGCTCCCAAGCGACATGCTCTTACTCCGGCCATCTTCGCACCGTCGAGCCACCGACTACTCCACCTTCGATTTACCACCATAACAATTTACCACCATCGCACCAACGTCCATACTTCATCACAACACCTTCGACCCATACCCCCTTCTACCTCGTGCTTCACTGGACATGCAACTTCATCAGATCGACTTCGAGCCGCACCAGAACTCTCCGTCGAGTTCCGACCATCGACTTCGCCAATACTGCATCGACAAACACTTCTGAGATAGACCTCGACCCGAACCCTCCAGAGGCTCCATCCGAAGCAGCCTCCATCACCATCACATTTCCTGGAGGGGCTTCGCCTTCACCACCTTCTCCGATAGGAAGTGCAACCTCCTCAAGTTGCTAGTCACCGCTCCTTCGGCCACCGACCTTCGAGCCCCGACGAACTCCTTCTCAGATGCTGCATCGCCCAGCACCATCGTGCCTCCTCCGCAATCTACCTACTGCACACAAGGACGGGACTCGGGTTGACAACCCGACCTCTTTCTCCGACGTGGTCTGAGGCTTGGAGCCTCGTTGCAGAACGACCTGGTGTTGATTGCCTCCTGTTCCGGTCATTGTCAACCGAGCCAACGACCTTCGACTTTGTTTTCCTCGACGACTTCCACCAACCCCCTTCATCTTCATCAACTTGAGCCACAACAGTCTTTGTCACTCCAGCCCCAGCCATCAGTCGCTCCACCAAACTCACACTCCCCTTCAAGGAGCTTCATCGTCGGTTGCCACAACTGCCTTCAGGAGCTTGCCAGCAACCCCCACTCCTCAGCCTTCCCTCGACAACAACGTCGTCATCTTCAACTGCTCCTCAGCTTGGGAGCCCTGCCTCCTTTCCAGTCCTCCGCTCGCAAGCCACCTGGCTCCCTGCCTGAGACCCTCCTCGCATGCACAACACGTGCGCGGAGGGGTCATTTGCATCAAGACCCCCGAAGATCAGCGGATCCACACCCATACCCAAGGGTCGCTTGCTTCTCATATGACGCTTGGGAACATTTGTAGTCGGCACTCCTGATGGTTCTCATAATCATCGAAGGACCCGAGCTGACCAAGGGACACGTGAGGCGCACGTGTCCCCTTGGGATTTTTGCAGAAATACCCCTAAGGGTATCGGTATTTACACTTTAGGACATGCTCTGCATTATTTATTTATTATAATTACAAATAGAACCCTGATTTCTACTTATTATTTAAGCAACATTTTGTCATAATTTTATTTATCAAAAGTTAGCATGAAGTTCTACAATTAATTCTCTACCATATGGCATGCTTGCAATATTTTTGTGATATGTGGTTAATTATTGATTAATTGTCTTGTGATAAATTGCATATTTTACCTACTCCATGCTTGGAAATTTATATTTAATTAACCATAGCTCCAAAAATTCACGGATCATAGAATTAGTTGTATTTAACATTGTGCCCAAAAAGAATTGCATTTGCACATAGATTGCTCTAAAAAAATTATTTTGCATATTTCAATCTTTAATTTTAATAGGCACTAAAACATGCATTTTTAAGGTTTAGGATTTTTCTGAGATCAATCACCTAGTGATAGATCTTGAATAATTTTATCCCTTGAAAATAAATAGGTTTAATATTTATTATAATTAAATATTGAAATTCACATCGTTTGCATTCATAAATTCATAAAATATTTATCTTGCATCCAAAAATTAAAAAAAAAATTCAGTGTAATCATTTCACCAGATTTTACATTTTGGCCAAGTTTCGTATTTTTCTAACACCGTTTGATTGAAAATTGCATTTTAGTCCCTAAAATTGGCCTTATTTACATTTGCATCCCAAAATTGCTTTAAAAATTCCTAAAAATATCATCTCGAAAACTGTGTACGAACTTTGATAGACAAGTTTCTAGGTTATTACTTTGCCTCCTTGAGTTCAACCTTGGGACTTGCCCAAGTAAAATAAACATAAAACCACGTCACTTAAAAATTAATTAACTGTAGTTATCTGTTGCTCGATTCCGAATTCCCGATGTACTTACAATGACACATTAATAATTCACACAAATTAAAAAGGTGAATTTCAGAATCGTCAGATGGTGTCGTTGTCGGGGAAGCAAGCAGCTTAGATTTTGTATAAAAATTTTTGTGTTCGGTTTTCCGCATTCAGGTAGTCTAACCCCCGAATATTCACTATATATTTTCCATTTTTTGTCTGCATTTATTTTATTTTCAGCATTTATTTTCTTATTTTAATTTTGAATAATTTTTGTGCTCTTATATTCTCTTTCTCTCTCTTATTTTCTGCGAGGTACCCAATGTACGTGGAGCGGTTTCTCACAAAAACTAACGCATCTTCACCAATGTTTGAAAAATCGTGAATAAAATTAAGATCGATTCGAGTCGTGAGAGAGGGCAGAGTTTAGGATTTTATTTTCTGCATTTTAATTTTTGTAATTAAATATTTATTTATAGCGGTGTCCGTTTGGACTCTTGCATGTGTAATAAGACCTTGAACTTTTTCTATTGTGTGTTGTGGTCTGTTTCACTTTCCGGTGAGGGTGGGGTCCGACTTGAGTAGCTCGTAGGTTTAACCTGCACATACGGCTATTAGAGCTTTTAAATTTTGAATGTTCTCGTAGAACCTAGGACCACACTTCACATTAATTGAGATGCACATTAAATTGTTCAACTTAGTCAAATTCAAATCAATTCTTCACGGCCAATAGAACTTTCTGCTAGGTGTGGTTTTTGTCAATTTGCATTTATTTAGAATAATTTTTCAATTCTTGTATTGCACCCTACATGGAGATTGCGAGGAATCAATGTAAGTATTCTATCTGAGCATATATCATTGTTTCACGTGCATCGACTTTTCTCGAATTTCTCCCTCCTATTTTGTCACATAATTTTGAAAGGGAATTTGGACTAGACAGTAGACGTGTATTTGTGCTCACCTAATTTTTCATTGATCACCTAATTAAAATTAGGAATGCTAAATGGAGTCGACTTTAATTGACCCATAAAATAAAAAAATTGCGGGAGAGAAACCCCGACCTTAGATTCATTTATTTGTCTGAGTGAGCGAGTGACGACACTTAAGGTTAGATCCCAGCTCCAGAATCTTTGTTCAGACTACTGATTCTAAAAATGTTTAGCTACTTCTCAGTGAGGATCTACGGGTAGCCGGTAAATAGTCTGGATTTCCTTAGCAGAGTGGGTGGTTTAAAGGACACTATGTAAGGCTCTGTCCTTAAGTGACACGGGTAGCCATTTTACGGTCCGTACTTACACCCATACTGGCTGAAAGTGCATGCAATTAGTCGTAAGAATTCAGGCCAGTCTTTAAGAAAATTTTCGGCACCTAACAACTCACTAATTTTTTCCAAGATTGAATTTATCACCAACTAAAATTGAAAAGATAAATTGCTGAACTCTTGTGTCTTCATTGTGAGAGTTCGTGAACCTGGGATTTGATTTGTGTTTGTATTGGTGTGGACCAAATTCGAATATCGAAAATCGCACACTTGTGCCATCACTCTACTTGATAAATTTTTTTTGTGAATATCCTATGCACTTTCACTGAGATCAACCATATCAATTCATCATCAACCTTCTCTGACAAAGACAAGACAATGGTCCGAGTACCCATCTGATCTATATTATGGAAATGAATTTGTTTCGGGTAGACCCAAATCCTCAAGCCCCCTTCTTCCAGATATCCTCCAACATTTGCAGAAGATACTCACCCTCGAATGAATCCAGTCCAATCTACAATTCCTAATCATCAGACTGAATTCAACATTCCATATTTACCACCTTCCCTAGCCTTTGATACACATGATCACTTGCCATCCTGGACTGAACCATCTTATTCTCAGTTTCTTGCTGAAACTAATAAACCATTGCAAGATCAAATCACTTTTGAGACTCAGCTGGCCAAGACACCAAACCCAACTACCTTCATTCTTTCCTCGCAATCTTGTTGGGACAGGTCCATGACTAACAAAAGTACATTCAAAATGGACCTTAGAGAATAATATGATGGCCCGATCAAACCGCAAGGAGAGGTCCATACCTAATGATCAACCATATTGGATTGACCCTAATGATCAAATCCCTATTAACCAATCCGAATACCACTCCTTCGATCAGCCATCACATATAGAGGACCAGACTGATGATATCGACATATATGAACCTTGTATGACTCCATTGTTTGAGGATACGATCAATCATGATCATGGAAGTAGACTCTACTTAAACCAGCATTGCACGCCTGAGTCACGACATGCTGAGTATGAGACCTACAGGTTCCAACAAAATCCTCCCACTGAGCAGACTCCTTCCATGATTTTTTAGGAGAAATTTTTAGAAAAATAACGATCATGTATTGGAAATTCCAAGAGAATCTTCTCCTAACTCATACAGGAAAATGGAAGATAAAATTACTGGATCACAAATTCAAAAATGAGAACCCACAGAGACTGCTCCAATAATTGATCATGAAAAGTTTTTGAAGGATGAAATTTCGAGGAATACTAGGAGATATGAATTGATGGAGGATAAATTTAGAAATTTCATCGACCGACTAATTTCATTATTTGTTAGCTCGGATATAAAAATGGATGATGAAAAGATTGGATCTCATGTTAAAAATTATGAGGATATTCGAAAACTCAGAGACTATGATCACCCTAGGGGTGACCTTGACAGCGACACCTCTACCTATTACTCCCCTAGAGACAATTCTGAATCTGACTCGGCATATCTAAGCTCCTCCTCATCCGGGGAACACAACTCATCTACACACCACACCGAAAACACCAAAAAATCAAAAAACCAGAAAAAATCACAAATTGAAATTGAAGAAGATTTAAAGAAATTGGATCCTGCTCTAAGGGAAACACTAGAGAAAAGACCGATTTTTGAACTTCCCTTTATACAGGCCATTGAACACTTAATTTCCCGACCTTAAAGGATTCGTAATGAGCAAATTAATGATGAAAAAGTCAGATCAAATGATTTGGATGAATAATAGTGAGGAACAGGAGTAGTCCGGCGGGAATCGAAATTTGGATCCTTGCGTAGATAGGGTTTTAGAACTGCCGAACATACCTCACTCATGTAGATTACCCTTTCCAGACTTGAAGAGGAATCATCAGACGATTCCTTTTTCAGCATGTAGAGGCGACTTTCTTTTTAGATGAAGGAGCATTCATTTTGTTTCGTGTTGTCTGTGAAGGTGCTGGTCCTGGGAGTGAGGTGTTGACAATTGGGTCTCTAGATGAGTAACCATTAGAATTTTTCTCCTTGGTCAGTGTACGTCCTGCGTATTTGTTCTTAGTTTTCTTAATGCTCAATATCAATGATTGTGAAATCCACTTTGAGCAGAGTACCTTGGAATGTAATGATGATAGAAATTGTTCCTTTCGGTCGCTTTATAGATCGAACAACCAGTTGAACGATCTCTCTTATATTTCTGATAGGTCCGAGTATGAGCTTGTCAAATACAAAGGTCGGGAGGATATTAATTGGTGAATCATCATCGATTCGAGCATGGGTAAATACGACATCTTTGATTCCACAGTCAAATATGGGCAACCGCTTCACTATGCGGCTCTTGGTTTTTCTTCTCAACATCAAGGAAGTTGTCGTTGACAAGATATGTCTTTCAGTCTTTGTTCTTTTCTTGCCAAAAAGGAACAAATTCTGAGGGAATAACTGAAGCAACTAAAGAAAAGGAATATCTGAAGTGCCTTCCTTTGAGGATAACACTGATGATGGTTACCTTCATCTGATTCAAACACTTCATCTACTCTCCAGCATGATTTTTCTGAGGATAACACTGACAATGGTTGGGAATCATATGCTTCATCTCCATCTTCCCCACCTCAAGATCACAAAAAGATCAGTCGAAAAAATGCCTTAATCATCGGCTACCCTCCCTCCCGACCCCATCGGTCTCCTTGTACATCTTCTTCCTCTACTTAGGCCAAGGCCTAAGTATGGGGGGGACCGATGCCATATGTACATACTATTCTCTCTTCATCCATTCCTTCTCACGATCATTTCCACCCTTCTTCTGTACTTAGGCTGATAAAGCCTAAGTATAGGGGGGACCGATGCCCATCTGTACATATTCTCCTCATCCATCATCTCCTGGCCGCCTCAGTTTCATTCTTCTTCTATACTCAGACTGTTCACAGTCTAAGTATAGGGGGTGGGCCGACTTCATTCTATCTTTTTCTTTTTCACTCTCTTATGCTTAGCCCGAGCTAGGTCTTCTCTACGCTTCTTGTGCTCTGAGGACACATCACTCGCTAAGTATAGGGGGTGTGTATATATACGGTGTAAATATTTTACCCATAGCTCGTACTTTCACGTAAGTCTATATGTAATTACGGGGTGGGTAACTAACTTAAAAATTAAAATAAACAAAACAAAACAAAATAAAATAAAAGGAGTTTTGCTACTAACGCTGACTGTGTCCATCCAAAAATTTTGAAAAAAAACAGCTTCTTATTCATTTCTGCATATAAAAATTTTCTTGCATTAAAAAAATCAAATCACAAAAGTAAAGTGTCTGCATTTCACACTTCATCCCGCATTAATTCATTGCATTTGTGAAAAGTCCTTGAATTTTGAACCGAGTTATGAACATAAATCGAGAGTGGTCTTGACTTGACCTTAATCCACCTAATTTTCAGAGGAACTTCATCGATAAGAGGATTTTAGAAGCTTCAGGTTTATGACTTAATTCTTTGAGTTCCACATGACAATGTACAGCGTTTGACTCTTAGTGTCTAACCTGATCTCTTCATTCTGGGTAAAACTCTGGAATAGGGAATTAATTTGTACTCTTGCACTATGCACTTAGCTCAACTCAGATGGGGTGTTGGAAGACTGTGTGAGTTTCTTTTCTGATAGCGTGGACATCTAAAGACCGGAGTATGTGTTGAAATAAAGCTTCCGAAAAGGGATGGACAGTTGAGCATATTTTTTTCTAAGATCCCAAAACATGTACGGAAAAAAATTCCATATCCATAGGGTCACAACAAGATCCATGCAGAGCTACCAAAAATCCAAACACAAATAAGCCTACTATCAAATAAATATTTGACTAAAAAGGTCCAAGATTCAAGAAAACATGCATATCTTGGTGGAGACTTGGATAAACGGTCGTCTTCACAAGGAGAGGTGACTACACCGGTCACCCTCCAGTTCTTTTCCCCTTCTTCTAAATTCTCCCTCTTTTCGATTGTGAACACAGTGCGATAGACCTTAGAAAGAAATACCTAACTCCCCAAGGACGAATTACTGGAGAGGAGGCTTGCATGGTAGTCCGGCATTCTGGATGGGAAGAGCTAAAATATGTCACACACATGAGTCAAATGTTCAATGTTCATGGGGTATGCTTTGGGAGGAGGATTGATCTAAGATGACTTCTGAGCAGAAACTGTGATAATGATGTGTAGAATTTGAAGGCTGTTGATTTTAAAATTCTAAATCTCCCAGAAATTCCGCCAAACTAATAATCCAAAGGTCAGGTTTAGTTCCATTTTCACCTTCTGCTCATGGTCTTGGTATGGAACCCAATCTCATTTCACCTGATTGCATTTCTTTTGATGCTCAGGACGAGCATGGTTTAAGTATAGGGGGATGATGAATCTCAGATTCGTCACTCTAAAAGTCATGAATTAAGCTCAAATCCCTAAAATTCATTGGCATTTATTCATTTATTCTGCATAATTATCATTCATTCATGTATTGATAAGAATGGTATTTTTATCACTTATTATTGCATAAAATAAGGAGCCAAAAATCCCAACCCAATTGACCTGTAAAATAGCCTAACTTCCCTGATTTTTAACTAATTCATGCTAACTCTAAATGACCTGAAATCACCTCTATTGTGTACATATCACTAACAAGAATAAATGAAAAATACAAAAAAATCACTAGCTGAAATAAGTGGACCAAAACCCATACCCTAGTTGCAGGATTTTCAGACTAAAACCTCAATATCTTCCTCATCCAAACTCTGATTTGATCTTACTCACTTTTGAACTAATTTACATTCAATTATCTTCAAAACAAGACCAAGTTCAAGTGAATAGGAGCTCATACGTGAAAGTTGGATTTTGGGCATCTTTTGTACATTTTATAATTTAGCAGTTTTTGATCTAATAATTTATGTACATAATTAATTTTATTTTATTTCTTTTTCATTTATCTTCTTTGATAAAATTTTTATTAAAATGCATAAAAAACAAATCAAGCCAACACCGTCCTTCCTCGATCGCGCCGCCTCCCTTCTTCGTCATCCCCACAAATCTCGCACGACCAGATCGCCTCTCCCAATTCCAATCTTTGAGTCCCCCCCCAATCAAATCCCCCTTCGCATCTCGTCGAATCAGCCCCCCTCCACCTTCCTTCTCCGTTCGCCCTTCCTCTGTTCCTATTTAACTTCGACCGACGCCCCCTCCATCCTCATCCGTCGACTGCACCGTGAGAGGTCCGGTGGTGATAGCCCGATTCCTCCTCCTCAACGAGATCCAAGGCTATCTCCTTGTAGCAGTGCTCCCAGGCGACCTGCTCTTGCTCAGGCCTTCTTCGCATCGTCGAGCCACCGACCACTCCACCTCCGATTTGCCGCCATAACAATTTACCACCACTGCACCAACGTCCATACTTCCCCACAACACCTTCGACCCATACCCCCCTTCCACCTCGCGCTTCACCGGATATGCAACTTCATCAGATCGACTTCGAGCTGCTCCAGAACTCTTCATCGAGTTATGACCATTGTCTTCGCCAGTGCTTCATCGACAAACGCTTCTGAGATAGACCTCGACCCGGACCCTCCAGAGGCTCCATCCGAAGTAGCCCCCATCACCATCACGTTCCCTGGAGAGACTCCACCTTCACTACCTTCTTCGACGGGAGGTGCAACCTCCATAAGTTGCCAGCCACCGCTCCTTCGGCCACCGACCTTCGAGCCCTGATGAACTCCCTCTCAGACGCTGCATCGCCCAGCATTGTCGTGCCTCCTCCACAATCCCTGATTGCATACAAGGACGGGACTCGGGGTGACATCCCGACCTCCTTCTTCTCCGGCGTGGTCCGAGGCTTGGTGCCTCATCGCAGAACGACCTGGTGTTGACTATCTCCTACTCTGGTCTTTGGTCGTCGAGCTAACGACCTTTGACTTCGTTTTCCTTAATGACATACACCAACGCCATGCATCTTCATCGACTCGAGCCACCATCGACTTCGTCACTCCAGCCCCAACCATCAGTCGCTCTACTGACCTCGCATCTCCCCTTCCAAGAGCTTCACTGACGGCTGCCACAACTGCCTTCAGGAGCTTTTCCAGCAACCCCCGCTCCTCAGCTTCCCTTAACGACAACGCCTTCATCTTTAGCCGCTCCTCACCCTGGGAGCCCGCCTCCTTTTCCAGTCCTCTGCTCGCCAGCCACCGGGCTCCCTGCCCGAGACCCTCCCCGCGTGCATGGCACGTGAGCGGAGGGGTCATTTGCATCAAGACCCCCGAAGACCAGCGAATCCACACCCATACCTAGGGGTCGCATGCTTCTCATGTGACACCTGGGAACATTTGCAGCCGACGCCCCTGACGGTTCTCATAATCATCAAAGGACCCCCGGCGATCAAGGGACACGTGAGGCGCACGTGTCCCCTTGGGATTTTTGCAGAAATAACCCTAAGGGTATCAATATTTACACTTTAGACCCTGCTCTACATTTTCTGCATTTTCCGCATTATTTATTTAATGTAATTACAAATAGAACCCTGATTTCTACTTATTGTTTAAGCAACATTTTGTCATCATTTTATTTATAAAAAATTAGCATGATGTTCTACAATTAATTCTTTACCATGTGGTATGCTTGTATTATTTTTGTGGTCTGTGGTTAATTATTGATTAATTATCTTGTGATAAATTGTATATTTTACCCACTCTGTGCTTGAAAATTTATATTTAATTAACCGTGGCTCCAAAAAATGCCAAAAATTCACGGATCATAGAATTAGTTGTATTTAACATTGTATCCAAATAGAATTGTATTTGCATACATGGATTTCTCTATAAAAATCATTTTGCATATTTCAATCTTTAGTTTTTAATAAAACTCATATTTTTGAGGTTTGGGATTTTTATGAGATCAATCACCTAGTGATAGATCTTGGATAATTTTATCTCTTGAAAATAAATAGGCTTAATATTTACTATAATTAAATATTGAAATTCACATCGTTTAGATTCATAAATTCATAAAATATATTTATTGCATCCAAAATTTTCAAAAAAAATATCGTGCATTCAATTCACCATATTTTACATTTTGGTCAGGTTTCGTATTTTTCAGACATTGTTTGATTGAAAATTACATTCTAATCCCTAAAATTGGCATCATTTACATTTGTATCCCAAAATTACTTTAAAAATACCAAAAAAATATTGTCTCGAAAATCATGCACGAACTTTGATAGACAAAATTATAGGTTGTTCCTTTGCCTCCTTGAGTTCGACTTGAGACTTGCCCAAGTAAAATAAACATAAAATCACGCTGCTTAAAAATTGATTAATTAACTGTGGTTATCTCTTGATCGATTCCGAATTCACGACATAATTACAACAACACATTAAAACTTAATTCACACAAATTAACTTAGGGTTTTCACGGCTCGTCATTGGGGAAGAGAGGGTGCAGGAGGGCGGGCAGTTGGTGCTAGGCTGAGAATAAGGAAGGGCGAGAATAGGGTGGACACAGGATGAATTGTCGTACTATGGAGGGAGGAGAGAGATTGAGAATAGACTCCTTATTCCAAGGCCTATTCTCGAACCAAACATGCCCTTAGGGATTACCTAGACCTCCAAGATATCTATCAGGGGACCTATGATGCAGTTGTAACCCTAAGATAGCAATCCAATATGTGTTCACCTCTCATATCTATTTGGCCTCTGGGAGCCAGGGACCAATGATAGAACCAGATACGGAAGAATCAAAAGTCTGTACTAGAGATTTAAAGAGCTTTTCGGTACTGACCTCAACGACCAGTTGTCTTAATGGAAGGGCATCTTGGACCATCTGATCCATCAGAATATTTTTGGTCCATTCAAGGGAAGAGATATACATCTGTGGAGAACTCGATGATAAAGCAACATAGGAGTTGCCTCTTCGATTATAGGGATTCTGAGTAGACTTCCATATGCCATAGTGGATCTATGACAAGGTCGGTCTTGGAGTTGGGGTCTCTGGAACAGGGTTGGGAGGGTCTACGGTCGGCCGGAGGGCCAAGGGTTTGGGGGGTGTTGGTTGCTCCAGCTTGCTTCGGAACACAGCTTTGGAAATGCATGGGGGAGAGAGAGGCTTCTTTTGTGTTTCAAAAGGTGGTGGCAGTAGAATTTGAAGAGGAGGGGTTGGGGTGTTTAGTTGACATAGTTTTCGGGAAAAAAACCGTAGCGGGCTAAATGGCCCCTATCTTTGCAATTGCAGAAAAAGGGAGGAGATGCGCATTGGTGTTTCATATGCTTACGCTGAGCCTTTGAGAGGTTGGTGGGATAATTGAGATGGATAGGACATTGTTTTACATCCACGAGGGGTATTTGGTAATTCTCCAGTAGTCGAAGCAGCACAAGAGGAGTTATTAACTATCCTTGAGGTGTGCACGTGTCTTTTCTGGGATGGATTGCGAAGACTGCTTGACTGGGAAGGGGTACGGTTTGATCTGAGAATGGATTTTGGCGATGTTTTCCGACAATTGGTGCGAAGATCAGGGTAAGGTTATGTTCGGAAGGGACAGGATAGGGGTTCCATGGGGCACGTTTGGTTGGGGGTGTGACCCGGGTCGATGGAGGTCAGCTCCCCCCCCCCCTCCCCCAACCCCCCGCGTGAGACCGTGTAGGCGTGTGTTTTGGTGGTTTGCAGATGCATGTGACCTCTCTGACGACATTTAAACCAGGGTAATGGATCCATCACATCAATGACAGAAATAACCCTTCTTTTTCGAAGGCAACGCCCGACGCCCTCCCTACTCCCCCAAATTCCGCCGATGCGTCTCCCCTTTCCTCTACCACCGGGCACCTCTCAACTGCTTTTTCAGGCCTTTCAGCACCGTCGAAAAGACTAGTCGAAGGCCTCTGTAGACTACTCTGTGATGCAGCGATCCACTCTTCAAGCCTCCCTTGCATCTCTCCACGCTTCCATCCCATCAACACTGCCATTGCCGCATCTCAATGGAGGAAGGTGCCTCCTCCTGTGAGTCTACAGCTCCCTCGGTGTCCCCTCTACCACTGAGGGGTGGAAGGAGGAGACCCCCGCAAGTGGTGGACGATCTTTGTTCCTATAAATTGGGGGCATTACTGATTTGGGCGTTGGCATCTGCTGGAGTGTCCTCTGCGGTGGAGTTGGTTGAGCCGGTGGTTCGGATGGTCACGAAATTAGTAGGCAGGTATATCATGCAAACCCGTCTTCATTCTCCTGTTTTTAATATGGATGGGCTTCTTCATTTCCTCTGTGATGGCCGCATACTCCGTGTGTTCATGTGATCGACCTTTCATATGCCTTCATCTCCGGTTTAGTATAGAATGACTGTTGCATTCTCTGGGATGGAAGAACTGTTCAAGAAGTTGAAAATAGAATGTATTCGATCTCCATATAACATTTAAGCCCGAAGCCGTTGGTTTATCTAACAGTTCAGTCATGGATATCACCCGCGCTTGTAGCAGTGTTGTGGACATTCGAAATAGATGATACTTTCTCATTCCAGTTTTGCAATGAGAAGCTATAGAAATAAACAAGAGCTTCTCGTATGCCCAATAATTTTCTTAACTCCTATTTATTTAGGATTGCAGAAGGAACATAAATGCACAGCAATACGCTGATGAATTCGGGCGGATAGAACAAGACCACTGGTGTTAAGCAACGTTGTGTATTTTCTATACAATGATTGTTGCATTCTCTCCTTGATTATGTTCGCTATTATTTCACCTATAATTACTGAACATATCTAAAGAAGCGGTTTGCCTTTTTTGATTGTTGCATTGTCTACTTGATTACGTTCGCTATTATTTCAGATGTAAAAGTCTAATGCTTCAATGTGATCTTATGTTATTGTATCGTTCTTCACTATATTACTGAGTGGATCTGCTTGTACAGAGTTAAATCCCACATTGAATTCTTTGTTCTGGTAAAATGGCTTACATATATAAGGTTCTCATTATGGAGAAAATACAACTTCAGTGATATGAGACTGCTAATGCATGGAATCCAGTCCCCATCTGTTCGTTCTACAAAGTCATCTCTCAACTAATTTTGAAACTAATTTTTAAAGTTGATATTTAAAGTTTGTTCTGTTTTTAATTAAAAAAATTATTTGACTTTGTATTTACTTCTGATGTTCCTAACAAAAACCTTCACTTGCTCAACCGAGCACAAGTGACGTACCAATCTGTCCTATTTTAGTTTATCTTCCATCTCTGTTTAAATATGACCTGTCCCCCAACGCCTACGATAAATTGAGGTGTGGTCCTTGTAATTATATTGGTGTTGGAAGAGGTAGATAATGAATGACCATGTGAGATTGTAGAGTTAGATAATATTATAATCTCACAGTGTTATTATATTCCGTGTTTCGTTTGTATACAATCACAAAGAGCGACCATTTTCATATTTTATATCCCCTGACTGAGACCTGTCTATTATTTTATAACAGTGGGAAGATTTTTCAGGTTTAAGTTAATGCAGCACTAGCATTACAGTCTCGCTGATATATATACGCATTAGAAAAGGAATCTTAAGTAAGTAAATTCGGCATTTAATCTGTTCTTGTGTCATCAGGAACATAATAGACATATCATACAACAGATTAGGAATTAGTGTTAGCTATGTTACTGTAATTTCTGAGAATTCATCTTCGTACACTTTCGACTGGACTGTATTTTACGAGCTCCTTATTCATACAACAGATGGGGACTTCATTTCTCCCATCTCTATAACCATGTTTGATGTGCATTTCGTTTTCTTTTTATTTATCTAATATGCTTAATTTTGAAAGTGCGTTCATGTGTCAACTACACTCTACTTTTTCGCTTGAAAGAATGGAATTTATATTGTATGATAGTCAATGACTGAAGTGGTTGTGGATACAATTAAGCGCGATGGCGGGGAGATTCCCACAAGGGGAAAGAGTTGCATCGGAAGCAACCGAATGTCCAGGAAATGTTGTTAGCGAGAATGCCCACTGGAATCCAGGTTTAGATTGGATATTCATTGATGTGATGCTGGAACATGAAACCTCCTGAGCAGGAAGCACATTCACAGTGCCTGGATGGCAGATGATTATGACAAGATTCAACCATGTGAGATGTCTCCACTATACAAAGGCTCAACTGTTGTATAGGTGGAAAAATCTGAAGAAAGACTACGCAGCGTACTTATACCTATGCAACAAGTCCGGATGGGGCTGGGATGGCATTTACAACAGACCAATTCCTCCGTCTGAATCCGCTTGGTTTGAGGTAACCTTTCAGTCCATTCTCCGAAGTTGCATTTCCTTTTACTGACTACTAATATGAATTGCAATTTTTTCAGCTGCCAGATAGGTATCACAAGTACCGCAACAAGCCTTTCCTATACTTCGGAGACATTCAGTGATTTCTAAGTAAAGACATTGCAACAGGCGTGCACTCAATCTCCTCTAGACCGCCAAGGGATATCCCAGGCCTTGGCGCGTCGACGTCGTTTTCCCCTCCAAGCCAGAGAGAGTTAAACTTCGACGAGAACCTCGACGAATGTATGCAAGAACCCGGGGATGACTTCGAAGCTAGCGAGGATGTGACCCCAACTCCGTCCCGAAAGAGAAACTCGAGCGGTGGACGCGGCAACAGAAAGAAATCAAAGAGCGGAGCATCGCGGACTGGAGCTGGGCAGGAGGTGCTTCACGACTTCCTTTCTTCATTGTCTGAGAAGTTTACTGCGAGCAAGAACGGTCCAGAAGATGTAGCTCTTGCTGCATGCACGGAAATAGGTGTCATGCGTCCTGATCTTGATGTCGATGAAATAGACAAAATTGCGGAGAAGTTGGCAACGCCTGTGGGAAGGAATGCGTACATGATCGTCCGCGCTGATCCTGAGAAGCTGAAGTCCTGGATCGACAGGATTCTGTCACGTTGATGAACCAGAATAACTGCAATTTCATTTGAATTGTCTAAGAACCTTTTTAGCACTTTGACATTTAGAATTACTCGTAGGAACTCCTACAACATTCTTTCTTCGGCAATCGTAGTTTACAACTTTGGGTGATTAACTTTCTAGTTCAGGTGAATAGTACAACTAACCATCTCTACTGCAGGTCATTGGCAGGTTATGCGAAGTGCTTCATATATCGGTCCTTATTGACAGGTCATGAACAGGGATGACTAATATCCCACGTCAATTGCAAACAATTTATATTGCAGGTCAATTGCACACAATTTATACTGCTTTATATATGTCCTTATTGACAGGTCATGTACAGGGATGAGTTGTATCCCACGTCAGTTGCAAACAATTTAAATTGACATGTCATTTGCGTCACACATGTCAAGTGCAGGTCTACAAATTTTATAGTGCAGCTCATTTGCTGCATATGCAGGTCATATCTCTATTGCAGGTCATTTGGTTAATATACAGGGATGAAAAATATCCCGGGTCAAGTGCACGTGACAACTATTTATATTGCCACTGCATTTGCTTCACATGCAGGGCATTTAATTTTGCAGGTCATTTGCTTCATTTGCGGGGTTGACTAATAAATCCGTCCTTATTGACTTGTTTTATTGGCGTGTGATACTGTCCTTGTTTTATTGCCTCTGCTTGCCCATTGATTCCTATTAGTACTTCAGTAGGCATGTCAACTCGGTCCTACAATCCTTTTGCGGATGTTGGAGACATAATCCTAGTAGCGTACGTTGGGATAGTTGGAGCTATCGCGATAGAGGAGTGGGAAGCGAACGGAAGACAAATCCCCGGCCATTGCATACGAGGCCGCTCACCGAGGGACAGTGGATAAGGGAGATGCTAGATGGTCATGATGATCGTGCTTATCAAAATTTCCGCATGAAGCCAAATATGCTCAGACGATTTGCTCGTGTCCTTACGGAGCATGGATTAGCACCGACGAGACACATGGATGTCGATGAGCAGGTCCGCATCTTCTTGTATGCATTCGCTAATGCACACTCAAACAGAGTAATTCAGGAGGCCTTCCAACACAACGCTGAGATGATATCGAGGCATATAAGAAATGTTCTTTCGAAGATACTAACCTTGGAAGGAGAGTATATAAGACTGGCACCCCCTGTGACGCCTGAGATAATCACATCGAACCCACGCTACTACCCATACTTTAAAGTAAATGCCTACATACGTTGCTTCTATATTTGAGCTCGATGTACGTAACTTAAATGACCTTGTATCCACAAGACGTTATAGGTGCCATTGATGGGATGTACATTCCATCTCAGGTCGCTCCAGAGGAACAAGGAGCATATCGATGCAGGAAGTTATTCACGGCTCAGAATGTTATGGCCGTTGTTGACTTCAACCTTTGTTTTACATATGTCGTCACCGGGTGGGAGGGTTCTTGTGCAGATATGACGATACTTCGAAATGCTGTGGAGAGCGGTTCCTTCGTCGTCACAGAAGACTGCAAGTATTTGGTTGACTGTGGTTACGCAAACACCGACACATTCCTATATCCATATAGAGGTTCCCTTTATCATCTTCCTGCATGGAGGGCTCGCAGGTGTTTGTACGAAAACCACAAGGACCTATACAACCATCGCCATGCGTGTCTCCGCAATGTTGTGGAGCGTGCGTTCGGTGTTTGGAAGAAAAGATTCCGTTGCTTTCATGATATGCCTGCATATCCTTTCAACATACAAAGAGATGTCGTTAGGGCAACGTGCATTATACACAACTTCATACAGCTGAATGAGGGAGATTCATCGTCCGATGATGACGAGGAGGAGGTATTGCCTCAGGAGCCGAATGAGGAGCATCATCAGGTTGTCGGCATACTGCGTGACGACATCAGGCGTGGACAGCTGTTGCGAGATAGAATTGCTACCGCAATGTGGAATAATAGAAGGACGACGCAATCATAGTGCAGTTGGTCGTGTATTGGTTTGTAGTGAAGATGTGTACCAATTTAGACTTTTCTACTTGAATATCTCCGATAACTATCTTCTCATTCCAATCAGTTATATGTGTTGAATATTTTTTTAATTAGAAGTATGCCTCTCAATTTGATCTTCTTCTCTAATTATAGGCGCAAAGAAATGGAACCGGCAGCGGATAAGTGCAGATGTGGCTATCCGATGATTCTCAGATACGAGGAGGGCTCGCAACATCCATGTCGACGCCTATTCTACGTATGATCCACCGGTCGATGCGACACGCGGATTAAGTACACGCATAGTGGTAGGACTTTGCAAAAAAATACGGATGAATTTTTCTTCATTGCGGACCGTCTTTGGGAACAAGAAACTTTAAACAGGGAACTATCTCGTACGGTGGAATCTTGCAAGAAGGAAGTGGAGGACAAAGAACTTGAACTAAGTTTCCTGTACTCTGAGTTGGATGAGGATAGTGGACAAACCTATTCGATGAAGGAGACGATTGAGACACTTCGACTGCAGCTGCACGATGCAGGAATTTCGACGGTTGATGACGACATAGTGGACAAACACATCATTGAATGACGCTTCTGTAATGCGGGGCAAAGGAAGCCTTCTCAACCAAATATGTAACCATATCCTATGCAGAGAAACTCCCCTCCTAAATAATTATGCTCATCACTTTGAAGCTTTTGTCAGTATCTTAATACAATATTTTCGAGGTTAACCTTTGCAAATACGCCACAACATGTGATTAAAATCACCCTCATACAAGATATTTTAAGATAACCTTTAAAATTCAAGAAATCACTATTTATTTACAATCATATACAATCATAACTCAATCATAAACCACCCACTCCAATCCATCAATACATCACATCCTGTCACATCCAACTCTAACCCAACCCTCTTCCTATCCAAACACCTACTATTACAACTGGGCTATCCACCCTACCAACCCACACTGACAGGGTTTGCCCCAACCCAACTCACACCCCCAACCAAACGTGCCCATAGGGTTTTGTTTTATGTTGTGGTTGGGTCGACGCCCATGGGGGTCTGGCACATATACGTAAGTTTTGGACACGTCTACGTATGTCTGAGACTGCATGGTTGCAATGACAGTACTGGGTAAAATGGACATCTCTAGGTAGAAATGTTTGCGTGAGTTGATCCTCCAGTGCCAACAGGGTATGTTTATATCCAACTGATTTCCAGATTTGGATTTTGAGATTAGGTGAGTGTTCCTGAATGCTCAGGAGTTCTATGTTGGAGAGGCGTGAACTGAGAAACCCAGGGGATGGTCCTGAAGATTACATGAATCAATGGCGATGTCCTTTTTCCTGTGACTACTAGAAAGGATGTATCAAAATTCCATCAGGAAGAGGCTTGGGTTGCCCCAACCGCAATGCAAAGTTTGTTGACAATGGTGTTTTCACCCGGACGATATGTAATATCATTGGGAGTTTTCATAGGTTTCAGGGCGTTCAGACATCTGGTTTTCTTTTTCAGCTTAGGTTTTGGTAGTTTTACCCCCTTATACGATAGCGAGGAGGGCAAGGATTTCTTTGTCAACTTAATAGAGATAAAACATAATTACCATTTACCTCTCTTAATTTATTTCTCAGCATTTTATCAATGCAAACGAAATAAACGAGAGTGCACCCATTTATTCCTCCTTGTCTAGTAGCCCACTACTAAACACATCCAGTGTTTACCGGCGAATGGAATGGGTCCCTTCTTCCAGAATAAGCATTGGGGAGAAGGAATCCCCCTACAGTCTTCATCGTATGGAAAGGCCAAAATCAGTGCGTGAGAAATCTGATCAATGTCTATCCAAAACATTGGAAAAGTAATCTTCTTTGCATTCTCACCAGTACCATCACCCCCCTTTTGTGTTGTTCTTACATCAGCTGAATTCTCCTGTTCATACGAAGCAAAATGGGCTCTCCTGCAGGGGTGGAACCCCCACTTACACTGCAATTATTCGTGGCAGAGGGTGGACACCTGAGTGAACGAAGGAATAGCCAGGTTGAGCTACTGTCATGGTGGACAATAAAAGTGATCTATATAAAAAATTAGGATTTTTTTACCTCTTGTACCCTTCTTAACTTCAGCAATAGCAATTATACCCTTTCTATAATATCAATTGTCTTTCTGACAAATTTTATAGTTTTATCCTTTTGTAATATCAGCAATGCTCGTATTTTACCTTAACATAAAGAGCAGAATTATCGATTTCGTAAGAAGTCAGAAGCACAATTAATATTAAAAAAGACATAATTAATATTGCACAAAGTTAAGAAAGGCTGAGTGATAAAAATCCTAAAAAATTATTGGTTGGATCTCACCCTTTCAAAATAAAATTTATCCCTTGCAAGAAACTAGCTCACACGGATTTTGATTTGCAACTAACAAAAACGCGTGTACGCAACATTATATTAGCCACTTCTTTTGAATTCATAATTGCATGACTGTTTGTTTATAAGATATATATTTTTTATCAACATGCATAAAATCACCACTAATTTTTGTGTTGGAGTAGGATTTCCCACCCATAGGAATAAAATCACCACTAGTTTAAATTTTGTAGATTAAAGTCACCTCCTGTAAGACATCGAGAATATGATACATGCTAAGATATCATAATATGAGTTAGGTACCAAAATCTCTTTTATACTTTTATTTCTTTTTTTCGACTTCCGACCTCATCCAATATCCAAATAAGGCATATGAATAACCTATTATGCAGTACTCGTCGAGTCCTTTCCAACGGTACCAAGAATGTTGAAATACATCAGACGATGGAGATATTATCATTTTACTATTATGGATCAGTAAATAGATGTGGACCCGAACCCGAATCCGTTTATCCGAACCCGGATATAAAAGAGGGATGGGGCAAAGTTGGCTTGACCTGAACCTATTCCTTGAGATTTGGTCGTCAAAATGCCACTTGAGGTAGCCGAAGATAGATCGTGAAGCCGTGCATGCCCATGCGAATATCTCACCATGGGAGAGTCATTCGTCACGTCAATGAGGTACGAATCCCCCCTCCTCGCTATAATTTTCATGCCATTTTATTTCCATTTTCATCCTTCTACATTGAATCCCGTTGTGGAGTGGGATTTGGGTCGCATGCACAAGAATAGCTAGGCATGTAAAATGGATCCGCAGGTGGAAATGGCTGTGGATTGCCACGATTCCTACTTCTCTTGTGTAGCAAATGGAGCTGAGGGGAGAATGGGTTTTGGCTTAAAGATAATGATGGCAGAATATGGGGTGGATGGGCAGGAGATAATGCAAGCTGCAGAGGCTAGTTGTAAGTCGGTATCTTACAGAGAAGAAGATAGAGGGGATGCCTATAGACAGAGTACTTGATAGCAGCAAAAGGATGTGTTTTCTTTTTTCGGGAAGACATACCTTGCCATTCGATACAGGTGCAGTGCTTTTTGAGCACAAAAGACAAGGTCAAGAGGCTCGATAACTACCATAGGCATGTCTATTTCAAAACCAATCCTTTTAAACACTACATCTAGTGGTACGACTATTTTCCATTATTTCATCTTATTTCACTCTTATTCCTATCTTTATCTCACCTTACATACCTTTATTTCACTTTATTCTCCTTATTCTTATCCTCCAGCCGAACGGAGAATAGACCATTATTCCCCTTATTCTCCATCCTTATTACTGTTTATTCTCCTACCGAATGGGCCCTTAGGAACCATAACATTACTGTACATTACTTTTTGGACCCTCTTCAAAAGTTCAACAACTTATGGTGCTAGGAATCCAAAAGTATCAAAATCAAAAGAGAATGTGGTTTAAATCATCTTAAGGCGTTTCTATTATTTTTATTTATCTTTGAATTTAGATAAGGAATGTGGTGTCTTATGGGAATGATGCTCGAAATCGAACATGAGAGATGGCTAAAATATCAGAGTGGGCTGTAGAATAGATCTGGAAAAAAATCAGATTAATGTGTTGGATTTGCGCAGCGAATTCAGGATCAATATTTGATGGATTTTAAAATTGAGGATCATGTTGCCTAGAGAATTAAAGGATCATTTGAAAGAAACAATAATCGTTGAAATCCCAAGCCAAATGCACTTGGAATCTACATCTAAAGAAGCTTGTTTGCCTTGCTGAGTTGGGACTGTAGTAACTTTGAGCCCAAAATTTAAGCTCAAAATGACATATGATTGCAAAACATTCTCAAATAAAAGTTGTTTTGATTTAAAGATCTTTCCAATGCACCTGAATTCATAAACATATGGATAGAAACACAACATGAGATAATTTAGAAGGTCGTATGCTGCGTGACACTGTGCAGATTTCAGCAACTGATCAATGTGGGACGGTCTAATTTTTGAGTCTTAAATTGGAGGTCAAGAAGATGCCATATTGCAAAAGTTCCTTAATAAGAGTTCTATATGACATAGAGCTCTTTCGGACGAGGTTGAACTCGCTTTTCAACTATGGAAACATGTGATCTGTTATTTTGATATATGAACTTGCTTTTGGATATACTATATGAGGAATTGTTATAAGCTATTCAACATAGAACATGTAATCCATTGTTTAAATAAACTACTTTTAACTACATTATCTGGGTATTTATTGAGAGATGCACTAAATCAACAGTGAGCATGTGACCATTATATAATTTTTTTGTGAATTTATCGATGTTTATGCATTCACGATTTTACTGTAAAACCAATTGTATGAGTTGTATTTACTTTACATCTCAATATCTTTTTCTAATATTTCTTTGCCAATGTGTATTATTATTATTTTTAAATGCTTCAGCTTTCAAAGTGTTGCTCGAGATCACCTGCGAAGAAACCATAAGATCTATTAACTGGACCACCTTGTCTTGCTACCGATTAAGTTGTGTATTGTTAAAGTCCAGTTAGTGATTAGTGATTAAAATTAATCTATAGAAGGTAATCAGTAAGCTGATGCTACGACATTTGAGATAAGTATCTAAGAGATCTCATATGAATAATTTCGAGTATTAAGCTTGTTGATAAAAAGAAATAAACTTCAAAGGAGAAGCATGCCTTCTTGAAAACTCAGATTGAGACTTAGACAACCGTAAATAATCCGGTCGAGAGACTTATGTTGCTTTAGCTCACCATGTTTTGTATGCACTGATTAGTGCTCCACTTGACGTCTTGGTAATTATTCCACCATGACGTTGAATGGCTATGTGCCCCGGTTATGCGCCGCTGTGATTTGTGATGCACGATGTGTTTTAGTGTTCTCCACCTGACGATGAGGCATACAGTCTCTGTGGGACTCCTCTTGAGATTGTGTTACTAACATGGTGTGTGAGTGGTGACTCTAAGCAGCATTAAGTTATAGTCTGAGCTCATATTTTCTTACCGACGTGACTTCTAGGTATTTATATACGTTTGTCCTACATATAAGTACCCGAATTCATCCATGTGAGAAAAGATACCGAGATTATTAAATAAAAAATCATAAAATTATGGGATTAATACTTATTATCCATGATCAAATGTATTGAATTACATCATGCCCTTTCCTCGGAAACTCTATCGATGGAACGTGAACTTAGATTATATTTCTATTGTGGTCATATTCTCTTAGTTTAGAATTGATGTACAATACATATTCATAATTGGATTGGAACTACAAATCGAGTTGTTATAAGCCCTCTGAGTGGGGTGGTTGTCCTTTATGAGGTGTCGTTTTTTAGTGGATGTTGGGAATGAGGAAATTGATTATACTTTGGAAGTTTCCGCATCTGTTTCTTGTATACTTTTCTGTTTAGCTTTCTAGTATTGATTTGTATTTGTACATGGCACTTTGCTCATAAACCTATTTGCGTGAATTCAACAAATTCGCAAGAGGAGCAGCTGCAGATGTATGTTGCCCATAGTTGGCATCATTGCAGTTCTATTTTGTGGTACCTTTGAATTTTACTCGTTTGTATTTTTGTACATGTACTTACGTTGAGAGATACGATGGTATCTATACAGGTTCCTATACTCGTATGGCATTGTGCATAACTTTTGGTGAACATGATATTATGAATGAAATGGAATGAAAAAAATGCAGCTCATTCTTCAATTTTCTCCTGCATGTTTGGTACAACTTGATATTTCAAATGTAGAATCATATATGTGAATGTGTATTGCTGGGTATCGAGATCTTAAGGATGTCACACCTCCCTTCAGGATTCAAATAAAAGGTAGAGCATAATGTCCCAATGAACATTTTACTTTGATTCATCTTTTTGTTAATTCTACCACATAGATAACTTTCAACATGCGTACAGCAGATGCCTTGATCCAAAATTAAGAGTTACTATATGTTATGCATCTTATATTTTTATATTCCTAAAACAAAATCAGTATAAACTTCCAAGAAACTTGGGAGTGGCTCCCCTGCTTTACAGCAGGGGCTGTAGCAGCAGAAGGATCCGCTCTCAATAAACGTCTGTACTTATCTATGCCTTTTTCTCAAATTTGTATCAGAGTATATTTCAACCTGCTCCATCAGTATTCAAACGGGATGCGGGTAGACATTTAGATATATTCTAGGGTGTACATACTATACCTTCTTAATAGTATCAGAAATTACAAAATACATAACCATCCTATAAAATTACATCATACTTGGCGAGCTGTAATATTTCTACCAAACTACGTACGAATATCTCCCCCCTTCTGCTGCACAAAGGGTAAAGTAGAATAAGGTAAAGCTGTTTGTTCGTACCTGGAAGTCGCCGGGAATTCTCTGCAAATCATGATCAGATATCTCTTGGAACCACGCGAGCTCTCAGCGGATTTTTCATGACTACGGTGAACTCCGGCTTCTCCGACAAATCCACCTCGTCCACGGGCTCCCACACGAAGGCCTTGACCAGATTGGCCACAAAGAACTCGACGTGGAGCAGTGCAAGGTTGATCCCGGGGCATATCCTCCTCCCGACTCCAAAGGGCATCATCGTGATCTCCCTGCTCCCGGTGATGTCCACGCCTTCCCCCTCCCCCCCTTCCATGAACCTCTCCGGCCTGAACTCCATCGGCTCCTTCCACACATTTCCATCCCATCTGATATCCGCCACCGTGAAATTTACCCGACGCGTTCACTGGGATCACATGCCCGTCCACCTCGATCTCCTCCGTAGCAGCGTGCGGCAGTACGAAGTGGCCCGGTGGATGGCGCCGCAGCCCCTCCAAGACCACGGCCTTGAGGTAAGGCATCCTCTGAAGATCCTCCTCTTGGACGTAACATGATTGATCTGTTCTACCCAGTTGCCTGATCTCTTCCACCAGCCTGTCCTGCACATCTCTGTTCTTCACGATCTGCGCCATGGTCCACTGCAGCGCAGTCGACGTCGTGTCGATGCCGGCGTTAAGGAACTCCGAGCAGAGGTTCACAATCTCCTCCTCCTCCAACTTCCTGCCACCCTCCTCTGTTAACTCGATGCCGAGAAGGGAATCCACGTAACACTCTTGGAAGATGTCTTCCTCACTCCCCTTCTCCCTCTCCCTGCGTGCTTTGACCAGAGGCACCAACACGTCCATCTGCCTCTTTCTTTTGTCCAGCAGCTGTAGCCATCGTTTGCGGAAAAGGAAGCGCGCCATTCGGGGAAAGAAGGCGAACACCTGGATCCGGCCAAAGAACAGGAGCATATCCCTCTGCACGCGCTCGACGGATCGGATGGTCTCCGCGTTGAGCTTCTCCCCGAAGCACATCAGGACGAGGAGGGAGAACATGGAGTACTGTACGGCCTCCATGATGACCACCGCCCCATCGCGCTCGGCAGCCTGGGACTTGATCTTGTCGATGAGGACACCAAGGACCCACTCCCGCCCGGGGGAGTACAGTTTGACGCGAGACGGGTGGAGGATCCCCGATGTAAGGTTGCGGCGGAGGAGGCGCCAGAGGGGCCGTAAGGGGCGCTACTGATGTTGTGCGCGTTGCTGCTGAGGAAGCGTAAGATGTTGAGGGGCGGGGGACGTCCGGCGAAGACGGAACCATGGTGGACGAGGAGCTTGTGGGCGATGTGTCGGTCGGTGACGAAGACGGAGATGCGAGATCCGATGAAGAGGGAGATGATGGGACCGTAAACGGGGCGGAGGCGGCGGAGGAGGAACTCGATGTCCGGGATGCCGTGGCGAAGCCAGAGGAGGTTGCCGATGATGGGGTAGGCGGGAGGGCCCGGGGGCAGGCGGCGGCGATGGCGGAAGAAAGGGGGGAGGAGGAGCTTGAGGGCCAAGGCGATGGCGAGCGTGCGGAGAGCGAGAGTCCAGTAGTTTTCCATCCTTTTTCACGATAGATGAAGGGCGCTGATGGATATTTTTTTAGTGGGGAAGACCGGCGGTTGAGATGTCCTTCCCACGTAAATATTGAAGTTCCGGTTACGTAGCCCCCAAGCTGCTGCGCATATATCTGACCCTTTGACAACCATCTTATCTTTTATTGAAGTTCCATATCCAGAACCAGAAGCATAGCTAAAGACAAATCTTTATTCCCCAAAGTGGACTTTATCCCTAAAAAGAACTTTAATCCGAGATAAGTTATCAAATGATAAATGGTCACATTATTATTATATTTATATATATATATATGTCTATGGTATTTATTTCCTTACTTGTCCCACTACCAGTTCATTTTTCACTTTTTTATTTTATTTGGAAAATACCATACTGTATTTTTTTCTCATTATATTTATCTATATCATTCCAATTTCGTCAGAAACAAAGACTTATATATCCTCCATCCAGAATCGGTAATTTTAACGGTCTTAGAATTATTGTAATCGACCTTTTCAGCATTGGTCAAATGTGTTTCAGTTTCTGACGAAATTAAAATGATATATTAGATAAATATAGTGATGAAAATACAATGCATTATTTTCCAAAAAAAAAAGTAAAAAATAAGCATGTAATAGCTAAAGTTAGCTACTCCATGTTCATTAATATAAAACAATATACATCAATAAACTGAGCTTCTTTTAGGATAATTGTACGCTTAAATTTTAAATAAATAAATAAATATGTATTTACTTTAAATAATTAAATTTTCTGGTTTAATTTGATTGATGAATAGTTGGAATAAATTACTCAATTAACACCTCTCTCTTTTCTTCTTTGTAAGAATTATCTCCCTCTCTTTCTCTTGGTTGTGTATATAATAAAAGCTCAAACTTAATAAAAATTCATAATCCATTCTTACATAAGGAATTGAATATGTTTAAACTACTAGTCTACTACAAGAAGCGAGATGTTTAGTTACTACGACATAATACGAAATGCAAATATAAATATAAAAAATGTGGAAGAGTGAGGGAGTAGAATAGAAAGGGACAAAGAGAAAGGTTATATAAGGAGGAGATAGAGGAGGTCAATTCAGGGCTTAATGTATGGAAATGGACAAAGAATTATGCCTAAATTTTCGATTTGTTAAATTTCATCTCATCGTGGAATATGGAAGATAGGATAACCGCGTGAAATATAAAATAAGTGGATTTGTTTTCTATTCGCATTTTGCTAGTGGAATTTATTTTGGGAGGACGCTTGGATAAAGATGAGTTTGTTCTATCCTATGTTTGATTGTTGTTTCTTGGAATCAGGATAAGTGGCAATTATGGTGATGCCTTGTTATGACGACACTTCTCATATGCTGACGAAATGTCTAATAGCTCAAACTAGGGTGTTACCCGTGCGCTTCGTGAAGGAATAAAATTGAGTTGATGTGATTTGAAAAAAAAAACATCGACTTTTACTACTTGTTATGAAAAATTTTAGCTATTTTTTCGGTAATTAACTCATGATTAAGACAGAAATAATTTCGCAGAACAAACAGTTCAAGGTTGAAAAAAATAATATAATACTACAATAATAGTCTAGGCTCGTAAAATCAAATATTCAACAACATATCGTAATGATATACTTAATGTCTCCAAATTGTTCATTAGAGTGCTTCCTAAATTGTAAGAATATGTCAACAATATAATTTTGCAATTTATATCACAAAAGACATCTTATTATGTCACAACATTGCTAATATTTATTTTTTTCCCATTATATAATACAAACCAATTTGAAGTGTAATTATTGCCTAAAATAAATTCAGACAAAGCAGAAAATATTTTATTTTTTTCTCTTATGTAAACCTCATATGTAACAAATAATTCTGTTGCATCTCATCCTTTACGTTTGAAAACACACCTGATCTGAATGATAACTCGATCGTTGTATCGACCAAGTGGATTTTTAGCAACAAAAGATAAATTTTATTTATCTTTTATATTTATTTTATTTACACTCCTATACAAGATGTGTATAGTGTCAAGTACGGGAGTATCGAACTCGGTGAGGCAAATTGTTGGAAACTAGGTTGAAACAATAGACAATTAGGCTTTTATAGGTTTTCTAATTTTTATTTATCTTAAGGAATTTTCTGGATTTTTATTTAATATTATGAATTTTATCTTATTTTTGTGAATTTATTTTTTTTGTTATTTTTAATTATTTTTAGAAAATATTTTATAATTTTTATTTAGGTTTTATTTTATTATTTTTAATAAAATTTTAGAAGAATTTTAGGATTTTTATGGATTTTGGGTTTATTATTTAAAATTGAAAATTAGATTTTTATTAAAAATAGATTTTATTTTTTATTTTTAAAATAGTAGACGATAGCAAAATATTTTTAATTTTATTTTTCTAAAAAGTAGTGAAATTATCTTTAAAATGATAGGTTATACGTTTTTTAGTGAATTGTATTTCTTTAGTTATGATTTTTCAAAGTTTTTATGTATTTTGTATTTTTTATTGATGTTAATATGTGATTTTTATTTTATTTTTGGTTATTGTGTAAACTATAGTAAAATATACTATATGTAATTTTATTAGATTTTTAATAGGATTTTTATTTTTTTATGAATTTTTAAAGATTTGTTATATTTTTATGGAATTTTAAAGGATTTATTAAAATAGGAAAATATTTTTTATTTTTAAAGCTTTATTTAATATTGTATATAGTATAATATTATATACGGTATTGAGACGTATTTTGGTATATTTTTATATTTTATTTATTATGTAATAAAAAATATAGTATTTATATACAATGGGTTAAACCGCAATAAGCAGGAAATACTCGAGTGTATGTAAAAGCAGAATCTGGAGAGGGTTCTCGCGTAACAAGCCTAAGGTCCACGTGCCGGACCACATGCAGAAGCTCAACATAACTTTTCAGAATTACTAGAACTTCCTTAGATGTCCATGTAATTTACCCAAAAATATCAGCTTACGCACGCACGGAGCACGTGCATCGCCCAAGGGTCAAGCGGTGGGTCGTTCGGGATAATATTAGATGTCCGATCTGAAGGGAGCAGCTCTGCTTCTGATGTTTGGCTTGATGTTAGACCATCAATCTTCAGCCGATCGATGGTTGATGCTCGATCTGCAAGGATGGTTGTTCGTCCCAAATTTGTAGAACGCATGCGGCATTGGCTACAGGAGGTGGTTCTCGTCGTGGGGTTGTCTGTTTAAGTCTGATCTCTGATGGCGGCGGTTCAAGCATATCTCTAGATGCTTTTAATTTGTGCAATGTTATCGAGCATTAGTCGAGTTTGCTGCTTTAATCAGACCGACACTTAACAGATCTGATGCTCGAATGGTGTTGTTTATACAGGTGTAAGGTATGCTTATTTGAATCTGCAGATGATCGATCTCAGATCACTGTTGATGGCATTCAACATGCGAATCTTGATCAATTTGTAGGTGCTTTGATCAAGTCGGTTATCAACAGGTGGAACCAATAGTGTGCATGAGACGATCTCCTATGATCCTTGAGATGTTCCAAACTCCAGTTCATCCTGCAATGAAATCTCGACTCAGCAAAAGGCCTGATCCTAAAAACAAATAGGAGAAGTGAATGGAGGAGCTCCTGCGATGAAGGATGAGGCTCCTAGTCTCCGACCACCGTGCATGGATGGAGGGGATTAATTATGCTGGATAGATAGAGAAGCATTAGGGAAACGAAGATAGAGGTGATGAATGAAGGTTCTAGGATCAATTTGGCATCAAATCTAAGAGAAAATGAACTGGGATAGAGGAGACTAGACAGATCGAGGATAGAAGAGAGGGGTTGAGAAGAGAAAGGAATGAGGAAGTGGAGAGATTGAGGAAGACGGATCTAACCTGGAAGCAGATGAATTTTCTTGGGAATGGAGATGGAAGCCACCTCCGAGTCATTGCCTCGACGGCACGGTAGTGCCGAAGGATGATCGAGGCGGAGCGCAGCTCATGTCGACGGAGTGATCTCGTCGGATCCTCTCTTCCTCAACCTCGCTCGATGGTGGGGAGCCGACGATGTTATCACCCTCGCCATCTTCTCATCGGAGCTTACTGAAAGGATGGTATAAAAATGACGGATATAGCTCCAGTCGGGGGGTGACGAGGGTTTTACAAAGGTAGAGGAGTGGCGTCACTGCCGAGGGTACGGTCACTGGGGTGGTTGCGCGAACGAGCGATTGTTGGGCAGTTGGACGGGGGAAGAGGATGAGCGGCATGCGATTGGGAAGAGGGGGAAGAAGACGTGTGGGGAAGGAGAAGAGGGGGAAGAGTTTAAAAAGGAAAAATAATAAAATTAATAATAAAATTAAATAATTTAATAAATAAATAAAGTTAAGAAATAATTAAGGGATTAACTACGTATTTAATAATTAAATATGATTAATTAATTAATTAAACAACTTAATGATTAATTAAATAATTATTAAATAATAAATTAATAAATGATAAACGAGTAAATAGTTTAGTGGTTTAATAATTAAATAAATTTTATTTAATTTAATATAATAAAAAATATTAATAAATCATATAAATATAATATATAATATGCATTAATTAATAATAAATTACGATACATTGTACAATATACCAATATGGCCCCAAAACTGACATTTTTCAAAAAACTCCAATTCTAACAAAATCAGTGTTATTTTGTAAATAATTAAATAATATAGATTTTAAAACTAAATTTCCCCAATTTGGAGTTCATATGGCCGAGTTATGAGGTCCAGAAAATTTAGGTAGCAGCTTCGTAGCTTCTGGTTTATTAGCATTTTGATTTAAGCTATTTTTAAATTTTTCTAAATATTTTTAGAAGATTTTTAGGAAAAATTAAGTTAATTGGATTTACGATTAATTAAATAAAAATACGGGAAGTTTCTACATAGTACATATATACAACATGACCCAAACATCAAAACTCACCCGTCTTATTTTAAATATTTTTTGATATTTTTATAAATAGTATTTAGTACAAAACGAACTCTAAAAGTAAGTTTGGTCAGTTTGGAGTTTTCTGTAAATAGTTATGAACCTCTGAAATCAGCTTTTACGGCTTTTTCAGTCCATTATAATATTTTATTTATATATTACCTAATTTTTCTGTTATTTTTATAAATAATATATATTTTTATGAACAACTTTTATAAAAGAAGTATTTTGGTTTGAAATGATCTAAGTGATAAATAAAATAGGTGAAGTATTTACAATATGGAAAATAGATAAATTATATTTGTGGTCTCGATTTTCTAACATTTTTATAACTTAGGATCTGTATCTCCCCTTACTTATTTATTTTGTCGACATGGTCAATATTGACCTAGTCTCAGAGTTAGGATCAGTCTGTATATATTTTATATATACAGTCTTCTTTTCTTTTATTTTTTTCTCTTTATTATTTTATTTTGGATAAAATAAGTGCTAAATATATAATATTAATAATTGTTATTAGAATGTTAATTAATGGGAATTAGTGATTATTTACAAATATTTTACTAAGGATTTTAGTCAAAATGAAAGAATAAAGGCAATGAATCACGGATTCATCAACGTTGACAATATCCAGGTTATTTAATAGTTGGAAACCTCGATTGTCATTATTGTCATGGGTAAGAATATATGTAGACTACAGCTTTAGTTAGAAATTTGAAGAGAGGAAAAATGATTTGCATCCAGTAATAAAATTTGATATGATCATATGGAATAATGCCAAAGCAATCAACAAACCTACTAGAGAAGAGCATTTAAATCATTATCTTAAAAAACTATTCAAACAATTAGGAGAACATATTATTTTTATACATAGAATGCTAAGAAAGTCAAATAAAAAATTGTTCATTATATCAAAGATATTTAACATTTCATGTAGAGTAATCGTCACATGCAGTCCAAAACCAAATCGGAAAATATCACAACACATCCAAACCCTTTTACAACAACGAAGATCACAAACTCTAGTCAAACAATAAAGAAAATAATTTATTCAGCACTATTAATAATGTAAACAGTAAAACATAATCATTCAGAGAGACTTCATATTCAAACATTAATTGCAAGCTAAATGGGTATTTATATCGTTATTCACGGCTATCATGTCCAAATTGAATCAAATATAAAAGATGTAAACTGCCAATAAATGAAAAATGAAAGATATATTAAGTGATGAATCATAAGCAAACAAAAGAAATCCCAAGGTGTGAAAAAGAGAGGAAAAATAGCTGCCAAACAAAAGCAGTTCACGTCCAACAGAAGAAAAGTTCCAAACAAACACATGGCGGACATAATGAGCATATAGTCATAAGGAAATCAACTCAGAATATTTGTCTATCTCATGAAAATATTTAACAATGTTCAGTGGAAAGTCAAGTATATTCATCAAGGTATTTACACAATATTCTTAATGGCGAAGCAGGTGGCACGAGTGAGCGCATGTATATCTGCATGATGGTTCCTCTTCTTCTTACGAATGGTGGTCTTCTCTCTCAGGTCCCTCTGGAAGAGAGGGATGTGCTCAAGGACCTCCTGTAGAGTCAGCTGTATCTGAAATTTATCTATCATCTGATGGTTGAACTCTAACTGCTGAGATTTTTTGGATTTTCTTTTTTAGTCCCCTTAGCCAAAGCGGAGTGCTTGAGGGAAGGGGATGGTTGGGCCCTCCTCAGATGGAGGGCTAGGATCGGGTCCCTCCTGTTGTGGAGAAACAGAATCCATACAAACATCTCCAGGCATCGCAGATGGACTCGCAAGTAAAGAACCCTTTCCTTTATTAATTTTTTTAGATTTTCCTGAATAGTCCAGAGTTACAAAAATAGAAGGAAATGTAACAGGAATAGAAGGGGTGGCCTCAATACCACCCATGGTATCTGGACTTGTGGCATCAGCACCGCACTCTGGCTCAGCATCAACATGTCTGGTGGCATCACCACCACCTCCTGCATCTGGTGAAGTGACGGCCTCAGTACCATCGGCTGGATCTACATCCTTGGTGGCGTCAGCACCACCGTCATCAACATCATCATGAGCACCATCAACACCGCTCTCCTCCTCGTCAGGCGCTTCTGAGTCCTCCTGGTGTAGTTGCTCAGACGAGGCACCACCGGCTGGCATCATACCGCTCCTAAGTGTAACAAATTCAACATCAAAAGTATATGCAGTAATATCACCCAATGAGTCACTAGGAGTGGTAACCTCTGTAATCTCTACCTGCTCAGACTTCCTCTTCAGGTTGTTCGGATTCGGCTCGATCTGAGCGAGTATGTCGGCCTTGCCCTTCATGATCTCCCTCATCTCCCGACAGAACTCGTCCATCTCCCGCCTGAAAGTGGCATGCTTCATGGAGATAAGGCAGGCTAAATCATCAAGTGTTGGGTTCTCATAGGCAGTCCCATGAGAACCGGACGGGTTGCCTCTCTAGAACTGAGGTTGTTGCTGGTGGGAAGGATGAGGGGGATACTGGTCGGAATATTGCTGAGGTTGCTGTTGCTGCCTCCACGGTTGTCCCTACTGATAGGGATGAGGACCCTGCTGGTAGTGTGGTTGTGGATGTGGTTGTGGGAACTGGGGCTGCTGCTGTTGGCGATACTGGCCACCTTGAACTAGAGGTTGTGATTAACACAGATCTATCGGGGGTCTAAATGTATCTCACACAAGGCGGAGACACAATCGCTGCGACGACCCTCGATAAACCCGTGTCAAGTCAACAATTAACCCACAACAGTTAAATCAAGCAATGAAAGTAAGTGTACGGAGTTAAAATTTATTATAACTCTATATAAAAGGTGTGTAAAGGAGTAAGTATGTAGAGGTCAAACATAGGGAACAAGCAAGACAGATCGGGGCAAAATGCTCAAAACTGTGAATGTGATATATTTGCCTATCTATGCTATTTTTTGTGGGTTTTAATTTTATATTTTTTAATTTAATTTTTGATTTTTATAATGTTATATTTTGATTTTTGATTTTGTATTTTCTTTTTATATTTTATATATTTTTATATTTTGTTTTCTTTTAATAAATTATGTATATAATATAACAAAAGGAAGATAATATATTTATAAAAAGAGGTAAAATTAAGCACAAATCGGGAAATAAGATATTTTGGGGGTTTTATATTTTTTAATGCTTTTATGATTTTTCTATATTTTTCCTATTTTTTGGTATTTTTAGAGTCCAAAATACTGAAAACGGGGAATAAAATAAAGTCCGAAATTAAAATAAGGATGAAAAATATCAAACAGAATCAAAAATTCCTCAAATTAATTTTAAAATAAAGGTAATAAAATAGAGAAAATTAGGGAACAAAAATTAGTTTTTTAGGGATTTTTAAGAATTTTTTAATATTTTTATGAAGATTTTTGGGGTTTTGCTATTTCTATGAGTTTTCTTTTGTATTTTTTAGTGATTTTTGGTCTGAAGGTAAAACAAACAAAAGCAACAAAATGCAAAATAAAAATATGGCATCAAAGATTAAAATGCAACAAAAATGCAAAATAAAAGATTACAATGCAAACATCAAAGAAAATACATGTTTTTTAATTTTTATAAATATTAAAATGCAACAAAATGCAAAATAAAAATATGGCATCAAAGATCAACAAAACAGGAAGCTATGCTTTTTTTGGAATTTTTAGGATTTTATAGATGTATAAAATAAATAAAGGAAACAAAAGGAAAATACATTCTAGTAGGGGTATTTTTGTAATTAACAGAAAATTCAGGGGCCACAATGCAATTTTTCCACAAAATAAACAACTAATTAACGAAATTTTTGAACCAATCACAAATAAGCAAACTCCCAGGGGTATGCGTGCAAAATTTTAAGAGACGTACGTGGTAAACACGTGCCTGGCAGGGACATAAAAGCAATTAACAAAAACCTGAGGGTTTAACTTTAATTTCACCAAAAATATTACACATTATAAAATAGTTCTTGGACTAAAATGGAATACAAATAATCCTAGGGGTGTTTCTGTAAAATGTCTCATCCCCCACGTGCGCTAGTCACGTGAGGTGACGTGGTCAGGGACCTGGATGCAAATACTCAAACTATGGGGATGTTTTTATAAAATGTCCAAAATAAATATAACTGCAGATGGAAGTTTCTAGGCTATTAAATAAATACAAAAACGGGCAAGGTTGAAAGTGCAAAATACCCAGGCCAAGGCGCATCCAACGACTGATCTTCTTTCACTTGCACACGTGGCGCGCTCGCAACGGCCAATACCGGTTCGACCACAACGGCTAGGATTAGATCTTCTCTAGGGGATCTGACGGTTGGGAACGGCAGAGATCGAACAGTGGTTGTGCGATCTGGAGAGGCACCTTGATCGGACGGCTGGGGGCAAGGGAGAATGAACAAGGAGGAGCTCTGGCCAGGCGAAGTTCTTCGAGCTCTTCCTCCGACCTTCGGTGGACTTGAAGCTCGCAAAATGGCACGTTCTCTTCCTGGAGGCCTCCTCTAGCTGCTGGAGTTCACAAAAAGCCCCGGCGTTGATCGGAGGGCTTGCAGGAAGACGGCGGAGCTTTGGAGCTCCGCGGACCTCCGGCGAACCTTCAAAACCACTCCAGTTGAGGCTTTGGCGCTCAGACCTACACAGGAAAGATTAAACCATCGAGGGCAAAATGCCTCGATGGTTAGAGAAGCAAAGGGATGCGGGGGACGACGAGATGGTCGGATGGCCGGAGCTAGATCCGGCGAGGGGGTCGTTTAGGCGATCGAGCAGATGAAATGCGAAGGGAACAACAAGGTTTTGATCCTACGAGTGCGGGGAACGAAAAGAGAAAAGAAAATAAGGAGAAAGCAGCGCCTCGAAAGTGTGAATACCTGAGGTGAAAACCTCGACGACAAGCTTTGCCGGAGGTGGTGGAGCTGCCTCAAACCTTTGCCGACCTGCCTGACCACCGGAGGGTGGAGCTGTCACCTCCTTCTCTCAGTAGCGCACGGCAGGGGATGAGAATGTGGTCCAAAGGGGTTCAAATTTCCAAAGGAAGGTTGGGTGTCTATAAGAATGCTTGACGAACATGCGAGGAAGATCGAGGCATAGCGGATGCGGTAGTGGTCCAAAGATCGGGGTTTCACCTGGGCATGTATGCCCAATCACCCAGGAACAAAAGCCATGAAGACTTCATCACGAAAATATGCAAGGAATGCCCTCGAAAAATCCACAAAATGGGACAAAAACAAGGGCCTGACAGGTGCCAGACCTCGGTTAGAGAGTTGACCGAGGTCAACAACGGAAGATCTGGTTGGTCCACGTGGACCAACCAGAAAATTCCTTGGCAAAAAGTTTTGTTAATTTATTTTAAAATAGTAAATGAATTTATTAATTTTTGGTTTTAAATAAAAAATGTTTATTATTTTGTAAATTATTTTATTATGATTTTTATTTATTTTTCTGAGGTATAAAAAATACAAGTTACCTTTTATGGCCTATATAGGTATGCATATCTATATATTTTAATGTTTTATTTTTATCTTGTATATTTAATTTTATTTATTTTGTTTATTATTTTATAAATTTATAAATTATTTTTATACACTTAAGTCTATTTTTATTTTATTTTTTTGAAGTGTTTTATACAATTAAATAAATAAAAGTATTATGTATATAGGTATATTTATAGGTATTATATCTATGTGTTGTATACAAGTATTTTATTTTTGTATTTTCTTTGTGTTTTTATTGTTATTTTAATGTACACATATATTATAAATAATATTTACAAAATTACAAAAATATAGAATTATAAAAATAATGAGTAATAAATAAAATGAATATTTTGATCGGTATAAGTATACAATAGGGGTCCAAAACTCAACTTTCAAACCGTAACTCCAAAAAATACGAAATCACCTTCATTAAATAGCTTATTAAAAATTATTAGTTAAAGGTGATTTTGATACATTTCGAGTTTTTATTTGAGAGATGCAGGTCTGGGAAGTTGGGATTTTGGAAACTTATTCAGATCATAACTTTTTATTTGTATATTATTTTTGTGTGAACTCAATTTTGTATTTTTCTATATTTAATTATCTACAACTTTCATGAACAAAGTTTCTTTATTTGGAGTATAAAAAGTGGAACTAAAAATTGGTCCCAAAATGTATAAAGAATGAATTACATAAAAGGAAATTTTATTGGTTTTTGGCCCTTATCTCCTCCTACTTTATTCCTTGTCGACCTAGTCATCGAGATGCCTAGGTCTCAGGGTTTTGAATCATAAAATATTTGCAATATTTTATTCTTTTTCTTTTCTTTTCTTTGTTCTATAATTTTGGCTTTAAAACCCGTATTTTATACACAATTTACATGATAATGCATGGATGATAAAATGCATTTATTAACGCTATTTACACGCATTTACTAGGGTTTTTAAGGCTAAAATGATAGAATAAAGATGATGAAATGTAGATTCATTAGGCTGCTACTGAGGTGAGGTACCTCCGGTTATCCATCGGAATCCGGAATGGTCTCAGTGGATCCCAGGCTAAGGTCGGTCATACCAAATCCTGTTGACTTCCATCAACGGCTCCTGCTCGTAAGAGGGTGGGGGAAGGACTACCAGGGGCTGATCTGGGTGGTATACCATCATCTGAGTGTCCGGAGATGGTGGTAGTTGGACATGTTGCTGTTGCTGGAATGGCTCCGCCTGAATGTGGTGCACATGTCTGTAGTGGGCGGAGGGCTGGGTCGAGCTGCTGCTGCTGGGGTCAGCCCGTGACCTAAGACGGGGCTGAGGAGCCATCTGTGCCTCCTGGAGACACATGATCTGGGTCTTCAGGTCACTCAGTGTCTATGCCATATGATCTATCTGAGGCATACCCTGGTACTGCTTCTTCTCAATGATCTCGATGTAGTTCAGCTTCTTGTTGATGATGCCCATATCAACGATCGACGACTCTGCATGTGTTGCGGCTGCTGAAGATGTGGAAGGACCTGCATCGACCTGTGCTATCCTCTGATAGGACACGGCCTGTGGTGTGGGCTTCCCCTGTGTGTAAAGGTGGGTCTGGGACATGACTGTATAATTCTTTTCCATCTCCTCGTAGATGGCCCAGACCTGATTCTCATCCTTGGTGAAATAGGAACCCCCACAGAATGCATTGACTAGCCTCTGCAACTCTGGTGTCAGCCCGCAAAAGAAACTCTAAACAAGGTTGGGCTTGGATATGCCGTGATAAAGACACCGATCAATGACTCTCTGAATCGGTCCCATGCCTCATGGAATTGCTCATTGGGAAGCATGGAGAAGTTGTTGATGAGGGCTTGCGCTGCATTCGTCTGGCCGAGTGGGTAGTACTTATTCAAGTACTTGTTCCGGAGTTGTTCCCATGATGTGACGTATCTCCCTAGGTGTGTCAGCCAATAGGCTGCTCTGTCGACGAGGGAGAATGGAAAGGTCATCATCTTGATGGTATCCTCATCCACGAGCCGATCGTGGACGTGCTGCAGATCATCTCAAACTCCAGGAGATGGAGGTGTGGCTCCTAGGTGGCTAGCCCGTGAAATCGTTGCAGTAACTAAATGGTATGAGGAGGGAGCTTGAAATCTCCCAGAATAGCTGGCAGCTGGATTCATCGGTGTGTCAGAGTCGCACAAGGGTTGTGCAACTCTCTCATCAAACGTGCGGGTGCTGCTGGCTGCACTAGCTCATCTGGCTCTCCTCCTCCAATGGCTTTGTTCTGCTCCTCTCTATCTGCTCGCATCTGCGCCATCTCCCTATGTATATTGGTCATGAAAGCCCCTTGATCTCTGATCTGATGCTGCATGGTCTCCAGGGAGGCTAACAGGGTGTTGTTGATGGCACCCTGATCAAGTACGGAGGTGTGGGTCTGGCCGGATCCATCAGTGTGCACCTCGCTGCTGGCCATGGTCTCTGCAAAGTCAAAAGACCCGAACTCAGGTGCTGTCAAATGAACAAACATCTATTGCGGTCTCTGCTTAAGCACCTCAGGACTGGTAGAAGGGTGGTCGAGGGGAAATAGGGCGGAGTCAAACTCGGGTTCGGAGAGCGGGTCTGGGCTCTCGCGAACCAACCAGATGAGTAGGGCAGAGTGCTCGAAAGCGGTGCAGCCAAAGGCTGCCCAAGGGACCTCCAGCCCATCATCGTGATGTGGAGAGTGAAGGCGGATGAGATCTGGAAAACACACAAGATCGGGCAAACAAACCCCCAATTCACCTACTCACGTTAAGCTAATGACCGTAAAGGTTAGGTCTTTTATCTAGTCGATTTTATTAGGTGATAAATCAGTCTATCAGAGCGATTAAGTGGGCTGTTGGGAATCCAACACTCTCAGGAGACTATCCCGATCCCAAGGCTAGATCTTTCCCAGCCAGTACAAGTTGGGGACCGTTTACTGGCTACCCGATCAACTCCCTCTGTTAAGGATATCGTGGTCCGCTTTATCGGAAATCGGAGTGATCCTCACTAGAGATTGACTAACTCAAAACTAGTAGTCTGAAAAGAGGTCGGATATGGCTCTAGTCTAGTGTGCGGGTCACTCTCTCGCTTATCCAAACCAGACAATGAGGGGATTGCTCTCCCAAGACAAAATTTTCAATGAGGTGGCTTTTAGGGTCAAGTGTGTTTAGCAGTCCCAATTTTATGATTTTTCTTTTTTTAGATATTTTTCAAGCAAATAACGCCTAACGAATTTTCCAATTCTCCTGATTATTTTAAGTCCAAAAGCAGGGGGAGAAGTCGAAAAAGCTGATGCACGGTCAAACACTATGATGCATGCAAAGTCAGAAATGCGTACCTGACACCAGCACTCTACATGCAGGGTGATCCGTGCATAAAATAAAGACAGAATTAAAAGTACATATACGATGCAAGAAGAAATCAGCCTAAGATAGAAAATTTCTACTCGAGAAGAACGGTAGCTAATATGTCAACAAGAGAGGTCAGGGTCCGGTCTCTGATGCCGATCGGTGTCCACCACAACAGATCCTGCCAACGTTGTATACAGCCTCTAGCGGCACATGACCTCTCAGGTGACCAGATTAACTTTTTCTTTGTGATTTAATTAATTAGGTCTAATTAGCAATCTATAGGTGTAGAAAATATAATTAGGACTAGGACCTTAATTAATTACGTCACAATCAAGATAAAATCCTAAGTCTAGGGATCAAAATCTTCGAGAATCAAAATAAAAGAAAAGTCGAAAAAACTCAAAACCGGCGTAAAAACTGCGGTGAGGTCCCCCGAGCACACCAGTGCTCAGCGAAACAGACCCCGATAGTCTGCCACGTCTAAGTATCTGAGTCCTGTATTATTACAATTAATAATGGAATAAAAATAAAAAATGAAGACTGCAGAATCCTCCAAGGGTCCTACTCCTCCTCTCCTATGCTCTCATGCGACTCGATGCAGAAACGAGCTGCCTCCGCTTCGCTCAGGTGCCTCGGCGCTCCTAAGAAAGACGCCCTCGCTCGTCAGGCCCTCGCAAGAAAGAAAGAATAGAAACTGGTCAGATCACAGTTATAAAAATAAAATTAAATAAAATAAATGAGAATAAAAACAAAGAAAAAGAAATAAAAACAAAAAAAAAGAAAATCAAGAAAAAGAGAAAATCAAATAAATAAGAAGAAAAATATAAACAAAATCAAAAATAGAAAACCGACAACTAAGCAGTGCTTCCCGCCAACGGTGCCATTCTGATGACATGCAGATGCAACCCGGGTTAAGGAATATCTAGGGTCGTTGCAACCCGAATCGCAAGGCGCAATCAACAAGAAAAAGTAGACCACCACGGATTCAAGCAATCAATAAAAATGAGGCAAGCGGTCTTGCTAGTTATTTAACCTGGTATAGATACCAGGGTCGAACACAAGGAGCACAGAATGAAACCTACGAAGTAGTCAGGAAATCCAAGAAAGAAAAGAAATTTTAGTGCTTTTTAATTTTTAAATTTATTATGATTTCATATTAAGAAAAGAAATAAAGAGAAGGCAAAAAGTACCACTCAAACAATTATTTAAAGGTCCAAAATGACTCGAAAATTCAAAACAAAAATATTTTTATGTTTTTAAAATATTCAGGTGTTTTTGGGAATTTTATGATATTTTTATAATTTTTATTTTATTTTCTAAAAATAAAAGTAAGAAGAAAATTGTAAACAGTATGCAGCCGAGATTGCAAGGCACTTTAAAAATATCTAAAGTGTCTATAAAATCTAGACAACAATTTTATGTGAACCTATAAAATCAAAGCTACCTATAGAAACTGAAAACACATTTTTTTGATTTTTTATGAATTTTTTAATGATTTTTATAAGGTTTTTAATCTTTTCCAATTTTTAGGGGTTTTATAAAAGGAAATGAAACAATAATCACATTGAAGCTAAAACAAGACAAAACAAGTAATCAGGAATTTTTTTGGAATTTTTAATTTATATTTTTAATTGATTTTTCAAAATTGACAGAGACACTTTTTAGGGTTTTTGAATTTTATAAAATATCATATAAAATCAAAATTAGTCACAAAAATTACCAAAAATCCTACATAGTAGCAGGAGCTACGTGTAAAAATTTGGAATTTTTGGAGAAATTTGGTATTTATTTGATTAAAAAGAAGACACACAGATAACAGGGACCTAGATGCAAATAGTTTAAGTCTCTGGGCTAAATATTAACAGGAATAAAAAGTCCAAGGGTTTATCTGTAAAATTTCCAATTAATTTTGACACATGTGTTATACATCGTTCACAGGGGCATAAATGCAAATTTGGAAAACTTTTCAATCAAACATTAATAAGACATAAATCTAGGCTCAAATCTGCAAAAACACCACTATTCACGTGAGCACGCACATGTCTCCAGACCAGGAGGACTCAAACGTAATTACCAGAAACTATAAGGACTAATATGCAAAAAGGTCCAACTATAACTTCTATTTACGGACTACAACATAAAGTATCAAATGCAGGGTAAAAAGAGCAATATACCCTTGAAGAACGTGAGAGGTACGTGAGGACACGTGGCAGCTATTGAAAAGGCGAGGACATGCAGCTCTGATGGCGTCAGGGGTCAGATCTGACGCTCCAGAAATAGTCAGATCGTGGGGTGCAGAGGGAGACCAGGTCTGGCATCTAACGGTCGGGAAAGTCGCTATCAGCGGTCTGGATGCTATTTGGAAGGGTTGGTTGATCCAATGGTGTCGAGGTAGCCTGGATGAACAGCTCGAGGGCGAACTTCACCGGAGCACAGGAGGTGATCCTTAGCTCCGATGGCCGATCAGAAAGCACCGGATGAGTCGTGGAAGGCTTCCGCGTCAACTGAGCGGACCTGATGGATCAGCTATTGGTCAGATGGGCGTGACGACGAAGGAGACCTGGGGCTACTCCGGCGAGTTTCAGATGGCTGGAATCAGGGGTCTTCAGCGCATTCTTTCACCTGCAAAGGGTAACTGGGACTCGGGGTGATGCTCCGGTCCAGGTTATTTGGACTCCAATCAAAAGAAGTGGAAGGAGGCGGGTATTGGTCTACAGTGAAGATGGTAGGGGAGAAATAATCCTAATCTCGATGTGATGATCGAGGCTCAGGGTGATCAGGTTGCTGAGCTAGATGGGGGCGAGTGTATGGATCGATCGGAGCGGTTGGATGTGGGTGACTGACTCCGATCGGTCGGTCGGAGCTGGCGGAGCTACGGTGGTGGCAGATGAAAGATTTGATAAACCGCGGAGCTAGGAAAGATTAAAGGGCTACCTGAAGGTCCATATGTGTTCCTTAGCTCCAGGCGAAGTTGATCGGCGGGGTTATGGCCTTGACCAAGCGGCATCAAGCGAGGAAGGCTTCTCGCGGTAGAAGTCCAGCCACGAAGAGCGAGCGTCGGCTACACGACACCAAATCAATCATCGAAGGGCTCCTCCGACGGCTATCACCACGCTGAAGGGTTCTAGGGTATCGAGAAAGGGTGCGGCGTGAGCTCCTGGCCTAGGGAGGCAGATGAAGTCATTTATAGAGCTCCCAGGTGGCAGGAGAAGTCAGGCCAGTGCATACAATCCGAGAAGCTTCAACGCTTCCCTAGGGATCCACAAGGATCTTGGATCCATGGGGAAGGTATGGGTGAAATTTCAGGGCAAACAGGCGCATGATCTGGTCTAGAGAAATGGGAGAAGGAGGTTTGGCGGAGCAGGCGTGTCAGGTCAAAGGGATTTCTAATATCTATATGATCCGATCGATTGCGTAAGGCCCGCAGTAGCAACGGAACCGGGGAAAGTATACAAAAAAGACAGTTCTTTTCTATTATATTAGTAATTAGTATTAGCTTTAGTTATATTAGTATTAGTTAGTGATACCGGCTCGGTGAGTCCTTTCTTCTATGATGAACTGTTGGCACCAGTCCTACATTTTGTCTCTGTGGGCTCAGTGGGAAGAGGGTTGTACCACTAGCCTAGTCTGATTCCCCGTCCCTCTTCAATCCCAACGAGCGAACGCGATCCGAGGTTCGTCATTGTTTTCGGCTTGGCTTCGGCATTCCTAAACGCATGCATGCGCCATAATGCCTCCTAGGTTCAGGACGAAGCTGACGCCTACCTACTTGACGATGATCATATAGTTGTCTAGTTATAGAGATCTTGTCGTAGTAGTGACCTGACCAATTATATAGCATGGGATTCTGTTGATTGAAGACTTGGGAACTATGAACGGACTTCGAGACTGGCGGTCTCTTCCAACTTTTTCTCCCCTCTTTGCTTCACTTCTGGTAGAGCTACAGCTAATAGTCTCGTGCCCGTTGAGCTTGGAAGATTCGTGGGTAGCCTTGGAAGAGGGGGTTGACCCGAGTCAACGATCTTTCATGGACCAATCAGAAAATTGGATTTACAAAAATATTTACAAATTCAATAAAAAATAATAAATGATCTTAAATTGAAAAGTGTATAAAATGAAAAATGTTTGTTATTTTTCAATCTATTTTTCTGTGATTTTTATTTATTTTTATGAAAAATATTTATTGTATATACCGTATAATGTACTATATACAGGTATAGTATACCTATGTGTTTTGTACAATTATTTTTATTTTATTATTTTTACAAAAATGCCCCAATTTTATAGTTTATTTATTTACAATATAATTTTTGAAGTATACAATAATTTTTTTCATTTTTATTATCTTTTTACAAGTATAAAATAAATAGAGAGAAAATAACTATACATTTATTATGTACAAGTGAGAGAGAGAATTTTATTCTATTTTTATTTTATTTTTCTGATTTTTATTTTATTTTTAGAAATACATACAAGGAAGTAAAAACACATTTTTATTTAAATTTTGGCAAAAATAATTTATGTACACAAATGAGATATAAATACAAGCTATAGTGGCCCTATCTCTCTCTACTTATTTTATTTGGCGATCCGGCTAATGCTTGGCCCTCTCTTGGGTTTGGGTATCTCAGTATTTATTCTAAATACTTCCTTGTTTCTCTTTTTATTCTTTATTCTTTTATTTTTACACAAATACATGCTAATTATGAGATATTAACACATGCATGCCTATTGCTAAGTTATTCTATTTACACCTATTTACATGATGCTTTGCCAAGATAATTAGCTAAAATAAAAGAATAAAGAGTGATGAATGGAGATTCATCACGTGCACGAGGAAGACGGCCAGAGGTGGAAGACGATGTCGTGGTCGTTGGATCTCGCGATCCAACTATGAGGAGATGGGCGCGAGGGAACGGGTAGGATAAGATCAAGCGGGTCAGATCGAAGCGCGGTGGTCAAGCCACGTGGCGGAATGGGAATGCGACGTTGAAGAACGACGTGGATGAGATCTGGGGCGGATCGAAGGGTGATGAATTTAGGCCAGAGTGAATGGCGTAGATCGTATCATCGAGGCTACGATCGGGTGGTCGAGGAAGGTGCTATGTGGCACACTGAGATGGATGTGCTGGCGAACGGCCCAGATGCGATCTGAGCCTTGATCGGGCGATCGAGATTTGATGCGGCGTGGATGGCTGGGATTTAGAAGGAATAAAGCCATCGAACGGTTAAAAATAAAAGGTGCGTGGCGTGTTATGAGCGGGTCGCATGGTGCAACCAGAGGGCGCCACGTGGCCCAATCTAATTAGTTGAAAAAAATTGTAAGATAAAAGAAAGAAAAAGGATGAATTTGGAAAAACTCAAAACATAAAAGTTGTAGATCTCGATGAGATCTACAAGTTTTATGTTGACCAAAAATGAAAACGAGATCGAATAAAGTAATAAAATACAAGGGTACAAATATACATACATATAGCATACAATGGGGGCCTAAAACCCAAGTTTTGCATACGAGCTCCGATTTAAATGAAATTGGTCTCTTTTTGAAGGTTTCTGAATGTGTATTAATTTAAAAGTGAGTAGACCTAGATTGTAGGCTATATGAGAGAGATATGTGTATTCTAAGGTCTATGGTCTCAAGCTTGGATTGGGGTTTTATTGGTTAATTTTACAGGTTAGCATTTTTTTGATATTTTTCTTATATTATTGCTAGTAATATATACAGTATAAAATGAATTTATGGGTTTTAGTGTTAATGTAAAATATATATAGATAGGTGATTTTTACGGATGAATTTGGCTTCTTATTTCATCCAGATGTGGATGCTAAAATGAGGATGTTATCAATGCATGCATGAATGCTAATTATGGAATATTGGGGGAAATATGCTCCTAATTACTCGGGAACAAGGCTCTATTTTCAACTTTAAGAGTGATGAATCACATATTCATCAGTCGATTTGCGGAGACAGTGGATAAATCAGAGGGATACGTGAGGTGGTTGTTCTGATGAGGGATACGCAGAGGGCGGTGCCTGGAATCACGGAGGTGATCGGAGGCGATACCCCGTTTAGGCAGGAGAGCGACGTTGAAAGAGGAAAAGGGGGTGGTTGATTGATGAATACCCATTCATCACTCTTTATTCTTTTATTTTAGCTACAAAACCTATGCAAAACACATGTATATTCATGTAAATAGCATAAATTGTCAAAGTGCATGCATTGTGTAAATACATATATTTAGCATGTTTTTGTGCATAAATAAAAGAATAAAGAAATAAAAGAAAAGAGGGAAATATTTAGAATAAATATTGAGCGACATAATCCCAAGGGAGGGCTCAGCATGGGCCTGACCGCAAAAGAATCCAAGTAGAGAGAGATAGGGAAGCTCATTTTTGTGTACATACAGCTACGTGTATAAATAAAAATTATTTTACTCATTAAAAATTAAAATGTGTGTTTATTTATTTGTACATATTTGTAAATACAAAAATTAAAATAAAAATGGAAAAAATAAAATAAGAAAAAAATTAAATAAATTCACCTCTTCATTGAACATAAACCATGTGTATAGAAATAACATATCTATTTATTTTCCCTTGTAAATAAATAATAAAAATCTAATAAAAATATTTTCTTATTCCACATTTCATGGTGTAAATAAATAAAATAAAAATTAGAAAATAAAAATAAAAGAAAAAGAAAAAGAAATAAAATCAATTTCTACCTTGTATAGATACCATGTAAATATATGTGCATACCTATTTATTTAACCTATGTAAATAATTAATAAAAATAAAATAAAAATACCCTTTTATTCCAAATTTTATTCTATAAATAAATAAAATATAAAATTGGAATAATTGTATAAAAATAAATAATTAAAAATTAAAATCAAAAATAAATACATGTATATACCTGTATATAATAATAATATTTTGTAAATACCTAATTTTTATTTCAAAAAAAATAAATAAAAATACTAAAAAATAATTTGAAAATAAATAAACATTTTTCATGTTTTAAGTTCTTCGAAAATAAGTCATTTATTATTTTTAAATGAATTTCCAAATATTTATTGATTGGCAGCATGTGATTGGTCCACGGGGGATTGTTGACCCCCGGTCAACTCTCCTCCATGGACCAGTCAACCCAAATCTGTGCGCCCGACCTGATTTCTCACAATTATCCCCGCATGATCCGAGCTCCATTCGCCTAAACCCCGGGTCCTAATCATACTTCCTACATCCGAGATCCACGCCCGGGGATCTACCTAGGGATCCGAGCTCCGACCACCTCGCCCGACCCCATTCTTCTCGGACCCTTAGCCATATTTAGCTGAACCTCGACCGCACTTTTCACTCCATCTTTGGTTGTGCCTCTTCGTCCCAGGACCTCCACCTTACTCCCCTGAGTGACAGCTTCGTGAGAGAGGTGTCGAAGAGAGGAGAGGAGACCTCCAGCTATCGATCCGGCGACGTCTGCAGCCGTGCGCCGTCGCGAGGTGCGCCCGAGCCTCGGGTTCCGACGACCCTTCAAGGCTACGACCCAGAACTTCCTGAGCTTGTCCCCAGTCGATTCCATCCGCCAGGTAGACCCGATTCTTCCTAGTTTTCTTTAATTTTCGATTACGTCCAAATCGACCCGTCGCCGTCTCCGATCAATTCCGCCCACTCCAATCATCATTCCGCTCATCCGACCCGACCATCATCTCCGTGAGACCCCTCTTCACCTTCTGCACCCACGCACCCACCTTGGTTCGCCCAGAAACCAAGGCTCGACCTCCACCGTCGTCGCCTCACCGGAGGTCGCCCATTTCGACTCGCCAGCCACCCACATCACCCCAAACCGGGTCAAGGCAGTTTGCCCTCAACCCAGGAAGCTTCCTAGGCTATTTTGTAGGTGAATGCGACCCATCTGAGGGTCGAAACTCTTCATCCCAGGAGCTTTGCTCCTCCGTCATCGCTGGACCGCTCCGGTGGACCCCGGCGTCATCAGAGGATCCCAGTAGCTGCAGAGCATCGAGGCGATCACGTTCCACCTTCCAGCAGCTCCAAAGGAGGCCCCCACCGCGCACACGGAGCCGGCGAAGCTCGTCGGTGAGCTGTTCTTGGAGAACCCTCCTCCGCCGTCCGTTTAGCCTCGAAGCTCCAGATTTGATCCAGGCCATCTATTTGAGGAGCAGCCGCCCACCGTCAGATCCCTCTAAGGTTGATCAGGACCATTCATTCCAACGAAGGGTTAGCCACGCATCTCAGCCTTCCGATCATCCACGTGGCATCCCTTCAGCTGTCCAATAATAAAGGGGTAAATTTCTATTAGGCCCCTTCTCTTTTGTTTTTGCATCTTAGTCCTTTAAATATTTTATACAGTTGTTTTTATTTTGTAAAAATTGCATAGAGGACCTCGGATTTACTTTATTTGCATATCAGTCCCTGTGTGTGTGAGCCACGTACATCGACACGTGAGGGTCTGGGCTTTTTGCACTTTCTGTCTTGTAATTCTTGGATGTTAATGTTTGCATTTTTATAAAAAGAATTTACAGTTATACCCCTCTGTGTCTGGATCACGTGTGTCGCGCGTGCAGATTGGGCTTTTTGCATGATTGGCCCCTGAGCTTTTTACACGTGTTATCGTTGGTCCCTGCAAATTGTTTCCTTTACATATAGGTCCCTGTGCACTGTGGGCTTTGCTTTTATTTAAATAAAATAGCAAATATAACCCAAATCATGTGAAATTTAGAAACATGGCTCCTGCCACTGTGAAAAATTTTCCCTAATTTTTGGGTACATTTTTTAGGCTTTTTAGTATTTTTAAAAAATCAAAAACAATAGTTTTCGATTCTGTCCAGTTTAGAAAATTATAAAAAAATATTAAAACTATTTAAAAATTCTACAAAAAATTAGGTTTTATTAATTTTGTTGTGTTTGATTTTCTATGCAATTTTGGTTAATTTTGGATTTATAAAAACCTTAAAAATTAAAAAAAAAACACTTAAAAACTTATAAAAATTCTAAAAAATTATAGAAAACTCAAAAATTAATAAACTCTTTTTTCTGAATTTTCTTTGTTGTTTCTATTTTTCATAAAAATTACTTCCAAGCTGTGAAAGACTCGTTTGATATTTTTCATGGGACCTTGAAGCCAGGCTGGACAGATTGCTACTGTTTTCACCCTTTTTGATTTTTAGAAAATTCTATAAAAATAGGAAAAATCTGAAAAATTCACCAAAAACAGTAAAAAACTTTAAAAAAATAAAAATATTTTTGTTTGAATTTTTGGAGCATATTTGGGCGTTTAAATAATTCATTGATGTGCTTGTTTGTGTGTTTACTTATTTGTCCTTATTATTAAAAAATCCAAAAATATATATAAAATTAATTAAAATCCACCAAAAATATTTGTTTTCATTTTATTTTGCTTTTCGACTACTTCGTAGGCCGCGAGGCCAACTCGTGCTCCCTGAGTCCGACCCTGGGTGCTACACCAGGCTAATCTCATAGTCAGGACCGCTAGTTTTGATTGTATTGATTTTATTACTTTATTTGGTGGCTTGATCTTCTCATTTTCTTGATCGAGCCGATTTCCCGAGCGACTGAGGTCGCAACGACCTTAGCTATATTTTTACCTTAGTCCACTCGGAAAATTTGGGCTCATAAGAATGGCGATGTTGCCAGGGAGCATGGCTTAGTAGTCGAGTTTTGTTTTCTTTTTATGTCCTTTTGATTTTCGTAGTTTTCCGTTGCTTTTTCTACGTCCACGACTTTTCGCGGCTTTTTGTTTTTCTTTTATTTTTATTTTCTTTTGTTTTCTTTTATTTTGTTTTTGGTTGTTTTGAGTGTTTATTTTTATTAGCATTTTTGTGCATATACCCCTCTCTTGTTTATTTGATATGTTTATCTGGTCTGTGACACTCTTCTTGTTTTCTTACGAGGGCCCGAGGATCGAGGCAGCTCCTCTCGAGGAGCCGACGCAACCGCGGGAATCGGAGGCGGCTCCCTTCTACACGGAGCCGCAGGAGAGCGCGAGGAGACAGTAGGAGTGCAGGAGTAGTGTAGCGTAGATTAGGTTTCCTTTTCAGCACTTATTAATTGTAATAATACAGGGACAGGACAGAGACACTTAGACTCTCGGGGTCTATTTCGTCGAGCACCGGTGTGCTCGGGGGACCCCACCGGATTTTCGCAGCTTTTTACGCGGTTTTGTTTTTATCATTTATTTACTGCCTATTTGGTTTCTCAAAGATTTCAGCCCTAGCTTAGTATTTTTGCTTGATTGCGCCGTAATGAATAGGATCCAAACACCTAATAATTTGCCAGTACTTATAGACCGTAATTGGACCAAAATAAAAAAATTAATAAAAAGACTACTTGGTCACTTGAGGGATCCCGCGCCGCTAGAGGTCCTATACAGCGCTGGCAAGACCCGTTGTGGCGGGCACCGATCGGCATCCGAGATCGAACACCGACCCCTCTTGTTGACCACTTAGCCATTGTTCTTTCGAGTAGAACTGCTTCGTTTAGGGCCCGGATTTCCGCTTGCATCATATAGGTAGTTTCCTTTATGTCTTTACTTTATGCGCGGATCATTTTGCATGTAGACTGCTGGAGTCAGGTACGAATTTCTTACTCTGCATGCATCATTGATTTCTCGCGCATCGGCTTTTTCGACTTCTCCCCCCGTTTTTGGACTTATAATAACCAGGAGAACTGAAAAATTTGTTAGGCGATTTTTTTATTCGAAAAATACCTAAAAAACAAAACAATAAAATTGGGACTGCTTAACATACTTGACCCTAAAAGACACTCATCAGAAAAATTTGTCTTGGGGAGAGCAACCCCCTCATTGTCTGGTTTGCATGTGCGAGAGAGTGACCCGCACCCTAGGATAGAGCCACATCTGAACCCCTTTCAAACTACTGCTTCTGGGCTAGTCGTTCTCCAGTGAGGATCGCTCCGGTCTCCGGTAAAGCGGGCCGCGATATCCTTAACAGAGCGAGCCGATCGGGTAGCCGGTAAACGGTCTGCGGCTTATACTGGCTGGAAAAGATCTAGTTCGGGATCGGGACAGTCTCTTGGGGTAATCGGATTCCCAACAGGTCACGTAATCGCTCTGCTATCTTGACTTGATCACCTAATAAAAACTGACAAGATAGTTGACCGAACTCTTACGGTTTTCAGCTCGCGTTGAGTAGGTGAATCTGGGGTTTGTATTGCTCATCATAGTTGTTTCCAGATCCCATCCGCCCGACTCGCCAGATCAAGATGATGGGCAGGAGGTCCCTTAGGCAGCCTCTGGCTGCACCGCTCTACAGCACTCCGGCCCATTCGTCTAGGTTGGTTCGTGAGAGTTCAGACCCGCTCTCCGAACCCGAGTTCGACTCCGCCCTGTTTCCCCTCGACCACCCTTCTACCATTCCTGAGATGCCACTGCCAGATGAGAGACCACAGTCAGATTTATCGGCACCTGAGTTTGGGTCTTTTGCCTTTGTAGAGACCATGGCCGGCAGCAGTGACGACCGCACCGGAGGTCCCTGAGCCGAGCAGACATTCATCATGGACTAGGGTGCGATCAACTCCACCCTGATCGCCTCCCTTGAGACAGTGCAGCAGCAGTTAAGGGATCAGGGTGCCTTTATGATTGAAATGAGGAGAGAGATGGAGCAGATGAGAGCTGACCGCGACCAGCGCGGGCCCAGAGACGGACCACGGTGACCTGACGATGCGGCGGCAGCAGCAGCACCAGACCAGCCGAGACCGATGCGGGAGTTGCACAACCCCGGGTCGCTTTGACGCACCGTTGGGTGGTACTACCAGCCATCGTGGGGGACTTCAAGTTCCCCCCGAACACCCTTCAGCTCCTCCCCCAGTTCCATGGGCTCGCCTCTGAGGAGCCCCATCTTCACCTCCAAGAGTTTCCGATGATCTGCAGCACCGTCCACGACTGTCAGGTGGACGAGGATACGATTCGGATGATTGCCTTCCCCTTTTCACTGGCAGATAGAGAAGCCACCTGGCTGAAGCACTTGGGGAAGTTCGTGTACACTTGGGAGCAGCTCCGCACCGAGTACTTGAACAAGTACTATCCACTCGGACGGACGAACACAACGAGGGCCCTGATCAGCAACTTCTCCATGCTCCCTAATGAGCAATTCCACTAGGCATGGGAGAGGTTTAGAGAGCTCACCGACAAATGCCCGCACAACGAGATCTCGAAGCCGAACTTAGTTCAGAGCTTCTTCTGTGGGCTGACACCAGAGCTGCATGGCCTAGTGAATGCTTCATGTGGCGGGTCCTACTTCGCCAAAGACGAGGATCAGGTCTGGTCCATCTGTGAGGAGATGGCCAAGAACTACACAGTGATGTCCTAGACCCGACTCTACACTCAGGGATGCCCCCAGCCAGAGACCGTGCAGTACCAGAGGATCGCACGAGTCGATGCCGGTCCTTCCACTTTGTCAGCGGCAGCTGCACAGGCCGAGTCCATAGCCGCTGACATGGGCATTATCAGCGAGAAGCTGGATCGGATGGAGATTATAGAGAAGAAGCAGTGCCAGGGCATATCGCAGATGGATCAGATGGCACAGACACTGAGTGACCTGAAGACACAGATCATGTGTCTCTAGGAAGCACAGACAGCTTCTCAGCCCCGTCTTCAGGCACGAGGAGATCCGAGTGGCACCGGCAGCTCGTCCCAGCACTCCAGCTCCAGCCAGCCTAGACATGTCCATCTTGTATAGGTGGAGCCGTACCAGCAGCCGCAGCCTTACTACCAGTCACCACCATCCCCAGACACTCAGATGGTGGTCTACCAGCCGGATCAGCCTCTGGTCGTACTCCCTCCACCCACATACGAGCAGGAGCCGTTGATGGATGTCAACGGGATTTGGTACGACCGTCCCCAGCCCGGTATCCGACGAGACCATCCTGGATTCCGTTGGTCAGCCGAAGGTGCCAGTTCCCAGCAGCAGCCTCCAGTTCAGGGTGGCCAGTACGACCATCAGCGAGATCACCAGCATCCCCATCCCCCAGTATACCAGCAGTAGCAGCAGTCATCCCAGCTCATTACCAGTGGTATGGTCCTCGTCCCTATCAGCAGGGACAGTCTTGGAGGCGAGTGCAGCCTCAGCAGCAGCAGTTTCATCCTCAGCAGTACCCCTCTCACCTGCACCAACAGCAGCAGCAGCCTCACTATCAGCGAGGCCACCCGTCAGGTTCTCATGGGCCATCCTATGAGAACCCTGCCTTAGATGATCTAGCCCACCTCATGACTGAGCAGCAGGCTACTTTTAGACGGGAGATGGACGAGTTCCGCCAGGAGATGCGGGAGATCGTGAGAGGGAAGGCCGCCATACCTACTGATGAATCTCCATTTCATCACCTTTATTCTATCATTTTGGCCTCAAAAATCCTAGCAAATGCATGTAAATAGCATCAAATTGTACATAATAGCATTCATGATTCATTGTATTAATTATACATTAAATACTATGTTTAATGCCAAAATTATAGAATAAAGAGAAGAAAAGAAAAATGAATAAAATATTGAAGATATTTTATGACCCAAACCCCGAGACCAACACCAGCATGGAATTGGTCGACAAGGAATAAAGTAGGGGGAGATAAGGGCCAGTATACAATAAATACCTCATTTATTTATTCATTTATTTATGCATTTTTGACACCTATTTTGTGCATAATTATTTATTCCTCAAATAAAGAAACCTTGTTCATGAAAGTTGTAGCTAATAATGTAAATAAAATTACAAAATTGAGTTTGTGTAAAAATAATACTCAGTGTACATTTTATATACAGAATAAAAAGCCCAAAATCTCAACTTCACATACCCATATCTTGCAAAGAAAGACTCCAAATCACCCAAACTCACCTTTAATTGTATATAGCTCTCCATGAACTATCTAATAAAATTGATTTCATAATTTTTGGAGTCCATCTGCAAAAGTTAGGTTTTTGGCCCTCATTCTACATAATACCTGATTAAAATATTATATTTATTCATTATTCATTATTGTAACAAAATTATATTTTTAGAATTTTGTAAATAATGTATATAATGCGTGTACATATTAAAATTAAAAGGAAACCAAAAAGAAATTGCAAAATAAAATAAGCCCATAAGCTTCATAGGCAAAATACTTATGATATCCATCTATATACAAATAAAAAGGACTTCATTCTCTTATTCTTTTATTCTTCTATATTTTTATAATAATGTAAATATTATACATAACTTATTAAAAATGTAAATCCAAAATAAAAATCAAGAAAATACATTAAATCAATTAAGTATCCAAAATACATAGGTAAAATACCTATAAGTATGCTTACATATGCATATACCTATTTATTTAAAAATAAAAATAAACTCATAAAAATTAAATAAAAATACCCCCATACTCACAAAAATAAGTTATAAATTTATAAAATAAGCTAATAAAATAATAAAAGAAAATAAATAAATTGAAAATAAAATACACAAAAATACATGTAAATACATACTTATACACATTATTAAATTAAAACCACAATAAAACACTTCGAAAAATTCAATAAAAATCACAAATAAATACTACATGAAAAAATATACATTTTTTTGTTTTAAGAAAATTCTAATAAAATCATTTACTATGGTAAATAAATCAATTTAGGCTCAAATTTCCTATTTTGTCTTGTAGCGGCTGACGTGGACCAATGAGGCGCCGGCCTTCATTGACCCCCTGGTCAACTGTCCCATCCAAGCTCTGGCACGTCTGAACCGTCTTTTCCCCGATTTTCATCCCTTTTTTACGGCCATCTCGTCCATCGATCGAGCTCGCTTCCTTCACAAGAACTGATCTCTGATCATCCATGATGCCCGCCAAACTCTTAGATCAATCAGATACTCATTGGATTAAGAAATAATCGCCGGTCAATAAGGCCCCCTGCCAATGTTTATAAATAAGTAGCTCCGCCTCCTTCCTCGAATTTGGCCAATTTCATTCCAACCTAAAGCCTTGATCTTGTTCCTCGATCGTTCCTCGTGACAGGGGGAGTGCTCCAGCGCCTTGACTCGGCCGGAGGAAGGAGAATTTTGTCGCGGCGGAGCTCCAGCGTCTGCCCTGCTCCTTGGTGGCCCCCAGGTATAAGAGCTGTCCCTTTTATGCTTTTTAGTTAGGTTTTAATTCTAGCTTTTAATTCCCGTTGTTAAATTAGACTTTAGTTAATCCCTGTAGCGTAAAATTCCAAATTCGAAAGCTCCGGTGACTTCTTCACTGTGAAACCAACTGACTCCGACCGCCACGTGCACCCCATTTCACTACCCATCGCATTCTCCATCGATCCATCGCCTTTGACCAACCGAGGACCCCTGGTCTTCACGAATCGGGGCTCCACCTCCGCCGTTCGTCGAAGCCCCTCCGCCCCACTCCATTTTGCGGCAAAGCTTCAAAACCTCGGGTCGAGGAGGTACCCCTCTCGCCCCCGGTTCTTCCTCTGCAAGTCAAACAAAGAATAGAGCCCATCTGGGCTCGAATCGAACCAGGAAGAGGTTCTTGGAGGTCCGCTACATCACCGACCTATTCCGACCGACTCAGACCTCCAGGAGCCATGATAGGACCTTCAGGAGATGCGGGAGGCTTCCAGCTACGTGCAGACTACTTCATATCCGCGGGGGAGCCCTGGAGGAGCCCATGCTTCTCGATCGAAGCTCGCCAGGCGTGAGCTTCTTCCCTGTTCTTCCAGGGAGCTCCAGAGCCGTCAGATCTGGAGGCCCGTCCCAGTTCGCTCAGGAGCCGTCCGATGAAGACACGTGCCAACCGTCAGATCAGCCAGGATCATCTAATCCAGGCCCTTCATCGACGAACCGGTATCCACCGTCGGATGCTCAACGCGTGGATAAGTGGCGCGCCCAACACCGCAGGATGATGCGCCTTAGGGGGTAAATTTCATACACATCCCCCTATTTTTTGTATTTATAGTTTAATCCTAAAAATAAAAGGTCACGTTATAAATAAAGTGTAAAATTTGCAGTCCACCCCCTGGAGTTTGTATATTTACATTTTAGTCCCTCTACGCCTCACGTGCATCAACCACGTGAGGTGCGCGATATTTGCATTTAAACCCCGTCGGGTTTTTGTAATTATAAAATGGCCCTGAAAATAAAAGTACACGTTCATTTTTATTGTGATTTTTGCATGTATGCCCCTGTCAATTATTTTATTTGCAAAAATAGCCCTGCCAGGCCATTTATTTTTGAATGCTTTGTCTATTTATTTTGTGCTTCATATTTCTTCGAAAAATTTTGCAAAAATAGACATAAGATCCTGTTAGTGTACCCTTGCACGCTATATTTTTAGTTTTTAATTTTATTGCATTTTTGCATTTATTAAAAATCAAAAACATGTCTTTTATTCACTGTCTAACTTATAAAATTCCAAAAAAATATTAAAAGGTCTCGAAAAATCCCAAAAAAATTAGTTATGGTGTATTTTGACCTATTTCAGTGTCAGTCCAAAAATCCCTAAAAATCTCAAAAGGAAAACCTTAAAAATTCAAAAATACCCAAAAACTTCAAAAAAATGTATAAAATCAAAGAAAAATCAGAAAAATATTCCCTATTTATGCTATATTTTATTATCTTTATCAGAACAATAGTGTTGAAAATTTTTGAGGCTGTTTGCTATTTTTAATTCCTATTTTTCTTACAGCCAGACCCTATTCCACTGTTTGCTCTTATTTTGCTATTTAAAAATACTAAAAATGTTTTGAAAAATGCCCAAAAATCACAAAAACAGTAAAAAACCATAAAAATACCAAAAAGACTTTAACTCTGAATTTTTGACTATTTTTTAGTATTTTATAAATATTATAGCACCCCTTTATATATATGTATGTACTCCCTAAAAAAAAGAATATATATATATATATGCCTAATTACTTATATGTATTTATATATATATATATTTATTAATCCTAAAATATATAAAAAAATAATTATTATACTTATATATACATATATATATTGTATGTATTATATGCTATATACTCACCCTCTATGGGTATACATATATTTATATATTTATATTTTATATTCTCTATATATATATTACCTAATTATATTATAAAAAAATATATATAATAAAAAATTATAAAATAAAATATAAAATAAAAAATTAATAAAATTCAAAAACCCACAAAAAAATAAGCTTCACACATGGATGGCTCTGTGATTCATGCACATTTCAGGCTATGCATTTTGTATTGCTCTCTGTGGTTCGACCTCTACATACTTAGACACTATACATCTTGTGGTAGAGTAATAAAGATTAATTCACACTTCTTTTTGAGCTCAATTGATACATTCTTTTATTGTGGGTTAATTGTTGATTAACCGAGTGTTTTGTGAGAGGTCGCCTCAGCGACACTTTAGACATATTATTTATGGTGACCCTTGCAGAATTCTTGGTTATCAACTACCCAGAGTGAGCCCAACCCGAACAACCTCAAGAGAAAGTCTGAGCAGGTAGATTTCACAGAGTATGCCACTCTGAGTGATTCTTTTGGTGATATGTCTACATATCTATTTGATACTGACTTTGTTACACTTAGGAGCGGTAGGATGCCAGCAGGCGGTGCCTCGTCTGAGCGACGACCCCAGGCCACTTCTAGAGCGCTAGGAGAGGAGGAACGCGGTACTGATGCCGCGAGAGATGATGATGGTGGTGGTGATGCCACCATGGATGCTGATCCCACCGACTATACTGATGTCGTCGCTTCACCAGATGGAGGAGGTGGTACTGACGCCACCATTGTTGCCGAGCCAGAGCGCAGTGATGATGCCGCGAGTCGACGTGCCGAGGGTGGTGTTGATGCCACCATTTTTACTTCTGCTAGTCTTGTAGTCTCTCCTTCTATTCATGTATCTCAGGACACTTCTGGCAATAAAGGAAAGGATTTATTTTCTTCTGATCCACCTGTGGTGCATGATGTATGTGTGGATTCTATCGTGCTTGAGCAGCCTAGACCCTCTCCTAGTCCTCCATCTGAGAAGGACCTTGCGATCCCCTTTCCACGAGCACTTCACATGGGAAAGGGGAAGAAAATAGAAAATCCCAAAAAGAAGCAGCAGGTAGAGTTCAGCCAGCAGATGATCGATAGATTCCATATCCAGCTGACTCTCCAGGAGGCCTTGGAGCACATCCCTCTACTCCAGAGATCACTCAGAGACATGACCACGGTTAGGAGGAAGAGGAGGAACCATCAGTCAGAGATCCATGTGCTTACCCGGGCTACGTGTTTCACTATCCAGAACCGTCTACCAGCCAAGAGGCCAGATTCAGAAGCCCCATATGTCAGATGCCATATCCGTGAGCAGAGGTTCGACCGCACTCTATTAGACAATGGTTCTTCGATCAACCTACTTCCGGCAGCCCTTCTCAACCGCTTCGAGTTGGGCACTCTACGACAGAGCAGGACCGTTCTTCAGTTTGTTGATCGATCTGTCAAGAGGCTGAAGGGGTTGCTGAGGGACGTTGTCGTCACGATTCAGGGCCTACTATTCCCTGTGGACTTCGTTGTGTTGGACATGGAGATCCCTGAGTCTGTGACCAATACCCCCATCATTCTAGGTCGCCTGTTCTTGGCCATAGCCAAGGCAGTGACTGACCATGATAGTGGGAAGGTATACTTTCGCGTCGAGGGCGAGAGTGTACAAATAGAGACGGTCGAGGACATCAGAGTCAGAGATTCAGTATGCTGAGAGCCGACCACTGATTCACAGCAGATGACAGATGCAGGGCCAGACATCCACCAGGACTGCGATTTTGTGATCAAGGATGATGAGGCAGTATGGGCAGATCCAGTCGCACAGGCCATCCTCTCACCTTAAGAGTCCGCTGATGCAGAGATGCCAATAGAGGAGAGCTTGGAGAGCGCATTCCTGGTCCAGGATACTTTTCAGTCGGCAGAGTCAGTTCTTGACCGCGAGACAGATTTGTGTTGTGATGATGATACAGATCCCTCGGAGTCAGATGTCGATTGGGTAGAGTTTGATGATCTTATACCATGTCTGACTTCCACTGAGCCTGCAGCTAGGGAGGAGGTTGACCACATTCAGAGCAGAGACAGTCCAGCAGAGCAAACTTCTCCAGATACTGATTATGAGCGAGAGTTTCCGTTCTCCCATGCGGATTTGGCAGCATTCACTCAGAGCTTTCAGAGGCCAGATCCACCAGCACCTACTTGTCCAGAGCTGAAGCCACTTCCTGCGTCGCTGAAGTATAGATTCCTTACGGGTGAGCATGAGATGTACCCAGTCATTATCTCCGCCGATTTGACTGGAGAGCAAGAATCTCGTCTGATGGGGTTCTTGAAAAGAATCGCAAGGTGATAGGATGGAGCGTAGCCGATCTCCAGGGGATAAGTCTGACCCTGTGCTCCCACCATATCTATCTTGAGGAGGAGGTGAAGCCGTCGCATGAGTTCCAGCGACGGTTGAACCCGAATCTGAGAGAGGTTGTCATGAGGGAGATCTCGAAATGGTGGAGCGACGATTTTATCTACCCCATCTCCGACTCCAAGTAGGTCAGTCCGTTGCATGTGGTGCCCAAGAAGACGGGCATCACTACAGTTGTCAGCGAGTCTGGAGAGGAGATCGCTACCCGGGTACCCACTTCTTGGCGGATCTGCATGGGTTACAGACGACTCAACCAGGCCACCAAGAAGGATCATTTCCCCTACCCTTTATTGACCAGATCATTGAGAGACTGGCAGGGAAGAGCCACTACTGCTTCTTGGATGGGTACTCCAGCTACAATCAGGTGGCCATCGCGCCCGAGGACCAGGACAAGACTACCTTCACATGTCCCTTCGGCACATATGCCTTTAGACGCATGCCATTTGGGCTATGCAATGCCCCTGCGACTTTTCAGAGATGCATGATGTCGATCTTTTCGGACATGGTGGGGGAGTGCTTGGAGGTCTTCATGGATGATTTCTCGGTTTACAGCGACAGATTCGACTCCTGTCTTGAATGCCTAGACTGAGTCCTTCAGCGAGGCATTGAGGTTCACCTTGTGTTGTCTTGGGAGAAGAGTCACTTCATGGTGACTCAGGGGACAGTGCTTGGCCATATCATCTCCAACAGGGGCATGGAGGTTGATCCGGCCAAGGTAGATGTCATTAGAAAACTCGCACCGTCGTCCAACTTGCGGCAGTTACGATCTTTTCTGGGGCATGTCGGTTTCTACCGGTGCTTCATTCATGATTTCAGTAGGATTGCCTGACCGTTGACTGATCTACTGATGAAAGACACTGAGTTCCTTGTCGATGACAAGTGTCTTTCGTCGTTCGAGACTCTCAAGAGATGTGTTGTTGAGGCTCCTGTTCTCCAACCGCCTGATTGGTCTCTCCCATTCGAGATCATGACGGAGGCCTCCGATTTTGCCGTAGGGGCCGTGCTGGGACAGAGGAGGGATGGAGTCCCATTTTCCATTCACTACGCTAGCCGTACTCTAGATGTCGCGCAGCGAAACTACACAGTCATTGAGAAGGAGATGCTAGCCGTAGTTTTTGCCCTAGATAAGTTCAGATCTTACATTATCGGATCTAGAGTGACCATATACACTGATCATACCGCCATCAGGTACCTCATGGCAAAGAAGGATGCCAAAGCCAGATTGACCAGATGGATCCTTCTACTCCAGGAGTTTGACATAGAGATTAAGGACAAGCCTGGAGTCAAGAATGTGTTGGCGGATCATCTCTCCCGATTAGAGAATCTTGAGGATTCTGAGCAGACTGAGCCTATTTGTGAGACCTTCCCAGATGAGGCGATCCTTGCTATCGCCTCTCTCCCGTGGTACGCCGATATTGTGAACTTTCTTGTTGCTAAGAAAGTTCCACAAGATTGGCCCAGGCAGAGACTTGAGACCTTCCTCGCGAAGGCCAAGTTCTACCACTGGGAGGATCCCATCCTTTACCATGAAGGAGGGGATAGCGTCTGGCGTAGGTGCATTCCTCAGGAGGAGCACCGTAGCGTCCTCACTTACTGCCACAAGCTTGAGGCAGGAGGACATCACTCTGAGAGGAGAACGGCACAGAAAGTGCTCCAATCCGGCCTATGGTGGCCTACCCTCTTCAAGGACTCTAATGAGTTCGTGAAGAGGTGTACTGACTGTCAGAGGATGGGCACTTGTGGATAGCGTGATATGATGCCGATGCAGCCCATTCACTTCTGTGAGGTTTTTGACATATGGGGCATCGATTTCATGGGTCCATTCTCTAAGAGTCAGGGATTCGAGTACATTCTGTTGGCCGTAGATTATGTTAGTCGTTGGGTTGAGGTCATCCCAGCCAGAACTGCAGATGCTAGGACTGTTTGCAGATTTTTGAGGAAGCATATCATTTCATGGTTCGGGGTACCTCGAGTGTTGATATCTGATGAGGGGTCTCATTTCGTCAACGACAAGGTGAAGGCCCTTGCTAGCGAGTTCGGCATAGACCATCGAGTTGCCACTCCATACCACCCTCAGACGAATGGTCTTGCCGAAGTGTCGAACAGGGAGATCAAGACTATATTGCAGAAAGTCGGCTGCCCTGACCGAAAGGATTGGTCACAGCTTTTGGACTCGGTCTTGTGGGCATATAGGACGTCTTTCAAGACACCTTTGGGCACATCTCCCTTTCGCCTCGTTTATGGCAAGCCGTGCCATTTACCTTTGAGTTGAGGTATAGGTCACTTTGGGTTGTTACTGATATACTTTTGGATCCAGATAGTGTAGGATATCAGAGGAGGGCAGAGTTAGCAGCCTTGGAGGAGCTTCGTGATACCGCCTTCTCAAATAGCCTAGAGTACAAGGAGAGAGTGAAGGAGTGGCATGATTCCCATATCAGCCACAAGCATTTTGAGCCTGGACAGAGAGTATGGCTATTTGATGCTAGGCTTTGTCTATTTCTAGGGAAGCTACAGAGCAAATGGAAGGGACCTTATTTGGTGAGAAAGGTACACGACAATGGGAGTATTGACATATCTGAGTTGTCTTCTGAGAGTACCTTTCGAGTGAACAGCCAGCGGCTCAAGCCATATCTAGATCATGAGCCACGGATCGTTGATGTTGCCCCTATTCACTTTGCGTGAGATGTGGTCTCTTGACTCACATCTATTGCATCTCACGCCTGATTATCACTGTTCTCCCGACTTATATAGATCCAGATGTCTATATCACTCTATTGTTTAGTCCCACATCCCTTTTCTCATCTTATGATTATGCTATACTTAGGGTGTACTTTACCCTAAGTATAGGGGGGATGTAGGACTCTCGGGTATTCTTTTGATTCATTTCTACCTCTGTTTTTGCTGCCTATACTTAGGGATATGTTACCCTAAGTATAGGGGGTAGACCCTGTACATTCTCACCCGACCTTCCCTTTGTGTGCAGCCTGCTATGCTTAGGATTATTTGATCCTAAGTATAGGGGGAAAGGCCGAGATCCTCTTGCATTTCTATTCTTTCATTCATCTTTGTATATAGCCTTCCTTTTCACTTCCCTATACTAAGCACGAGTTATGTCTTCTTCATCGCTCTTGACTCTGAGGACATCGTTCGAGCTAAGTATAGGGGGGGTGTATATATTTCATATATACTTTAGCCATAACTCGTACTTTGTGTGAGTGTTTTAATAAATAAAAATGGCTAAAAACCCTAAAATCCATTTCCTTGTAAATACACATTCTTTTATTGCACATGCATAACTATTGTACAAATTATTTTTGTAAAAATGTTTGTAAAAATATTTTGTGTAAAGATTGTGTAAATATGTGCATATCAAAATTATGTATATAGTACAAAATTTTTCCAAAATGTTTTGAAAATCAAAAGTTTGCAAAAACCTTGTGTAAATTTGTGTAAATATTTTGCAAAACTTGCATTCATGCACACATTCATGGTTTCAAAATATTTTTCAAAAATTTTGCACATGTGTAAATAGTTTGTAAAATTGCATCTTTGTAAATATTTGTATAGTTTTTCCTGGATTATAGTTGACATTTAAACTAGTCTGGAATTAAATTGGGAAATGGAGCTTGATTAAGATCTTAATCCACCTAATTATAAGAGGAACCTTATAGGACTTAGGGTTAAGGCTTTTCAGATCCATGGTGACTTAATTCTTTGAGTCCACTAGGCTATGATCACATGTCATCTCAATGAGCCTAAGTAGAGCACTTAACAACACACACATGACTCATATAGACAATGGCTTGACTTGGACCCACACTTTACACCGAGCTCTCTACGGATGAGGTGGTGAGGCGGCAGTCTTCCTTGACTTGGGGTAGCATATGAGGGTAGTACTTCTAGGTGGAACCTCTCTTCTTCTTCTAGTGAAGGAAGTGCGTCTCAACTTGGTCTGGTTTCCATGAGGTCTAACGACAGGAGTTGTGGGTTGCAATAATGCTTCAAAAGAGGGATAGTCTACTGGCTCAAGAGGAAAAACTCCTTATGTACATATGTTGCAACTTGTAAATATGTTGTACATATGCACTTGAAAAAAAATAACTCCAAAAAAAGTGGTGGGTCTGATAGAAAATGATAATCCCACCGGAGTATGTATATAGTGCAATAAGCAAAGCTTGAGACTCATGTTGCATCTTATATAGCTTGCAGCAGGGAGACTTAGCTACACTGGTTGAGCTCCCAAGGTCACATGGCTACACTGGCCATGGTCCATTCTCTTCTTCCCCCTCTTCTTGAGCCGGTTGAACTTGAACTTAGAAGGGAATACCCCGCTCCTCGAGGAAAGAGTGGCTAGATTAGGGTCATAGAGTTACCTTATTGGGGAGGGTTGTCAAGTTGCTACTTCTGAGGTGGAGAGCTATACCTCACTTACACTGTACAAGGAAAGATTCATGGTCTTCAGGGTTCGTGTATGTAGACTTGTTCTGACCTGGATTATTGAGGAGTCTTGACTATAGATTAGTGGATCTTAGATACTGTTAAGTTTTAAACTTAAGTCCAAATAAGGTTCCGACACATTAATAATCCAAAGATCTGATCGAGCTCCATATTTCAATTTAATGAAGGCAAGTTTAATAATCAGCATTGATCCATGAATTTTCTCCTCTTTTTATTTTTCCTTTTCTTGTTCACTTCTTTTTCAAATAAGTGTTTGCTAAGGGACTAGCAAAGTTAAGTATAGGGGGGTGATGAATACCCATTCATCACTCTTTATTCTTTTATTTTAGCTACAAAACATATGCAAAACACATGAATATTCATGTAAATAGCATAAATTATCAAAGTGCATGCATTGTGTAAATATGTATATTTAGCATGTTTTTGTGCATAAAAAAAGAATAAAGAAATAAAAGAAAAAGAGGAAAATATTTAGAATACATATTAAGCGACCTAATCCCAAGGGAGGGCTCAGCATGGGCCTGACCGCAAAAGAATCCAAGTAGAGAGAGATAGGGAAGCTCATTTGTGTGTACATACACCTATGTATATAAATAAAAATTATTTTCCTCTTACTAAAAATTAAAATATGTGTTTATTTATTTGTACATATTTGTAAATAAAAAAAATAAAATAAAAATGGAAAAAATAAAAGAAGAATAAAATTTAATAAATTCCCTTCTTCATTGAACATAAACCATGTGTATAGAAGTAACATATCTCTTTATTTTCCCTTGTAAATAAATAATAAAAATCTAATAAAAATATTTTCTTATTCCATATTTCATGATGTAGATAAATAAAATAAAAATTAGAAAATAAAATAAAATAAAATGAAAAAGAAATAAAATCAATTTCTACCTTGTATAGATACCATGTAAATATATGTACATACTTATTTATTTAACCTATGTAAATAATTAATAAAAATAAAATATAAATACCCTTTTATTTCAAATTTTATTCTATAAATAAATAAAATATAAAATTGGAATAATTGTATAAAAATAAACAATCAAATAAAAATCAAAAATAAATACATGTATATACATGTATATAATAATAATATTTTGTAAATACCTAATTTTTATTTCAAAAAAATGAATAAAAATCACTAAAAAATAATTTGAAATTAAATAAACATTTTTTATGATTTACGTTTTTCGAAAATAAGTCATTTATTATTTTTAAATGAATTTCCGAATATTTATTGATTGGCAGCCTGTGATTAGTCCACGGGGGATTGTTGACCCCCGGTCAACTCTCCCCCCTGGACCAGTCAACCCGGATCTGTGCGCCCGACCGACTTCTCACAAATATCCCCGCATGATCTGAGCTCCATTCGCCTAAACTCCGGGTCCTAATCATACTTCCTACATCCGAGATCCACGCCCGGGGATCTACCTAGGGATCCGAGCTCCGACCACCTCGCCCGACCCCATTCTTCTCGGACCCCTAGCCATATTTAGCTGAACCTTGGCCGCACTTTTCACTCCATCTTTGGTTGTGCCTCTTCGTCCCAGGACCTCCACCTTACTCCCCTGAGTGACAGCTTCATGAGAGAGGTGTCGAAGAGAGGAGAGGAGACCTCCAGCTATCGATCCGGCGACTTATGCCGCCGTGCGCCGCCGCGAGGTGCGCCCGAGCCTCGGGTTCCAACGACCCTTCGAGGCTACGACCCAGATCTTCCTGAGCTCATCCCCAGTCGATTCCATCCACCAGGTAGACCCGATTCTTCCTAGTTTTCTTTAATTTTTGATTACGCCCAAATCGACCCATCGCCGTCTCCGATCGATTCCGCCCACTCCGATCATCATTCCGCTCATACGACCCGACCATCATCTCCGTGACACCCATCTTCACCTTCTGCACCCACGCACCCACCTTGGTTCGCCCAGGAACCAAGGCTCGACCTCAACCGATGTCGCCTCGCCGGAGGTCGCCCATCTCGACTCGCCAGCCACCCACGTCACCCTTAACCGGGTCGAGGCAGTTTGCCCTCAACCCAGGAAGCTTCCTAGGCTATTTTACAGGTGAATGCGACCCATCTGAGGGTCGAGACTCTTTAGCCCAGGAGCTTTGCTCCTCCGTCATCGTCGGACCGCTCCGGTGGACCCCGGCGTCATCAGAGGATCCCAATAGCTGCGGAGCATCGAGGCGATCACGTTCCACCTTCCAGCAGCTCCAAAGGAGGCCCCCACTGCACACACGGAGCCGGTGAAGCTCGTCGGCAAGCTGTTCTTAGAGAACCCTCCTCCGCCGTCCGTTCAGCCTCAAAGCTCCAGATTTGATCCAGGCCATCTATTTGAGGAGCAGCCGCCCACCGTCAGATCCCTCTGAGGTTGATCAGGACTGTTCATTCCAACAAAGGGTTAGCCATGTATCTCAGCCTTCCGATCATCCATGTGGCGTCCCTTCAACCATCCAATAATAAAGGGGTAAATTTCTATTAGGCCCCTTCTCTTTTGTTTTTGCATCTTTGTCCTGTAAATATTTTATACATTTGTTTTTATTTTGTAAAAATTGCATAGAGGACCTCAGATTTACTTTATTTGCATACCGGTCCCTGTGTGTGTGAACCACGTGCATCGACCCGTGAGGGTCTGGGCTTTTTGCACTTTCTGTCCTGTAATTCTTGGATGTTAATGTTTGCATTTTTATAAATATAATTTACAGTTATACCCCTATGTGTCTGGATCACGTGTGTCGTGCGTGCAAATTGGGCTTTTTGATTGATTGGCCCCTGAGCTTTTTACACGTCTATCGTTTGGTCCCTACAAATTGTTTTCTTTATATATAGGTCCCTATGCACTGTGCGCTTTGCTTTTATTTAAATAAAATAGCAAATTTAACCAAAATCGTGTGAAATTTGGACACGTGGCTCCTTCCACTGTGTAACCCTAATTTTTGGGTACATTTTTTAGGCTTTTTAGTATTTTAAAAAATCAAAAACAGTGGTTTTCGATTCTGTCTAATTTAGAAAATCATAAAAAAATACTAAAACTATTTTAAAAATTCTACAAAAAATTAGGTTTTGTTAATTTTGTTGTGTTTGATTTTCTATGCAATTTCGGTTAATTTTGGATATATAAAAACCTTAAAAATTAAAAAACACTTAAAAACTTATAAAAATTCTAAAAAATTATAGAAAACTCAAAAATTAATAAACTCGTTTTCTGAAGTTTCTTTGTTATTTCTATTTTTTATAAAAATTACCTCCAGGCTGTGAAAGACAGGTTTGTTATTTTTCATGGGACCTTAAAGCCTGGCTGGACAGATTGCTATTGTTTTCACCCTTTTTGATTTTTAGAAAATTCTATAAAAATAGGAAAAATCTGAAAAATTCACCAAAAACAGTAAAAAACTCAAAAAACATAAAAATATTTTTGTTTGAATTTTTGGAGCATATTTGGGTGTTTAAATAATTCTTTGAGTGTGCTTGTTTGTGTGTTTACTTATCTGTCCTTATTATTAAAAAAATCCAAAAAATATAAAATTAATTAAAATCCACCAAAAATATTTAATTTCATTTTATTTTGCTTTTAGACTACTTCGTAGGCTGCGAGGTCAACTCGTGCTCCCTGAGTCAGACCCTGGGGGCTACACCAAGCTAATCTCATAGTCAGGACCGCTAGTTTTGATTTTATTGATTTTATTACTTTATTTGGTGGTCTACTCTTCTCATTTTCTTGATCGAGCCGATTTCCCGAGCGACTGAGGTCGCAACGACCTTAGCTATATTTTTACCTTAGTCCACTCGGAAAATTTGGGCTCATCATTGATCAACAGAAGGTGGCCGGTGGTGGATGGAGTACGCGGGGGGAAGGCGGCGATGGTGCGCCCAATTTGTAAAGGCGCTGAAATCAGAGGGAGGGAGATGAAGATCCTCGGCCATACCATCGGTCAATATCGGACGGCCGAGGGTTTGCAACGTGGTTTTTTTAATTATATTATTTATTTATTTTTATTAATTATTTTTTTTACGAAAATAACGGTCAAAATGAGTGACACATGGCGGCTCCAAGAGCGACCACGTGTCACCACTAGAAAAATAAAAAATAAAAAGGAAAGAAAAATAAAAAAGAAATAGCAAACGACCTCGGATCGAAAAAATTTCTTTACAAAAGTTGCTCGTTTCGATGAGACTACAACTTTTATGAAGAAACAAAACCAAAATTAATCATTTGTGCAAAGTGATATTTTTGGGTATCCCATGTACATAGAATACCTTAATTTTGGGGTTTAATAAATTCTTTGTCATTTTTAAATCAGATAAAAATCTGGAAAAATATGATAAAATCAAAGATAAATATTTACACATTAATCTAATTTTTTATACAAACTGTTAGTAAGAAAAGAATAAATAAAATAAAATATGAAAACTACAACTTTTGTACAAACTGTTAGTGAAGACTCGAACTCAGTTAGTTTCTTTGATTTCAAGCTCATTTTGGAATTGGATTTTTACGCATTTTAATAAAACTTTCATCAAAAAAATAAACGAAAAAGAAATAAAATAAATTGGGTTATTTATGTCCATAAAATAATAGGTCAAACTGCTAAAATATAAAATGTACAAAGAGGCCCAGAATCCAACTTTCACATATGAGCTCCGATTCACTTGAACTTGGTCTTGTTTTGAAGTTATTTGAATGTACATTAGTTCAAAAGTGAGTAGGGTCAAATTGGACTGTATAAGGAAGATACCAATGTTTTAGTTCGGAAATTCTGGAATTAGATTTTGAGTTTCTGGGCCACTAATTTAGGTTAATGATTTTTTGTATTTTTCATTTAGTCTTGTTAGTAATATGTACACAATGGAGGTGGTTTCATCTCAATTGAAGTTAGTATGAATTAGTTAAAAATCAGGGAAGTTAGCTTATTTTACATGTCGATTGGGCTGTGATTTTTGGCTCCTTATTTTATGCAATTATGAGTGATAAAATACAATTATTATGTATACATGCATGAATTCTAATTATGCGGAATAATAGATAAAATGTAGATGAATTTTGAGGATTTGACCTTAATTAATGACTTTTAGAGTGATGAATCTAAGATTCATCATCCCCCTATACTTAAACCATGCTCGTCCCTGAGCATCTAAAGAAATGCAATGAGGTGAAATGAGATTGGGTTCCATACCAAGACCATGAGCTGAAGGTGAAAATGGAGTTAGACTCGACCTTTGGATTATTAGTTCGATGGAACTTCTGTGAGACTTAGGATTTTAAAATCAATAGCCTTCAAGTTCTACACATCATTATCACAGTTTCAGCTCAGAAGTCGTCTTATATCAATCCCCTTCGCAAAGCATACCCCATGAGCATTGAAAAATTGACTCATGTGTGTGAAAAGTTTTTGCTCTTCCCATCCAGAATGCCAGACTACCATGCAAATCTCCTCTCCAGTAACTCATCCTCGAGGAGTCAAGTATTTCCTTCTAAGGTCTGTCGCATTGTGTTCACAATCGAATAGAGGGAGAAATTAGAAGAAGGAGAAAAGAACTGGAGGGTGACTAGTGTAGTCACCTCTCCTTGTGAAGCCAGTCAGTTTAGCCAAGTCTCCACCAAGATGTGCAGGTTTTCTTGAAGCTTGGACCTTTTTGGCCAAATATTTATTTGGTAGTAGGCTTCTTTGTGTTTGGATTTTTGGTAGCTCTACATGGATCTTGTTGTGCCCCTATGGATATGGAATCTTTTTTTCCATACATGTTTTGGGGTCTTAGAAAAAATTGTGCCCAGCGATCCATCCCTTTTCCGAAGCTTTATTTCAACCTATACTGCAATCTTTAGGTGTCCACGCTACCAAAAAAGAAACTCACACAGTCTTCCAACATCCCATCCGAGGTGAGCTAAGTGCATAGTGCGAGAGTACAAGTTAATTCCCTATTCCAGAGTCATAGCCAGAATGAAGAGGCTAGGTTAGACACTAAGAGTCAAACTCTTGTACATTGTCATGTGGAACTTGAAGAATTAAGTCAAAGACCTAAAGCTTCTAAAATCCTATTTCTCGGTGAAGGTTCTCTGAAAATTAGATGGATTACGGTCAACTCCAGACCAGTCTCAATTTCTGCTCATAACTTGGTTCAGAACACAAGGATTTTTCACAAATGCATGTAATGCTAGATGAAGTGCAGGTGAAATGCAGATGCAATTTTTTTGTGATTTTAATTTGAATTTTTTTTAAGATATATACTTTTTATGCAAGGGATTTTTTTTGCAAAAATGACTAAGAATCCGCTTTTCAAAATTTTTAGTTGGACACGGTCAATTTTAGTAGCAAAACTTCTTTTTTTCATTTTTTTGTTTTAAGTTAGTTACCAACTCTGTAAATGCATATAGACTTACACGTAAGTACGACCTATGGGTAAAATATATACATAATATATATACGCATCCCTATACATAGCGAGTGTTGTGTCCTCATAGCACAAGAAGCGTAGAGAAGACATGGCTCGGGCTAAGCGTAAGAGAGCAAAAAATAAAAACAAAAATAGAAGTCGGCCAGCCCCCCCCCCCCACCATACTTAGGTTGTGACCAATCTTAATTATAGAAGAAGAGAGAAAATAGCAGTCGGGAGATGTGAATGAGGAGAGTATATATATAGATGGGTATCAGTTCCCCTTATACTTAAGTTTTGGTCAACCTAAGTAAGGAAGAAGGTGGAAATGGAGCGATCGTGAGGAGTGGATGAAGAGAGTGGTACATACAGATGGCATCGGTCCCCCCTATACTTATACCTTGGCCTAAGTAGAGGAAGAAGATGTACAAGGAGACCTATGGGGTCAGGAGGGAGGGAGGGAGGGTAGCCGATGACTAAGGCGATTTTCGACCGATCTTTTTGTGAGCATGTGGTGGGAGATCATAATGATATGAAGAAGATGAAACATATGATTCCCATTCATTGTCAGTGTTATCCTCAGAAAAATCATGTTGGAGAATAGATGAAGCGTTTGAATCAGATGATATCCAGTCATCATCGGAGTTATCCTCAGAGGAATAGTATTTAAAGATGGAGGTGCTCCAAATATTCTTGTTCTTAAGCTACTTTATCAATTTGTGCTTAGTCTTGGGGAAGCAATTCATCCTTGGATGAATATTCAAAAGCGTTAGTCTCAGTATGGGCATAAGAGATTATTCCGATTTATTTAATAAGACTAGGAGAATCAGCTTTGGATGAATAATAGTGAGGAACAAGAGTCATCCAATGAGAATTGGTGTTTGTATCCTTGTGTAGATAGGGTTTTAGAACTGTCGAACAGACGTCACTCATGCAGATTACCTTGTCCGGACCTGATGATGAATCATCAGACGATTCCTCTTCCGGAAGGTCGAAGGTGACTTTCTTTTTAGATGAAGGAATATCCATTTTATTTTGTGTTGTTTGTGAAGGTCCTGGTCTTATGAGTGAGGTGTTGACAATAGAGTCTCTAGATGAATAACCATTGAAAATTTTCTCCCTGGTCGGTGTACATCCCGCATATTTGTTCTTAGTTTTCTTAATGTTGGTGCACTCCTCAGTCTGATTGATTTGGTCAAGGTGGTCAAAGAAGATTTCAGTCGACTCAAGATGCGTCCATGCATATGTCTCAGGATCATATAAGAAGTCCTTTCCTATGGTGAGAGCAGCGGGAAATGGAACAGTGGGGAGAGTCTTTGAACTACTGGTTAGTGCATGTCCCGTATATTCGTTCTCAATTGACTTGATGTTGGTGCATTCTTGTGTAAGGTTGATTTGATCAAAGTGGTCAGAGGAGATTTCGGCCGACACAGGATGCGCCCATCAATATGTCTCGTGATCATATAAGAAGTCAGTTCCCATGGTGAGAGCAGTGGGAAATGGAACAATGAGATGAGGATCTAAATCATTATCTCGTCTATCGCTTGGTGGTTATAGTTGTCAACGGCATCATGGGTTACCCTAGAATATCATATTTCCTCAAAGACTGGGTGAGATCGAAGTGCTCCCAATATTGTAAAATTGATTTCCCAAGTCTCGCACTCAAAAATTGCCTTAGACAATGCCAAGAATGGCTTTCCGTGAATGATTGGAGACTGGTTGAATTCTCCTTGATGCTCAATATCAATGATCGTGAAGTCCACTTTGAGCGGAGCACCTTGAAATGTAACGATGACTGAAATGGTTCCTCTCAGCCACTTTATCGATCGATCAACCAGTTGATGATCTCTCTTATCTTCTTGATCGGTTCGAGTTTGAGTTTGTCAAATATAGAGGTCGGGAAGATATTGATTGGTGAGTCGTCATTGATTCGAGCATGGGTAAATATTGTGTTTTTGATTCCATAGTCAAATCTGGGCAACTGCTTCACTATACGGCCTTCGGTTTTTCTCCTCAACACCAAGGAGGTGGCCATTGACAAGATATGTTTTTCAGTCTTTGTTCTTGTCATGCCCAACTTTTTCATCATTAATTTGCTCATTACAAATACTTTTTGCTCATTACAAATACTTTAAGGTCGGGGAAGTGTTCAATGGCTTGTATCAAGGGAAGTCCAAAAATCAATCTTTTCTCCAACGCTTCCCTGAGAGCAGGATTCAAATTATTCAAATCTTCTTCAGTTTCAATTTTTATGTAGTTTTCTGGTTTTTTTTATTTTTTGAGTATTTTTTAATATTTCATTTTTTTGTTATTTTCTGTATGGTGTGTAGATGTGGTGTTTTCCGTAGATGATGAGAGGTTTTTATTAGACGAGTAAGAGTCAGAATCAAATTCATCCCTAGGGGAGTAATATGCAGTGGTGTCGTTGTCATAGTCGTCCCCAGGTTGAACATAGTATATGGGTTTTTTAATATCCTCAGGGCGTTCAACAGGAGATCTATTCTTTTCATCTTCCATTTTTATATCCAAGCTACCATAGAATGAAATTAGTCGGTCAGTAAGCTTTCTAAATTTATCCTTAATTAGTTCATATCTCTTAGTAATCCTCGAAATGTCATCCTCCAAAAACTTTTCATGGCCAGTCATGAGAGCAGTATGTGTAGGTTCTCGTTTTTTAATTTGAGATCCAGTCATTTCATCTTCCATTTTTCTGTATGAGATGGGAGAAGATTTTCTTGGAATATCCAATATATGATAATTTTTCTGAAAAATTCTCCTCAAAAATCATGGAAGGAGTCTACTCAATGGGAGGATCTTGATGGAATCTGTAGGTCTCATAGTCATCATACCGTGACTCAGACATGCAATGTTGATCTGAGTAGAGTCTACTTTCATGGTCATGATTGATCATATCCCCAAACAATGGAGTCATACTGGGTTCATATGTGTCGATATCATTAGTTTGGTCCTCTGTATGTGTAGGCCGATCGAAGGAGTGGTATTCAGGGTTGTCAATGTAGATGTGATCGTCACAGTTAATCCAACACTGATGATCATTGGGTGCGGGCCTCTCCATCTGGTTTGGTCAGGTTTCCATATTATTCCTTATGGTAAAGGAAAGATGTGGATTTATGTAGTGTTGACCTATCCCAACAAAATTGTGAGGAAAGAATGATATTGGTTGGGGTCGATATTGCTGCTAGTCGTTTGTTTCGATGTTTTGTTCTTCAAAATGTTCTTGGGTTCCAGAAAGAAATATGGCATAAGTCGGGTCATCCCAAGATGGCAGTGGTTCACATGTAAGAAAGGTCGGGGGAGATGGGATATATGTAGAAGAAGATAAACTGGTTGAAAGATCAGGGTAAAATGGTTTTGAATTCGAAAATTGGACTAGATTTCATCCGAGGGTCAAAGTCTCTCGCGAATATTGGAGGATTCTTGATAAAAGAGGGTTTAGATGACTTGGGTCTGATCGAGACAAATTCATTTTCATAGTATAGATCAGATGGGTACTCAAACCATTGTCATGTCTTCATCAACGGAGGTTGATGATGAATTGACATGGTTGATCTTGGTGCAAGTGCAGAGGATATTCACAAGAAGAAACCATTTTTTTAAAAATCAACGAGAGTCATGGCACAAGTGTGCGGTTTTTTATCTTTGAATTCAGTTCACGCACACCAATGCAAACGCAATACAAACCCCAGTTTCACCAACTCACACAATGAAGCCGCAAGAGTTCGGAAATTATCTTTTCAATTTTAGTTAGTGACAAATAAATCTTGGAAAATAATTAGCGAGTTGTTAGGTGTCAGAAATTTTCTTAAAGATTGGCCTGAATTCTTATGACTAGTTGCATCCACTTTCTGCCAGTATGGGTGTAAGTACCGATCGTAAAATGGCTATCGGTGTTACTTAAGGACGAAGCCTTACACAATGCCCTTTAAACCACCCACTCTGCTAAGGAAATTCATATCGTTTACCAGCTACCTGTATTCCTCACTGAGAAGTAGCTAATCTTTTTTGTAGAATCAGTAGTTAATATGAAAATTCTGGCTTAGCTCTATCCTAGTGTTTGTCTCTCTCTCTCTCTTCTATGCAAGATAAATGAATACACGCTCGGGGTTTCTCTCTCACAAAAATTCTTAATTTTATGAGTTAATTTAGTCGACTTTGTTTAGAAGTCCCATTTTATTGAGGTGATCACTTGAAAAATGAGTAGAAATTCACATCTACCGTCCAGTCCCAGTTTCCTTTAAATTTCAAGTGACAAAACATGAGGGAAAAATTCGGAAAAAGCTGATGCACATGAAACAATGATGTATGCTCAGATAGAAGACTTACAATGATTCCGCGTGATCTCTATGTGGGATGCAATACAAGAATTAAAATTATTCTATATGAATAAAAGCTGATAAAAACCGCACCTAACAGGTAGTTCTATTAGTTTTGAAGAATTGAGTTAAAATTTTTACAAAGTTGAACGATCTAATGTGCATCTCAATTAATGTGAAGTGTGGTCCTAGGTTCTACGAGCACAAATAAAATCATAGAAGCTCTAATAGTTGTATGTGCAGGTCTAGCTACGAGCCACTCAAGTCGGGTCCCGCCCTCATTGGAGAGTGAAACAGGTCACGACACACCATAGAAAAAGTTCAAGGCCATGTTACACACATGAGAGTCCAAACAGACACCGCTGTAAATAAGCAATTAATTACGAAAATTAAAATTGCAGAAAATAACTCCTAGACTCCACGCTCTCTCATGACTCGACTCGATCTTAATTATAATGTGGCTTTACGATCGGTGAAGATGCATCCGTTTTAAGAGAACCGCTTCACGGGAGTCGAGTACCTCGCACAAAAAATAAGAGAGAGTGTGTAAGAGAGTGACACAACAATTAAAAAAATAAGATAATAAATGCTGAAAATAAAATAAAATAAATGCAGAAAGGAAAAACAATATGGAAAATATACAGTGATGAGATTCGGGGTCGTACTACCCGAATAAGGAAAATCGAACACTAATTTTTTAGATAAAAATCTAAGTCGTTTACCGCCACGGCAACAACGCCATCTGACGAGCCTGGAAAACCCTACTTTTATATGCGTGAATTATCATTTAAATTTGTCGTTTCGTTGTAGGCGGGAATTCGGAATCAGCCAAGAAATGACCACAATAATTTATTCAATTTTAACTGGCGTGGTTTTATGCTTATTTTACTTGGGCAAGTCCTAAGGTCGAACTCAAGGAGGCAAAGGAATAACCTAGAATTATGCCTATCAAATTTCATGCATGGTTTCTGAAGCGGTATTTTTTGGTATTTTTAATCCAGTTTCGGAATGCAAAAAGCAAATGTGGCCAATTTTAGAGACTAAAATACAATTTCAACCAAACGATGTTCAAAAATTATGAAACTTGGCCGAGATGTAAAATATGGTGAAATGAACACACTGTAATTTTTTTGGAATTTTTTGATGCAAGATGAATATTTAAAGGAGTTATGAATACAAACAAAGTGTTTTTTTAATAATTAATTATAGTAAATACTAAAACTACTTATCTTCAGGAAATAAAATTATCTAAGATATAACAATAAATGCAATATCCTAAAAAAAATTAAACCCTAAAAATGATGAGTTTAATACCTATTAAAAATCAAGTACTGAAATGCACAGAATAATGTTTATTGAGCAAACTATGCATGCAAATGTAATTCTTTTTACTACAATTTTAAATACAACTCATCCTCTAATCCTTGAATTTTTGACAATTTTTCAAGCAGTGGTTAATTTAATATGAATTAATGTGCACAGATTAGGTAAAATATGCAATTTTATGCAAGAATATTAATAATTAAATAACCACAGATCACAAAAATGTCATGCATATGTCATACTGTAGAGAGTTAGTTTTAGAACAAATTGGTATTTTTAGAATAATGAAATGATGCAAAATAGAGGTTAAATTAACAGAGGAACATAGGGTTCTGTTGGCAATATTACAGAATGGAAAATAAAAATGAAACTGCATAAGAAGGACCTAAAGAGAGTTATTGGGACCAAAAGGGGTATTCTTGTAAAAATTCCAAGGGGGCACGTGCATGGGGGTTCTCTGGTAATTTGGCCGAACTCCGAGGGTGTCGATGCAAATCACCCCCTCCACACATGTGCTAAGCACGCAAGGAGGGTCTTGGGCTGGGAGCCCGGCTGTTGGCAGTGGCGTCGAGGTGGAGGCTAGAGGCTGAGCTTCCAGCTACGGTGGTCGGCGAAGAAGAAGGCTCATGGCTGGTGTCAACGGCGAGGAGGTGAACAAAGGCGGTGCCCCGATTAGGCAGGAGGGCGACGCTGAAAGAGGAAAAGGGGGCGGTTGGTCGACGGAAGATGGTCGGCGGTGGATGGAGTACGCGGGGGAAGGCGATAGTGGTGCGCTGATGAATCCACATTTCATCATCTTTATTCTATCATTTTGGCCTCAAAAACCCTCGCATATGCCTGTAAATAGCATTAATTATAACATCTTAGCATTCATGCATGTGCACATAATTAGTGTATAAAATACTGTAATTAAAGCCAAAATTATAGAATAAATAAAAGAAAAGAAAAAGAATAAAATATTGTAGATATTTTATGACCCAAAACCCTGAGACCTAGGCATCTTGATGAATAGGTCGACAAGGAATAAAGTAGGGGGAGATAAGGTCAAAATACAGTATAAATACATATACTTTTTATCCATTCTTTATTCATTTTGGGACCTATTTTTGGTTCAACTTTTTATACATCAAATAAAGAAGGTTTGTATATGAAAGTTGTAGATAATTTAATAAAGGAAAATATAAAATTGATTTCACTGAAAAATAATGTACAGATAAAAAGTTATGGTCTGAAAAAATTCCAGAATCCCAACTTCCCAGACCTGTATCTCACAAATGAAAACTCCAAATGCATCAAACTCACCTTTCATTGTATATAGAATAAATAAGCTATTTAATGGCGGTTGTTTCACATTTGGCGGAGCTACGGTTTGAAAGTTGAGTTTTAGACCCGTATTGTACAACTGTACTGATTAAAATATTCAATTTATTCTTTATTCATTATTTTTGTATTTTCATATTTTTATAATTTTGTAAATATTATTTATAACTTATATGTACATTAAAATAAGAATAAAAACCTAAATAAAAACAAAAATAAAATACTTGTATATAAAAGACATAGGTATAATACCTGTATCTATACCTATACAAATAACATTTTTATTTTATTAAGTATACAAAACACACCAATAAAATAAAATAAAAATACACTTATGTGTATAAAAGTATCTTTTAATTTTATAAAATAATAAATGAAAATTATAAAATTAAAATACATAAAAAAATAAAAGAATACAATACATAGGTATATGTACCTAGATAGGACTAAAAAGACAACTTGTAAAAATATACCTCAAAAAATAAATAAAAATCACTATAAAATACTTCATAAAAAATAAACAATTTTCATTTTATAATTAAAAATTAATAAAATCATTATCTATTTTTAATAGATTTTAGAAAACTTTTTTTCCAGGGATTTTCCTGGTTGGTCCACGTGGACCAACCAGGTGGAAGTTGACCTGCTGGTCAACTTCCTTGGCCCTAGGTCCTTTAGCCGTGTCAGACCTGATTTTTCTTCCATTTTCACGATTTTTTCGAGGTCACTCGTTACATCTTTTCATGACACTTTCTTCTGCAACTTTGTTCCTTGGTCATCGGGCATACACGCCCATGGGTCGCCTCGTTCATCGCGTCACTGAATCGATGGCTACGCATCGATCTTGTAGCCCCGTCAACCATCCTTCAAACGACACCCACCACCTTCCATGGACCTTTGAACCGCTTTGGCCAGAGCCAATACCTCCGAGGGCTTGCTGCGGGATCCCTTGTGACAGAGGGTTGATCTCCAACCTTATCAAGGTGCATCACTAGCTCGGCGGCGCGCTCCAACCTCCATCTCCGGCCTTGCGGCCGTAAGGTTCCTTCCTTGGGCTCCCCAGCCTTCGAGGTCGTGTTTTTCTTATTTTTCTTAGTTGTTTAGCTCGCTGTTACGTTTAGATTTTATTTCGTGTCCTCAATTAGTCGTTTAATCGATTAAATCGCCACCATCTACCCCCCTCGCCGTAGAGCTTCCTCCGACGAGCTACTATTTACGAAAAGCACCATCCCCTCCCTCCGTGTTTGCCTTGGACCTTCTTCTTTCGTTGTGCGCTTTCATCTGCAGGTCCCAGGTGCGGAAGGACCCCAGCTGGGGTCGTTTTTGACGAGAGCCGAAGCTCCTGGGAGCAACCCCAGCCCACGCACACCGCGGTGGTCCTCCAGCATCCTTTCCACCATTTGGGGGCTACCAATCAACAGAGGAGGGTCCCAGGTCGCTCTCGGTCTCATTGGAGGGGAGAGAGACGCATCGAGCGTGGAGATTTTGGCACGTCAAGCCCATCCAGGCCGTGTTCTTCAATTGTTCTTCCTCCACGCCCGATTGCCGTCCGATCTCCGCCTGTTCATCCAGCGCTATAGCCACCGTCGGATCATGCGCATCCCCAGCCGTTGATCTCCACCGATCCTTCTAATCTGGACCGCAGCTGCGCGAAACGGCATCGCCTCACCTCGTGTCGCCACGTGTATTAGTGGCGCAATATCAGCCGTCCGCCGGCGCCCTTAGGTGGTAATTTTGCACTTCGTACCCAGCATTTATCTGTATTTATTAGTTAGTCTATTAAAGCCTTCATCAACTTTTATAAGTTTTGTAATATTTATAATTTAAACCCTGAACTTCTAGTTTTTGCATCTGGGTCCCCGCCAAGCGCGTGCACGTTACGCGCGCCTTAGCGATTTTGCAGGAAGGCCCTCGGGTTTTTGTATAATTTAAGTTTAGTTCAGAAACTTTCCATTGCAGTTATAAATTATCTGGACATTTTACATTTCAGCCCTTGTGCTTTCGAGATATTGCATCCGTGCCCTTCCCAGGCGCGTGAAACTCACGTGGGCCTGGGGACTTTTGCAAGAAAGCCCTTGCGGTATTTGGTTTTGTTGTTTGGCCCAGATACTTTTTGTTTCAGTTCAAAATTTTTGTGAAAATTGCAGGCGCGCCCTTAGATATTTTAATATTTGTGTATATGCCCCTGCCAGGCCTTCCATTTTTCTATGCTTGACGAATTTATTTGGAGCCTCATTTTAATTCGAAAAATTCTCAAAAATTAAACTTAAGTTCCTGCTACTCTTTCACGCCATATTTTTAGTTTTTGATTTTATTGCTTTTTCATATTTATTAAAAATCAAAAACTTGCTTTTTGCCTACTGTCTAGCTTAGAAAATACCAAAAAATATTAAAATACCTCGAAAAATTCCAAAAACAATCCCTACTGTCTATTTTAACCTACTTTAGTGTCATTCCAAAAACCACTAAAAATTTCAAAAGAAAAACCTTAAAAATTTGAAAATACCTAAAAACTTCTAAAAAATCTAAAAAATTATAGAAATCCCCAAAAATTGTAAACTCAAGTTCTTTAGTCTCCTGTTTTTATTATCTTTATTTGAAAAATAGTTTGGAAAAATTTTGTGGCTGTTTGATATTTTTAATTCTCATTTTACCCTCAGCAAGTAGCTAATTCACTGTTTTGCTTTATTTTAGTCTTTAAAAATACCAAAAACATTCTGAAAAATACCCAAAAATCATAAAAATAGTAAAAAATCATAAAAATACCAAAAAGATTTCATTTCTGAATTTTTGTCTATTTTTGCATATTTTTATAAATATTGTAGCACTTATTTTATTACCTTGACTATATATTCCAATATTAAAAAAAAAGACACAATTATATATATAATAGAAAATTATAAAAAAATTAGAAAATTGAAAATCAAAATGCAAAATTAAAAATTAATTAAAAAAATTAAAAACCCACAAAAATATTTGCTTGCATATTATAGACATCACTTCACTTTCACTCACACACACATTTGTTTGATTTACCTTGTTTGCTCCATGTGTTCGAACTCTCTGCATACTTGTCATATACACCTTGTTTGTAGAGTTAAAAATAATTTTTAACTTCACATTGCTTTTCATTGCTTGATCTATAGTGTGGGTTAATTGTTGATTAATTACGGTTTATTTTGGGTCACCACATCGACGTAGTAGTCCCGCCTTGTGAGGACTATTTAGACCCTCGATAAACTGTAGTTATCAAATGGCGCTGTTGCCGCGGAGCAACAACGCGTAGATCTTATTTTTGTTGTGTTGTGATCATTTGTCTGCATTTCCTGGCTTTTATTTCTATTTGTATTATTTTTTATATATCTGCTGAATTGTCTAACCACTCTCCTTGTTTGGATTCCGTGCGAGGTACGCGGATCGAGGGAGGAGCCCCTCTTGGAGCACCTTCGCACCCACGTAAATTTCATGTTTATCATTCACGAAGAAGGACTTGGAGGATTTTGCAAGACAACTTCTTAGCATTCATTTTCTTGTATTGTATTTATTTTGTAATTGAAGTGAGAGAGAGACTCCAAATTTTGTAATAATACAGGTACCCCGGACACTTGGACATTCGAGCCTAATTTCCAAGTGGTTGTTCACTTGGGGGCTCGTCGCGGTTTTTGTCGGCTTTCTTCGCATTCTTTTTATTTTGTTTTGTTTTTCGATTTTATTTATTTTGTGTGATTGAGCCCCTAGTTTTAGGATTGCTTGCGATAGACTAAGGCCAAACACTTAATATTTTGCATGCACCTATAGTCTCGTTTGGACTTAGTCAAATTTTAAACAGTTGATCATCACCTTCAATCCGTCGTGCCGCGAGCTCTCCCTGCCAAGCGCTTCTCCTGAACTCGATTTGTCGAGAGGAGGAGGGGTGAGCCTAGACCGGACTCTAGGGATGAGGATTGGTAGTCAACTCGTGGTTCTTCCCGATAATAGCTATTTCTGAAACTTAGGGCGATTTCATCGGCTTTTACATTTGCATATCGATAGGTTTCAATTCTGCTGAGCATCTTTGCATGTAGAGTGCTGGAGGCAAGGTGAGCATTTCTCTTTAGCATTCATCATCGATTGCTGCTTGCATTGCTTTTCCGACTCTCCCTCTGATTTTGCCAACCTAGGTGCTAAGTTAAATTGACTCCCCGTTAGGTTCGTGCATTTTTTATTAAAAATCCAAAAAACAGTGATAATCAATAAAATTGAGACTGCTAATATTACTTGACCCTAAAATCGATCAAAAAGAGAATCTTCTCTTGGGGCGAGTAATCCCCTCATTGTCTTCGTTTTACACTGCTCGTGCACACGCTAAGGATTAGTGCCCGAATCCCATTCTCAACCTCCTAAGTGTTTGCGTAATATTTTGACTTCTCACCTAACTCTAAAATAGACAAGATAAAAAGACCGAATTTTTCGATCTCTACCGAGTGAGTAGGTGAATTGAGGGTTTGCATTATTTTCATTTTTGGTTGTGATTGTTTTGTGTGTGTCCTAGATCATCTCTGCGCATTTGTGCCTTTTCTTCACTCTCTTGACTTGATCGTCGTGCTCGCCCGATCATTTTCCTTTTGTTTTCGAGATGAACCCATGGAGTGCATTTTATCCGGACTTTGTGGATCCCTCGCTCGCCCCAGCCGGTCCACCTCCCTTTTATCAGGAGGATCCTCCTCCTACTTTTTCTGATTTTTGTACATGCTCGCCTCAACCACAGTATCAGACTTCGGACTTCTACCCACCTCCACCCCTGCCTGTATATTATCCACCTCCACCTTCACATCCACCCGAGTCTGACCTGACGGAGTCACCTCCTTCGATCTCTATGAGTGATATCTTGAATCGGATGACAAAGCGCATTGATTTGATGAATGATGATCTTGCTTTCTTGAGGAAGAATCAGATTAATGCTCCTTTCGTCGAGGATACGGCTTCACTTGTAGGAAATCATGGGAGCTTGCAATCGCCAAAAATACAAAAAAATGAGAAAAATGTAAAAATCTAAAAAGAGTTCGGGAGACACTTGGTTGATCAATATTTTGAGGAGAGAGTCCACTTGCCAGAACCCTTGACCACACATGCATTCACACCTAGTCCCACCTTTGACCCCGAGGATGTCGCTGTACAGACTGCTCTTGGCATGCCTCGTGTACATGCTGATTCCGACTTCCTCCCTTGTATGGAGGAGGTCCAAAAATTCAAAAAAATGTTGACTGAACCTGAAGTGGTGGCTACTATTCATGAGATTATCCATGCCCCACTTCAGCAGGCCATGACCCAATTATCTGCTCCTCTTCCCGAGAACACAGAGGAGCAGATCTGAGCATCACATTTTGACTATGGCCACTGCCCACGCCATCACACATCGTCTCATTCCCAAGAAGAAGAACACAGCTACACCTTTCATTACTTGCACCATCTCTAACTACACTTGTGATCGTACTCTCCTAGACGGTGGTGCTTTGATTAGCATACTACCCTTCTCGCTGGTACAGTCTCTTCACTTAGGGCCTCTAAAGAAAACCAGGATGATCGTTCAGTTTGCTGATGGATCCATCAAGAGGCCGAAGGGTATCCTTGAAAACGTTGTCATTTCGATTCAGGGCACGAGCCATCATGTTGATTTTTTCGTGTTACCCATGGAGACCTCCACAGGGGAGCCGTCTCCAATCATCCTGGGACGACCATTCCTCGCCTCTGCGAGGGTCGTTATTGACTATGGATCAGGAGAGATTCGCTTACATCCTGTTTACAAGAGCGAAGTGTCGATCACCGCACCCACAGTTGACCAGAGACCTGCACCTGATGCACCTTCACCGATTATAGCTGACTCCGAGGCATGTGACCGACCTGATGCTACTAGAGATGTTTGCTTAGCGACCACTGATGAGACCCGACAAATCCCTTGAAAGGGGAGGAAATCAGAAAGCATAGACCTTGCAGTTCCTCCTCCTAGTGTGTGGCGATGTGTTGATGAAATCCAGAGTATTTACGTGATTGAACCATTTGAGCGGAGGGCAGATACCAAGACTAGACAGGACCTGGTTTGACTACTTCCACTGATGAGTCTGTTCCTGGTCACTCACAAGTAAAGATGATTGAGGACGTTTATGATGTTGCCCATTATTTTGAGAGACCTCATAAGGAAACAAATGACCTAGGTAAGACTAGACAGGACGGACATGGTTTGACTACTTCCACTTATAGGTCCGTGTCTGGCCCTTCACAAGTAAAGATGATTGAGGTCGGTTATGATGCTGCCATTTATTTTGATAGATTCAGGCCTCTTGATGGAAATGATTCAGGTGAAACTCTTGAGGATGATCTGAGTTCGTATACTTCCACTGATGATTTCGTTCCTTTTGACTTCGACCTGGACGACAACTCGTAGGATGACTCCGATTACACTTCTTCCGAGGATGATGAGTTTGTCCCATTCCACTTTGATATCGATGAGACTTCCAAGGCCAGACCTGACCACACTTCTTCCACTCACCAGTCTGTGCCTTCACACCATAGGACCCACAAGGGAGAACCGCGACATACTACTTCCATTGATCAGTTCGTCCCTTTTCGCTTTGATTCCACTGAGGGCCTTCACCGTGTCAACCCTGATCGGCTTCCGTCCACTGTGGACCCTGATGTCGACGTACACCATATCAGATCTATCCCTTAGCGATCCCGCAAGAAGGTTTGCTTTCCACCTTCTTATGATCATACATTTATGTTGTAGATTCTCTCTCGTGACTCTCTGTATATCTTCCGTATTGCTCGTCCACCCATTCTCGTGTTTGCCTTGCTTAGGACGTACTTTGTCCTAAGTATAGGGGGTGGACGAGTCGAGTGTTCATTCTTTGTTCCATGTCATCACTCATGTTGTTGCCTATACTTAGGGCTTCTTTTACCCTAAGTATAGGGGGAGTGACGTGTATATTCTCACGATCTCTTATTCCATCTTCAGATCTCTTTCCTTTTCTTTTCTTCTTTTCTTCTCTTCCTTCTCTATCTTCTTTTTGTATCAAAAAGGTGCCGCCCTTGTAGACAGTTTTCCATACTTAGGATGTACTTTGTCCTAAGTATAGGGGGTGTGCACCCCGAGTTCTGTCATTCATTTCGATCCTCTCCATTGTCTCCTCTTCTTGTCTATACTTAGGGATATCTTACCCTAAGTATAGGGGGAGACAATCTGAGTACGATCTGTTCATTCCCACCCTTGACCCTCCCGACTTTGTGTATAGTATGCTATACTTAGGATTATTTGATTCCAAGTATAGGGGGGACGGTCAACTTCTCATTGGTTCATTCATTTATTCTTTAGACTTGTCTATACTTAGTACGAGTTATGTCTTCTCTTTTCTCTCCGATCTATGAGGACATAGCTCAAGCTAAGTATAGGGGGGTCGTATATATTGCGTATATACTTTAGCCATAACTCGTACTTTCATATTTTTCTAATAATATGGCTAATTATTCTTTAAAATTCATTAAAATCCTTAATAAAAAGATGTTATCATTCCTCAAATTCTTTTTGTATCTACTGATTAATAAATCAGGTGAAAATGTTTTTTGCAAAATGTTTGAAAAATAGTTTGAAAATCTTTGTGAACATTTATTGAAAAACTATTTTGAAAATATTTTGTTACATGTTTTCAACCTGTGTAAAATGTGTGGTTTGTAAAATTTCCTTTCTTTGAGTGAAATAAAAAGTTTGAAAAATGATTTGTAAATGGTTTGAAAAATGGTTGCAAAAATATTTTGAAAAATCTATCTATACTGTTTTGAAAAACTTTTGCAAAATGATTTTCAAATGTGTATACATGTTTGTAAAATGTTTGTAAAAACTATTTTGGACTATAGTTTTCAAAAATTCTTTGAAAAACTTGTGTCAAATAAGTTTGAGGAACGCATACATCTCACCAAAATTAACTACCTATATATATGTATAAAATTGACCACTTACCCTGTAAATTCTTAAAATCCACTTCTTGTATATATAAGAAGCACTCCTGTGTACATAGTTTTCACCTAACTTTTAGCCAAAAACTTTTTGTTTTCAAAAATCCCAAAAACATTTGCAAAACTAAAATCCAAAAACATTTGAAAAATCTGTTTGAAAAACACAAAAAGATGCTCTGCATATGCATCATCATCATATTTTCAAAAATCCATAAAAAGTTCAAAATCTTTGAAAATGGCATCACAAAAATATTTTCTGCATTGCATATCATAGCGTAAGCATTTCTCGGATTGAGTTTGATAGTTGAATGAGTCTAAGTAAAATCCGGAGATTGGAGCTTGATTGGACCTTAAAATCTACCTAATAACAGGAACCTTATAGGAACTGGGTTTGAGGTACTTCAGGTCTAGTTGACTTAATTCTTTGAGGATCACGGGACTTGGTTCAGTGGATTCTTGACTGCCTAAGTAGAGTATTTCGGGGTACACGCACGACTCTTGTTGATAATGACCTAACTTGGACACCTGCACCTTTCATATGGCTCAACTCAGTTGGAGTGGTGAGGGGATTGGATTTGTTGGTATGAGACACACACAAGTGGAAACATTTGTCCTCCTCTAGGGAGGGAAGTGCACCTCAACCCGTCCAGTGATGAGGAAGTTTAAAGACAGGAGGTTGTGGGTTGCGATAAAGCTTCAAAAGAGGGATAGTCTACTGGCTCAAGAGGAAAAACTCCTTATGTAAATGCTGTTGTATATAGTATTCAAAAAAAAAGTGCAGGCATGTACAAAAATAAAAAGCCTGCAAAGTATGTAGATATGTTGTAAAGTCAATAAGCAAGCTTGAGTTCCAAAGTCAAATACGTGAGCCTGCAGCAGGATGACTTGACTACACTGGTCTTGCATCCCAGGATAGGTAGCTACACTAGCTGTCGTCCATTCTTCTCTTCACCCCCTCCTCTTGAGCTGGTTGCCACTTGAACTTAGAAGGGAATGCCCCGCTCCTCGAGGATGGAGTTGTTGGATTGGGGAATCATTGGGTTGTCGTACTGGAGAAGTCAGTTTCTTTGTCATTCTAGTTTAGGAGAGCCACCATCACTTACACTGTACGAGTCAGACTCATAGTCGTAAGAGTTTGCGTATGAATTGAAATATTTCTGACCTGGATACTGAGGAGACGTGAGCAGAGTTTTGGGATTCTCAAGGACTGTTGGATTTCAAATTCGGTTCTCATTAAGGTTCCGCCCGCACTAAAACTCCAAAGGTCCGACTTAAGCTCCAAACTTTGATTTTGTGAAGACAAGTTTGATAATCAAATAAAATCCAAGTTCTTCTTTTTCTTTTCTTTCTTTTTCTTTTTGCACTTATTGCATAAGTGTTTGCTAGGGACTAGCAAAGGTAAAGTATAGGGGGATGATGAATCCACATTTCATCATCTTTATTCTATCATTTTGGCCTCAAAAACCCTCGCAAATGCATGTAAATAGCATTAATTATAGCATCTTAGCATTCATGCATGTGCACATAATTAGTGTATAAAATACTGTAATTAAAGCCAAAATTATAGAATAAATAAAAGAAAAGAAAAAGAATAAAATATTGTAGATATTTTATGACCCGAAACCTCGAGACCTAGGCATCTTGATGAATAGGTCGACAAGGAATAAAGTAGGGGGAGATAAGGTCAAAATACAGTATAAATACCTATACTTTTTATCCATTCTTTATTTATTTTGGGACCTATTTTTGGTTCAACTTTTTATACATCAAATAAAGAAACTTGTATATGAAAGTTGTAGATAATTTAATAAAGGAAAATAAAAAATTGATTTCACTGAAAAATAATGTACAGATAAAAAGTTATGGTCTGAAAAATATTCCAGAATCCCAACTTCCCAGACCCGTATCTCACAAATGAAAACTCCAAATGCATCAAACTCATCTTTCATTGTATATAGAATAAAATAAGCTATTTAATGGTTGTGGTTTCGCATTTGGCGGAGCTACGGTTTGAAAGTTGAGTTTTGGACCCGTATTGTACAATTGTACTGATTAAAATATTCAATTTATTCTTTATTCATTATTTTTGTATTTTCATATTTTTATAATTTTGTAAATATTATTTATAAGTTATATGTACATTAAAATAAGAATAAAAACAAAAATAAAATACTTGTATGTAAAAGACACAGGTATAATACATGTATCTATACCTATACAAATAACATTTTTATTTTATTAAGTTTACAAAACACATCAATAAAATAAAATAAAAATATACTTATGTGTATAAAATATCTTATAATTTTATAAAATAATAAATGAAAATTATAAAATTAAAATACATAAAATGAAAATAAAAGAATACAATACATAGGTATATGTAACTAGATAGGACTAAAAAGACAACTTGTAAAAATATACCTCATAAAAATAAATAAAAATCACTATAAAATACTTCATAAAAAATAAACATTTTTCATTTTATAATTAAAAATTAATAAAATAATTATTTCTTTTTAATAGATTTTAGAAAACTTTTTTTCCAGGGATTTTCCTGGTTGGTCCACGTGGACCAACCAGGTGGAAGTTGACCCGCTGGTCAACTTCCTGGTCCTAGGTCCTGTAGCCGTGTCAGACCTGATTTTTCTTCCATTTTCGTGATTTTTTCGAGGCCACTCGTTACATCTTTTCACGACACTTTCTTCTGCAACTTTGTTCCTTGGTCATCGGGCATACACGCCCATGGGTCGCCTTGTTCATCGCGTCGCTGAATCGATGGCTACGCATCGATCTTGTAGCCCCGTCAACCATCCTTCAAAAGACACCCGCCACCTTCCATGGACCTTTGAACTGCTTTGACCAGAGCCAATACCTCCAAGGGCTTGCTGCGAGATCCCCTGTAACAGAGGGTTGATCTCCAACCTTGTCGAGGTGCATCACTAGCTCGGCGGCGTGTTCCAACCTCCATCTCCGGCCTTGCGGCCGTGAGGTTCCTTCCTTGGGCTCCCCAGCCTTCGAGGTCATGTTTTTCTTATTTTTCTTAGTTGTTTAGCTCGCTGTTACGTTTAGATTTTATTTCGTGCCCTCAATTAGTCATTTAATCGATTAAATCGCCACCATCAACCCCCCTCGTATTTACGCCAAACGTCCCGGTGCGGACGGACCCCAGCTGGGGTCGTTTTTGACGAGAGCCGAAGCTCCTGGGAGCAACCCCAGCCCACGCACGCCGCGGTGGTCCTCCAGCGTCCTTTCCACCATTTTGGGGCTACCAATCAATAGAGGAGGGTCCCAGGTCACTCTCGATCTCATTGGAGGGGAGAGAGATGCATCGAGCGTGGAGATTTTGGCGCGTCAAGCCCATCCAGGCCGTGTTCTTCAACTGTTCTTCCTCTGCGCCCGATTGCCATCCGATCTCCGCCTGTTCATCCAGCGCTACAGCCACCGTCGGATCATGCGCATTCCCAGCCGTTGATCTCCACCGATCCTTCTAATCTAGACCGCAGCTACGCGAAACGGCATCGCCTCACCTCGTGTTGCCACGTGTATTAGTGGCGCAATATCAGCCGTCCGTCGGCACCCTTAGGTGGTAATTTTGCACTTCGTACCCAGCATTTATCTGTATTTATTAGTTAGTCTATTAAAGCCTTCATCAGCTTTTATAAGTTTTGTAATATTTATAATTTAAACCCTAAACTTCTAGTTTTTGCATCTGGGTCCCCGCCAAGCGCGTGCACGTCACGCGCACCTTGGCGATTTTGCAGGAAGGCCCCCGGGTTTTTGTATCATTTAAGTTTAGTTCAGAAGCTTTCCATTGCAGTTATAAAATATCTAGATATTTTACATTTCAGCCCTTGTGCTTTCGAGATATTACATCCGTGCCCTTCCCAGGCGCGCGTGAAACTCACGTAGGCCTGGGGACTTTTGCAAGAAAGCCCTTGCGGTATTTGGTTTTGTTGTTTGGCCCAGATACTTTTTGTTTCAGTTCAAAATTTTTGTGAAAATTACAGGCGCGTCCTTAGATGTTTTAATATTTGCGTATATGCCCCTGCTAGGCTTTCCATTTTTCTATGCTTGACAAATTTATTTGGAGCCTCATTTTAATTCGAAAAATTCTCAAAAATTAAACTTAAGCTCATGTTAACCTACTCTGTCATGCCATATTTTTAGTTTTTGATTTTATTGCTTTTTCATATTTATTAAAAATCAAAAACTTGCTTTTTGCCTACTATCTAGCTTAGAAAATACCAAAAAAATATTAAAATACCTCGAAAAATTCCAAAACAATTCCCTACTGTCTATTTTAACCTACTTTAGTGTCAGTTCAAAAACCACTAAAATTTTCAAAAAAAACCTTAAAAATTTGAAAATAACTAAAAACTTCAAAAAATCTAAAAAATTATAGAAAACCCCAAAAATTGTAAACTCAAGTTTGTAGTCTACTGTTTTTATTATCTTTATTTGAAAAATAGTTTGGAAAAATTTTGTGGCTGTTTGATATTTTTACTTCCCATTTTACCCTCAACCAGTAGCTAATTCACTGTTTTGCTTTATTTCAGTGTTTAGAAATACCAAAAACATTCTGAAAAATGCCCAAAAATCACAAAAACAGTAAAAAATCATAAAAATACCAAAAAGATTTTATTTTTGAATTTTTGGCTATTTTGCATATTTTTATAAGTATTGTAGCACCTATTTTATTACCTTGACTATATATTACAATATTAAAAAAAAGACACAAAAATATATAAAATAGAAAATTATAAAAAAAATTAGAAAATTTAAAATCAAAATGAAAAATTAAAAATTAATTAAAAAAATTAAAAACCCACAAAAATATTTGCTTGCATATTGTAGACATCACTTCACTTTCACTCACACACACATTTGTTTGATCTACCTTGTTTGCTCCCTGTGTTCAAACTCTCTACATACTTGTCCTATACACCTTGTTTGTAGAGTTAAAAATAAATTTTAACTTCACATTGCTTTTCATTGCTTGATCTATAGTGTGGGTTAATTGTTGATTAATTACGGTTTATTTTGGGTCGCCACAGCAACGTAGTAGTCCCGCCTTGTGAGGACTATTTAGACCCTCGATAAACTGTAGTTATCATGCGCCCAATTTGGAAAGGCGGCGAAATCAGAGGGAGAGAGATGAAGATCCTTGGTCGTCCGATCGGCCGAGATTGGATGGACGAAGGTTTTCCACATGTTTTTTTATTATATTATTTATTTATTTATTATTTTTTTTAAAAAATAGTTTTTTTAACAAAAATAAAGGCCAAAAATGGGTGACACGTGGCGGCTCCAGGAGCTTCCACGTGTCACGACCAAAAAAATCAAAAAATAAAAAGGAAAGAAAAATAAAAAAGAAATAACAAACAACCTCAGATCGAAAAAAATTCTTCACGAAAGTTGCTCGTCTCAATGAGATCAACAACTTTTATGAACAGACCAAAGATGAAAATGGTCTTTGCAAAGTGATATTTTTGGGTTATCCAATGTACATAGAATATCTTGATTTTTGGGTTTAATAATTTTTTTGTCATTTTTAAATCAGGTAAGTAGATGACAGACTGATATACGAGTGAAAAAAAGTTCTGCAGCTACTTTGATCCTTGGCTCTATGGAAGATAATCCATAAGGGTCGGATTGTGTGTCCATTTTCTCTTCTCTATAAGAAAGAATGTGTTTGATATATATATTCTTGATAATCGGGAGGAGGAAAGAGGTATCCACGTCGAAGTAGAAGGACCCAAAATGAAAGGGATTGCCTCTAATATAATAAAGAACGTCAAAAAATGCTAACAATTTGAATAGTATAGTAAGTTGCTGAGTGCTACGGAAAAAATATGATAAAATCAAAGATAAATATTTACACATTAATATAATTTTTTGTATTTTTATTAATTAAGAAAAAAGAAGAATAAAATAAAATACGGAAACTACAACTTTTGTACAGACTGTTAGTGAAGACTCGGACTCATTTAGTTTCTTTGATTTCAAACTCATTTTGGATTTGGATTTTTGCGTATTTTAATAAAGCTTTAGTCAAAGAAAATAAATGAAAAAGAAATAAAATAAAATGGATTATTTATGTACATAAAATAATAGGTCAAAACTGTAAAATACAAAATGTACAAAAGAGGCCCATAATCCAACTTTCACATATGAGCTCCGATTCACTTGAACTTAGTCTTGTTTTGAAGGTATTTGAATTTACATTAGTTCAAAAGTGAGTAGGATCAAATCAGACACTTTATGAGGAAGCTATCAATGTTTTAGTCCGAAAATCTTGGAATTAGATTTTGAGTTTCTAGTCCTCTTATTTATGTTAATGATTTTTTTGTATTTTTCATTTATTCTTGTTAGTAATATGTACACAATAGAGGTGGTTTTAGGTTAATTAGAGTTAGCAGGAATTAGTTAAAAATCGGGGAAGTTAGCTTATTTTACAGGTCAATTGGGCTGTGATTTTTGGTTCCTTATTTTATGCAATTATGAGTGATAAAATGTAATTATTATTTATATATGCATGAATGCTAAATATACAGAATAATGGATAAAATGCATATGAATTTTGAGGGTTTGAGCTTAATTAATGACTTTTAGAGTGATGAATCTGAGATTCATCAAGCGACCAGGATCGAACACAAGGAACACGATCTAAAAATAAGTAGTCAAATTTCGAGAAAACAAATATTCTTAGTCATATTTTATTTTTTTAATTTTTAATATAAAAACAAAGACACATAACACTCTTTCTAGATTTTTCAAAATAGTAAAAGATGCTCAGAAAATTAAAGTGAAATTTTTTTGGGTTTTATAGGTTTTAATATGTTTTTGGTAATTTTTGTGGGATTTTTAAGCGTTTTTGTGAATTTTAAAAAATCAAAGAGGGATAAAAACACAAAACAGTGCACAACCAGAAGTAATTTGCAAAATAAAAATTTTTAAATACCCAAAATTTCTGGCTGATATTTTTATGATACAATAAGAATAAAAATCTACAAACAGAAACTGAAAATGTATTTAGATTTTTCTTTGATTTTATACAACTTTTATAAGTTTTTGGATGTTTTATAGTTTCTACTGTTTTTATAGGAATTTTTTAAACAAAATAATATTGAAAATAAAACACAACAAAAGATAATTGCATGAAGTTTTATGGATTTTAAAATATATTCGATTTTTTATAATTTTTATGACTCAAACATGACACTTTTTAGGTTTTTTGAATTTTTAATAATAGAAAATGCAAGTAAATCAACTCACGAAAATTACCCTAAATACTGCACACTAGTAGGAGCTAAATTTAATTTTTAGGTAATTTTTAAAGTTAATTTAATATTTATTACAATTAGTAAAATGCAAGGAGTTAAATAGAGTTCACAGGGACCCAAAACACAATTATTTCAACTTTTGGGACCAAGCAGATAACACACTAATAAAGCACATGGCCAATCGTGCAACTAATCCAGCAAATTCACACGCGTACGTGATCTAGTCACAAGGGCATAAGTACAATTGTCAAAACTAACATTCATTGAGTAACCAGCAGAAAAATCAAGGAGCAAGTTGCAAATATCCCAACAAAGCACGTATGGACACATGACTTCAACTTAACTAGACTGATATGCAAATATGAAAAATGTGAGGGTCTAACGCAAACATTCTTAACTAATTATAGCATTTATTAGACTAAACGCAAATAGCAAAAAGGATAAGTAACAAAGGAAAATTTCCCTTGCAGACACATGGCGCATGCACGAGGAGGCGAAGTTGGATGGCTCTGATATTCCCTTGAAAAGCGATCTGACAGCTCTAGAATGGTCGGGGACGTGCATGTCAGATCATCCCAGGAATCAGATCATACCGTTAAGGATCGAACGTGGGTGTAGGTCATGATCGAATCTAGGGAAAAGCTTCTGACCGAGCGGCAGAAAAGGGGCCTGGATGAACTCAGGTTTGGCAAGCTTCAAGTGACCGAGGATGGAGATCCAGCACTTCGATGAAGCAATTGAGACGTCCAACAAAGTCAAGGAAGCACTCCGCGTCGACTAGGTTGCTCTGATGGACGGAAGAATGGCCGGATGGGTCTCGTGGTGATGGTCCTCCTGCAGCTGCTCTACCGGAGCAGTTGGGCATCCAAACGGCCTCCTCAGGTGAACCAAATGCTACGGGAGATAGGGAGACTCGTAGGCGTGGCTCCGATCGAGTTATTGCTTGGTGAAATAGAGAGAAGCAACGCGGAACAGGGTTTGACCTCCGACGAAGGTGGTGGAAAGAGGTCTCCTCCTTGATCTTCGCTATGATGGGCGAGCCTAAGGGGGAAGGTTACGTACGAAGGGTGACGATGAGTAGGGGAGTCGATCTGTGCGTGGAATTGAAATGGAAGGAAAGGGGGATATGAACAATACTTGAAGCTACCGACGAATGCAAGATCTCCAAGCGAAGGGAACAACGAGCGTTATAGTCTCAATCCTATAGTGGTTGGCAGGAGAGGCTTCACACGACGGAGCTCCGGCTGCATTGTGAGCTATAAGCCTCCAGGCATCTCCGACAGGTCCTGAGCTGCTCTCCAGATGGTTGCCACTCCACTGAAGGTGGCACGAGGGATGAGCTCAGGAGCTGGAGGCATGGAAGAGCAATTATATAGGATGCCCGAGGGTCTGGAAAGATATGCAGGTGGAGCGAAACCCTAAGAAGATCCGGTCCTCCCTAGGGATCCTTGAGGATCATGGATCCTAGGAGAAGAATCGGGCGGTGGAATCGAGGCAAATGGAGATCAGAGTCAGCGCTGGAAATTGGAGAAGAAGCTCCGACGAAGTGGATCCTGACCTGACCCAACTGGAAGGAGACGTTGACCGAAGTCAACAGTCTGACGCGGACTAATGGGAATTCAAAATGTACTAAATGAAAGAAAATTAAACCAAAAAATAGTAAATGATTTTAAAATAAAAAGTGTATAAAACAAAAAATTATTATATTATAAGCTATATTTCTGTGATTTTTAATTATTTTTATGAAAATAAAAATAAGGTATATACATTATATAGCATTATATACAAGAATAATGTACCTCTATATGTATTATGTACAAGTATTTTTATTTTATTATTTTTGCAAAAATCCTTTTTATTTTATATTTTATTTATTTATATAATAATTTTAAGAATACAAAATATTTTTTATTTGATATTTATGAATTGGTTAAGGCTATAAAATAAATAGCTGTTCTGTTATATACATGTGTCTTTTGTACAAGGAATTGTTGATTTTATTTTTATTCTTATTTTGTTTTTATGATTTTTAATTTATTTTATTTTTATAGGGCTATATAGAATTGTGTAATAAGAATAAATTATTTATATTTTGTCAAAATAAATATATATTTTGACCAAGTATATGTAGTATGTACAATACATAGTGTACCCTTATCTCTCTCTACTTATTTTCTTTACGATCAGGTCAAAATTTGACCTTCTTTTGGTATTTAGGTCACTCGGTATTTATTCTAAATATATCCTTCTTTTTCTTTTCTCTTTATTTTTATTTTTGAAAAATAGGTGTTAAATATGAGATATTACCAATGACATGCAAAATGTTAAGTTATTGTATTTACAAGTATTTACAGTTGGTTTTGCAAAAAGAAAGGGTTAAAATAAAAGAATAAAGAATGTGAATCGTAGATTCATCAGCAACCAGTTCAAGAGCAAAAAAATAATATGTATTTGGAAGTACCATGTGGCAAGGTCAAGGCAAGAAATACCCAAGTAATACCTCTCCCACATCAGATCGGAGCAATGCCTCTCCCACATCATACCACGTGGCAACTAATGAGAAAAAACCAGGCTTTATATAAGGTATATAGATACTTAGCTCGCCGCATGTGCATTATACTAACATTCTAAATATATGTGAATCACATGAACATAATATCATGTGAATTGAAAACATCCATTCTCATTATTAGGGATGAAAACGAATACAAATATATCTGCATTCGTTCGTATTGACATTCATAAAATGGGGTATATGGATGCAATTTATTTATCTCTGATGAATACGGATGTGAATATTATAAGTCAACATCAGACGATTACGAATACGAACTTAACATCCTAATTTTTTTGTGAATAATAATACAAATACGAATGTTACTTTTTAATAGATACGAATGTGGATATTCATTTTTTTAATAATTTAATAAGTAAATTATATAATACTATTGACTTAGAGTGTATCTTTATAATATATCCCCCTTAAACATAACACTAGTAGCTACTCACGTGTTGTAACAAGTAATGTAATATAAACATAAGGGGGTTCATATAATTTTACCCACTTAAATTAACCCCACCAAAGAAACCAAATCCCATCCGAGGTCCCAAATCCGAAATCTAATTTTGATGTCCTACCCCCATCTCCTCCCCACCTACGCCCTCCCTCGCAGTTGCCATGGTTCTTCTTCTCTCCTCCCTCGCCTCTCCAATCACACCACCACCGACACGGGCAGCACCTCTCCTTCCTCTTCCACTACAGGAAAACTGTGTTTTCCTCATAACTAATTTCGTCACATTTTACGACAACTTTGTCAGGAAAAGTTCGTTGTGACAATTAAGTTGTCAGGTATAGTTCATCAGGAATACCCCCGTAGGGAATACTATTTAAGACAATCTTGTCATCAGGAATAATATAAAATCTGTCATTATAAAGATCATCAAGTTCCTTTTTGTTTTAGCTTATTTGCAATGAATACCTCATAGGGTATACTTTTTTTGTTTTTATCAGTTGCAATTTGATTTCAAAGATGACGAGTTAATTGTAGGGAATGGGATTTTTTATCAATTAACCAATAATCAAGTATCCAATCGTCTCTTTTTAAGGGTCATATATCTATAATTTAAAGTCTTGAATGTATAAAATCCTTTCTAGTTTTCCATTCAATCTTAAATAATGGATTATCCTCGTTCTAGATAATTTTTTCAATGATTCTGTTATAATGTACTAGAAAAGAAAGAACGTACAAAAACATGGGAATGAATATGACATGTAAATACTCCACAATAAATATATTGCAATTGAATGATAATTTATAAAATATCACTTTAGATACTCATTAAAATGAATTTCAAAACACTCAAATATACAAAAGAAAAAACATTCCATTCATTTTGACATGTCAAAAATACAAGTCATGTGACAAGAAAATAAAATTTTTAAAAATATGTCCAAAAAAGTGGATGAGATATAAGTCTTCATGTCTTTAGATTTCTTTGTTAAATTCCACATTGTTATCACCATCTTCACTTCAATTGCACCTATTATTAGCATCAAAAGCTGGACGACCGGCCAACCAATAAAATAATGATCACATAAGTTATATATTTATAAATAGATTCAACTAAAATTTTCGACAGTCGATGAAGAAATATATCTTTAGCAACATACTATGCATTGACTTATTTCCTTTGAAATTTAATTGTACACATCTAAAAGGAACTTTCTACAAAGTAACTTTTGAATTGAATGTACCTACTGGGAAAATGTTTTGCATAATATGAGTGATTGGTGGATATGGGCTTTGATTTTGTTGTCTAGAACTTTCCCCTCTATTGATTGGTATTCCTACAATACTTCCACCCTGCACATAAAATTAATACTTAACAAATCTTAATATACTTTTCAATATTACATATGGTTAGAGTCTTACTTGTGTCATGTGTTGCACATAGTTATAAAAATAAGGAGAGAATGGTATGAGTTTGGTGGTTGAGGAAAATGGTTCAAAAAAGTTTGGTTGGGAGTGTTCTGCAAAAGGACAATCAACAAATAAATATTTCTGTATATGATCATTTATATGAAAAACCAATGAACTTGCAGATATATATTACATGTGACATTGTACTAACAAATACATGGACAATATTTTTAAGCTCTGCAATCTCTATCTTCATTTCGACTCTCACTGCATCCACCTTATCCTAAAAATACAAGGAGTGAAAACATAAATACGATTGAATTAATGAAAATCTCCAAACAATCTACTTCAGTGTTCTTTGTTGTAGTCTCTGCTTCTCAACTTCACTGCATCTATGAGATTATGTGGATGTCGATTATTAGCACCAATACCAACAAGTCTAACTTTATGAGGGTTTTGTGGATGAGAAAATATATTGTATGCCTCATTAATTAGTGGATCTATATCTTGCATATTCTCTTCATCTCGATGAGTATCTACGTAATCACCCATTTCCTTCTACAATATTACATAAACATAATGATATAATCTCATGTGATAAGTTAAAAATCAACATACATACCACAACATTATTTTCCATGCCATAAAATTCATTGATCATCTACATCTTTGAAGGAGGTTGTCTATTCTTCTTTGTCTAGTCACAACAAAAGCATCTCAGGTGAATGAGTTGAGAAAAAAGAATATGTACAAGTGTATATTTCTTCAGTAAACATACCATCTCATTCAACACTTGATCATATGAATTCTTTAATTTAAAATTTTTGCATTCTTGTTTTGTTTGTTGATCTCCATGATTTGCTATAAAGGTGATAGAAAAGATTCTATAACTATATTGCTAGAGCTAGAAAAATAATGTCCAAACTCTAATTGAAAAGATTTCCTTACCTGGTTCCGTGATATTTCCCATTGTTTGATACATTCCTCAAATTGAGATTTCTCAATATGTATACCATTGTCAATAATTTTCCACAACATATCAGGATCATGCTTATTTTGCATTCATATCTTCCTTAATGTCCATTTCCAATCTTGGATATGGTCATGTATTTTATTAAAGACATAAGTCCAAGCATTTGGATTCTCATTCAAATTAAAATTTGTCTACAAGTTAATAAAAGAATAAAATCATTATAATGGAAAAATAGACTAGTGATAAAAAATAAACAATATTTAACAAAGAATGATAATATCCTAAAGCAAAAAAAAACTTAACTTGCATTCAATTCCTGTCATGTTTTCTTATAAGAACTTTCATTTTGCTTGCCCAATCTAAATGCATCTCCCAAATATCTCCATGACGAACAAGTATTCCTATCATTCCAGCGAGTTTGTTTAGAGAATCGTTTCATCCAACCGGTTGTCTTTTATCATTCCATTCCTAACTTAAAGGACAGTTAGTTTATGTAAGTCTTGTAAATGAAGCTGGACCTCGACCTCTTTTTTTAGTAGATGGTGCATCAATCGGAGTATCGCATGATTCTTCATTAATTGGAATATCATTGTCAATTACAAATCTCTTTTGCTTATCAACCAATCTTGAAGACTTCCTAACCATCCTAAAATAAATAATGCAATGACATAATCAGACTGAAAAATTAACAAGAAAATCCTATATGAATCAAGTAACTTGTGAATAAACTTACCTCCTTATGTTGGTTCTCTATAAGAAATAGCGTCTGCAACTATATTATCTCTAACCCAAGGTACATCATTATTTTCTGAAGTTGATCTACCAATATTATTTCCAATAGACAAGTTTTCTGCATAGGACAGGTCATATAAGTCTCATGGAGGAACTCTATAACTACATGGCAATTACCATTTCTTTCTTTTGGATCATTTACATAAAAACATTGTTGTGCTTGAGAAGCAAATATAAAAGGTTGATCTACATGATGTACCCGATAAAAGTTAATAACGGTAAATCCTAGTTTATCCCTTTTAGCTCCAAGCTAGTGTCTTTCATCAAACCATATACATTGGAATAAAATAATATGTAATCTTGGTCTATACCTTAACTCAATAATATCCTCTAGTTGACCATAATATGGCAGGTTGCTAAATGTAGGTACTATGTCTCTAGGATCATTATATTGTATAGCTTCTGCAAGAACATAAACACCGTTGTTTTGTGTTTTTTTTCACTTTGTACAATTTTCTTGTGGAATATGCAACCATTAATTGTATATCCATTGAAAAATCATACTTCAGGTGAAGGTCCACTTGCAAGTCAGGATAATTGTGAGTCATTTTCTCCCAAAATTTGAGAAGAATCCATAACCTATAAAATTAACACAAATATTTTATACTTAAAAATACGACAAATTGTATCAAACATATTATACTTACAAAGTGTTTAAACCAAGTAAGAAATTGATGATGATGTTTCAAATCTAAATTCCGTTTAGATAATTTAGGATTTTTTTCTCCTATCTTGCTTTGATGCATCTGAATATAAAGAAACTGAGTTAATCACTTCATATAAAATATAAATATTTAAAAAATAGACAACACTTACTTGTGATATTTGACAGTCGATTCCAATTTAAAAGAACATGTCGATGGGCACTTTCCAAACTTCTTCTACCTAACGTACGTAAGAAACCACCTCCTATTGAATAAGCTTCTGGATTTCGAACTTCACTTTTATACTGGATTTAGTTTCATGTAGATATCTTGAACAAAAAGTCAAGAACTCTTCTGTCCAATAACCTTCTGCAATATATCCTTCTGGATGATGTTTGTTCCTCGCATATCGTTTGAGAGTGAGAAAATATCTCTCAATAGGATACATCCAACAATAATGGACATGTCTAGCTAACTTAGCTTCTGTGGCTAAATGAATTGGTAAGTGCATCACAATAGTAAAGAATGATGGTAGAAAGATCCGTTCAAGTTCACAAAGGTTAATAGCAATATCAGTTTCCAATTGTTCAAATTCTTGTTCATCTACGACTTTTGAGCATAGATATTGAAAAATGAACATAGCCGAACCAAGGGAGCACTAACATCAATACATATTGACTTTCTTAGTGATATGGCAAGCGATTGTTGCATCAAAATGTGACAACCGTAACTCTTCTTAGCGGATATCCTTCTTTCTTTTTTGTTGACACATCGAGAAATATTAGAAGAATAGCCAGCTGGAACTTCTAATGAATTTAGTGTTGTTAAAAAAGCATTCTTCTATGTTGCTATCATCTGATAACTAGCTCGTGGTATATACATTCTGCCATCATTAGCTTCTATAGGCCAAAGAGATTGTCTCACACCCCATTCCTTGAGATCAAGTCGTGCTTGAATATTATCTTTGCTCTTCCCTTCAATATTCAACAATGTACCGATGATACTTTCAGATACATTCTTTTCGACATGCATGACATCAATGTTGCGCATAATTTTCAAGAACTTCCAATATGGTAATTGAAAAAAAATGTTAATCTTTTTCCATGCATAAGGAAGATTCTTTTCATGTGTAAATCTTCTTTTCTTTTTACTTGTCAAGTACTCATCAAGATTTTTTTTCAAGTGTTATGTTTTAATATTACAAAGTTATGCAAGGATGTCATATCCAGATAAAGAATCCAGTGGTAACCCTTCGTTAACACTCCCATCAAAGTTTTTATCATAAAGAACGTTATGATCCTTTGGTAAAAATCGTTGATGGAAACCATAATATCGTTTCCTTCCTTTTGATAAACGACGACTAATTGTATTTTTCTAACAATAAGGACATGAAAGCTTACCACTTATACTCCATCTTGACAGATAATCATATGCTGAAAATCATTGATAGTCCAAGGAAGTGATGCTCCCATTATGAAGTTTGTTCTGCTTGACACATCATATGTTTGTACACCGTGATCCCATAACAATTTCAATTCATCAATAAGTGGTTGTAGATATACATTAATATCATTTTCGGGAGCTGAGGGACTAGATATTTATAATGTCATGATAATGTTTCATGCATAACCAAGGAGGCAAATTGTATGGTATCAAAATAACTGGCCATGTACTATGTGATATGCTCATATTTCCAAACGGATTGAAACCATCACTTTCCAATCCAAGCCTAACATTTCAAGGTTCTAAGGTAAATTTAGGAAATTCCTCATCCAAACTTTAACATGCAGCATAATCTGTTGGATGCCGTAAAATATTATCTTTGACTCTATGATCATAGTGCTATTGCATTTCTTTAGCTAGATCAGAAGTCAAATAGTCTCTGTAATCTTGGTATGAGTGGAAAGTGTCATACATTTTTCTTTGAAATTCGATTAGACTTTGGTCTACTCTGACTTTCAATACTCCATCGCGAAGCTCCACATGTATCACAAAATTCTTTATCAATTGAATCTTTCCAATATAACATGCAATTACTCTCGCATGCTTCTATCTTAGAATAATCATGACCATGATCCTTAATAAATTTTTTTACATCATAATATGAAGTAGGAATTGAAGCGCTTTTTGGAAGAACATCCTTAAAAAATTCCAATAACAGTTCAAATGATTTATTGCTCCATCCAGACACGAACTTCAAATGAAAAATCTTCACTAAAAATGATAAGATTGTATGGTTTTCACATCCATCATAAAGTGGCTTTCGAGCATCTTCCAAAAGATGATAAAACTTTTCTGCTTTTAGATTTATATATTCTCTAGTATATGTATCTTCGATATCATTCCTCTAGCATTAGAATATTGAAAATTTGTAGTTGCATATCTGTCATTTAACATGGTATGCATATCATTGATTGTTCCTTTAGAAGAAATGAAGAGGCTTGATTACGGCGTTCCCCATGAAGTGACCAAAATTTATAATTTGGTGTAAATCCACTAAGTATAATGTGCTCATAAATAACATTAGGCATATGATGCTTTCTATTATCACATTTTTTACAAGTGCAGATTAGTTGATCTTCAGAGATAAGTGTAGAGTTCAAATTTGCATATTCAATAAACTTTGAAAGTCCTTCTCGAAACTGTGCATCATTCACTCTATTTCGTCCATACATCCAAGTTCTATCAGCAAGATAATTCATCTATCGCAAGAAAGTTAATTAATAAATATTCTAACTCATAAGCACTGACATGAGATAAACCTTTAAAATAACATGAATATTAAAATCTTTCTAAGGTTTACTTGGCACATTAATACCTAACTTATATCAAATCTTAACTAATGAGCGGAACTAAGGTTATTCTTAGTGTAATAATACCTTACGAAAAGTTTGAAAAAAAATCATATACTTAAGAGTTAATTTATTTGACAAAACAAAATAAATTTTCATTAAAAAGAACTAATCTATTATGTTCAAGAAAATCATTATGTAGATGGAATCTTAAAGAATTGAAAGAAAGAATGTAAAAACAAACATAGAAAATTCACCTTCTTTGTCCAAGAACGCTTGTGGAAGGAACTTATCGTAGCGTCCAATGCTTTGACCTGTTAAATTATTGTAATAGAGAATTAGTGAGGAGACTAAATATAGTTCTTTTTTGGCATATTCACCATATATGTAATGGGAAATTGGCATGTTTCCACTATAGGAAGATTCTGAAAATGACAAACAGCAATGGAAAATACATACACAATACAATGAATGTTACACGACAATCCACAAAACACAAATCAAAATCACATTGCAATGAATGTTGCACGACAAAGTAGAACGTTAAATATACACACATATGGATATATATATATATAGAGAGAGAGAGGGTTGATCCTATGAAAGGAGTTTGATGAATCTGTGATTCATCGCCTTTATTCTTTCATTTTAGCTAAAATCCTTAGTAAAATACATGTAAATATTCACTAATTCCCACTAATTAACATTCTAACCATAATTGTTAATATTATATATTTAACACTTATTTTATCCAAAATAAAATAATAAAGAGAAAAATAAAAATAAAAGAAAAAGAAGAATGTGGATATAAAATATATACAGACTGATCCTAACCCTGAGACTGGGTCAATATTGACTTAATCGACAAAATAAATAAGTAGGAAGAGATAAGGATCCTAATGTATAAAAATACTAGAAAATCGAGACAATAAAAATACATTAAATACATTTTTCACATTGTAAATACTCCACCTATTTTATTTATCACTTTGAAAATTTCAAATCAAAATACTTCTTTTACAAAAGTTGCTCATAAAAATATATATTACTTTATAAAAATATCAAAAAAATTATTCAATATAAAAATAAATAATTATAATGGACCGAAAAAGTCATAAAGGCCAACTTCTGAGGTTCATAACTATTTATAGAAAATTCCAAACGGACCAAACTCACTTTTAAACTTCGTTTTATATTTAATACTATTTATTAAAAATATCAAAAAATGTTAGAATAAAACATGTGAGTTTCGACGTTGGGGCCATGTTGTATATATGTACTATATGTAAAAACTTCCAAGATTTTTAATTAATTAACTGTAACTTATATTAACCTAATTTCTTTTCTGAAATTTTCTTATATTATAAAATAAAAAATATAACTTAAGTTAAAATGCCAATAAATCCGAAGCCTCGAAGCTGCGCCTAAATTTTCCGGACCTCATAACTCGGCCATACGGACTCCAATTGGGCAAACTCAATCTTATTATTAAAACTATTTAATTATCTACAAAAAGACATTAATTTTGCTAAAATCAGAGTTAGTATGAAAAATGTGGGTTTCGGGACAATATTTATATATTGTACAATGTACAGTCATTTATTATTATCTAATATATGTTATTTATTATATTTATATAAATTAATACTATTTTATTATTAAATTAAATTAAATTAAAATTATTCAATTATTTATTAATTAACTTATTAATTTATTTATTTATTATTTAATTATTATTTATCATTTAATAAGTCATTAAGTTGTTTAATTATTTAATTAATTAATTAACCCTCTAATTATTCCTTAAAATTAAAATAATTACTAATTTATTTAATTTAATGTTTAATTTTTAATTTTATATCATTTAATCCATTTTTTCTCTATACCTTTTCCTTCTCTCTCTTCCTCCTCCATGATTCTTCTCCAGTGCCCTCTCCTTCTTCCCCTCTTCCTCCACCAGCGGCAGCCAACCGTGCCAATGGCCCGACCGTCGACCGATAGTCCAACCGATCACCAGTGACATCATCCTTCCCTGGTCACCGGACCTCTCCTCCTCTATATATACCCATCGACCTTCCCCTATTCCAGGATCTGCCATTTTTTTCTCCACCTCCGAGATCCGAGAGGTTCAGACGAATGTGATAGGTTTGCAGAACCATCGTCGAGCGATAGAGGGTGGAGGAGCAGTGAGATCGCCATCGATGTGCAGTCCAAGTGCCGCCGCATCAACCTCTGCATCCGTCGTCGGTGCATCGAGGCGACCATCTGGTTCCCAGGCGATAAACATCCTCCACATCCAAATTCTACTCTCTATCTCTTCTCATTTTATCACCTCTAACTTCTCTTCTCAATCCTTCTCTTCTCTCCTGGATTTCTCTCTTCTCGTCTCGATTTCCCTCTTTATTTTTCGAGATTTTGAGCCAAATCCAATCTGATTTTCCATTCTCTCCTTCAATCCCATCGTATTCTCTGCTCTCTCGCACATGGTGGTTGGATCTTGAGGTTCCATCCACCGTCTTCAGAGAAATCATTCTTTCTTTCTTTCTCGGTTCGATAATCATCGGCCGAGGTTTAGATCCCTCGAGCTCCTATTTCTTCACCTGCAGGATTATGTGGCTAATCTGATCAGGAACGACCTGGAGACTAACTTCGAGCAACCTGTGCACATGAGCCATCGAGCGACCGCATCTTCGACATTTGGAAGCAGCTTCAACTGATCGTCGAAGACATTGCACGATCATATATCCGCATCACCAAAGATCTGAAACCACACATCCATCTGAAATCAAGCTTGGAGAAGAAATAACTTCGCTGGAGCACATGTAAATCAAAACAAAATAGGGAAAAATGAAGCCTTCAATGAATCTGCAAACTGACGCCCCTATTTCTTTCCATCACCAACATCCATGAAAAGACATCACTTGGAACCTTCGTTACATCAGAAATCAAGGATCAAAAATGGCATAATCAATGGAGCAATTAAATTCGGATTCGAATCCACCGCCGACCTCTGAGAATCTCATCCACATCTACTCGATTTGAGAGCTCCGCCCGAACACCTTCGACCATCAATGCATCCAATGGAGATTGCCTTTCCCAAAGCAGCCAACGTCGTGTCCGTTGCGATTCACAGCAGCCAGATCACTAAAATTAGGAAAGAACAACTAAAACCCCAAGTGGAACAACAATCATCTGATGAACTGAAGAGGAACTCTAAAAGCCATTGGATTAACTCATGGTTTCAGTCGTTGGATCAGCATCCAACGCTATAGATCCAACTCGCCGGCCGACTGCTCAAGCGCGGTCACGTGAGAGGCACGTGTTGTTGATTTTTTTGGGTATATTTGTAGTTTGCCCCCACTACATTTGATATTTTCATACAGGTACAGGGCAGGCTAGAAGACATGTGTAGCATGTAATTCCATGGGAGTTTTGTGACTTTGGCCTCCTAATTCTGAATTTTTGCGAGCAGGCTGAAGCACGTGTGCAGTACGTGCTCATTGGAAAATTTTACTAAGACGCTCCTATTATTCTCGATTAACTACATCTACCCCCAAATACATTACTTAAATCCTATACTTTTATAATATATCATAAATAAAATTCAAAATAATAAAAATATAATAAAAATACATAAAAATATCATATATCATACTATATACAGTATTAAATAAGTCTTGCAAAAATAAAAAGATTTACTATTTTTAAATCGTTTAAAAATAAAAAAGTATAACAAACTATAAAATCCATAAAAAATATAAAAATATTTTTAAAATCTAAAAAAATTACCGGTAGTATATTTCACTATATTTTCCATTTTAAACCAAAAAACAAAACAAAATCTGAATAACAAAACCAACAAAAATATAAAAGACATAAAAACTTCTAAAAATCATAACTAAATAAATAAAAATCACCTAAAATGCACAGCATACCATTTTAAAGATATTTTCGTATAGTTTTTAATAAAAATAAAATAAAAATATTTTCGCATTGTTTTCAACATTAAAAATCCAAAATAAAAATCTGATTTCTATAAAAACACAATTTTCAAACTTAAAAATAATATAAAATCCATAAAAATCCTAAAAACTTCGTAAAAAATCATAAAAATAGTAAAACAAAACTAAAACATAAAATAGCAAAATAAAAACCAAATAAAAATTACAAAATAATTTCTAAAATAATAAAAAATTACAAAATACCTAAAATTTACAAAACAATATAAAATTCATAAAAATTAAATAAAATAAAAAAATACCTAAAATAAATAAAAATTAGGAAACCTATAAAACCATAGTTTTCTGTAGCTTAACTCTAATTTCCAACAGTTTGCCTCCTTGAGTTCGACACTCCCGTATTAACACTATACATATCTTGTTTAGGAGTATAAATAATAATAAAATAAATTTTATGGTAAAATCCACCGGTCATTACAGCGACAGTTGTCTATTTTTAGATGACTCAATCGGTGTGTTTTTCAGGAGCCCATCATGAGAAGGTGAGAGCAGCACTACACGCCGTCTGATTCTAAAATATATCAACCACTTAGATTGGAATAGCCTCAAAGAGAGCATACAACCCTAGGCCATCCTATACAACCCCTTCTCTTCCATTATCCACAGTAGTTCCTACTGCCCAACATGACCTCTATTCTCCAGTCTGGCGCTACAAAAGGTTAGGAACTCTTTGCTTGCTCTTCCCTCAATCTCAGCGTGCTTTCGACGGCTCGATGTACCCCTAAACTTTTCCTTCATTTTCCTTGGCAGAACAATACATGATAGAACCCTCGCAATGGTTCCACCCTCGTTCTTACATCGTCAACGACTCGACCCACCTGCCACAACACATCCCTAGTCCTATTTGGAGACAAAAAAACTATTCGACATATTCTTTCTTGTGTTCGGGTTCTGGATAGCCCGACCCTTCTTATGGTAAGGACAATGAAAGCGTGATGGAGGAAGCTGGAGATTGACAACATTGATTCACTATGATGGTGTTGGGTTTTAGTTTATGTTTGAGTAATGTAGTATGTTCTTGTTCAGGTTTATTGCACACTATGTCCGATATATACAACTTCATCTTTTTTGTTATGTTGTCGTCTTCTGATTATGCAAGGAAGATAAAAATCAAAATTACTTATAGGCTCCATCGTGCTGCCGAGTGATGTCAATGGCGTCCCAACAACATCGAGGGAAGGGCTGTGTGATCCGACAACGTCAGGAGGAATAGATTATGCGATCCAACGGCGTTGGAAGGAGGGATCGTGCAATCTCTAGAGAGTTGGAGGGAGTCATGTAATATTGATACCTAAGGATGGGATCGTGCAGGCCCTAGAAACAGGTATGTTGAAAGGTCTTTGGAGTGTAAGGTGAAATAATTGGGGGGATTTTTTTATGACCCCCAACTAATATATACCACGAACAACTTGTCACTAATTGTAGAATACATTAGCTACAAAAAAACTGTAGGAAATGTAATTTTTAAGTGACAAAAAATAAACCGTCAGGAATATTCGTCACTTATATATATTTTTCCTGTAGAGCTATCTCCGTGTCGTTGCCTCCGTCGTCGCAATAATATCACTTAAACCCCCTTCCTCTCCTCTCCGCACCGTTGCTGCCTCCCCCACCGTCGACAACAACACCACCACCCAAACTCCCTGACGTCGCCAACCACACCTCCTTCTCTCCATCCCCAAGCCGCCACCTCCCCCACCACCGACAACAACACCCTCCTCCCCGCTAGATGTGGTAATGAGCCCTACTACTCCTATTTTTTTCACTTGTTTCTTTAACTGTCAGATGTTATACAAAATTAGTTTGGTTTATATCTATTTCCTGTAGCTTGTGGCCATTAGAGTAAACGTCATAAAGGTCTATTTGGCTTATGCGCAGTTGCATTTTTTCCATATTGTGATCTCCTTTGTTACCACATTTAGATGGTACATCTAGTGTAGATATTTGATCATTCTTGATATTATGAACACCGATCCATCCATTGCAACTTCAAGTACTGATGTTGGGAACAAAATACGACTATTAAACCTAAGTAACAGAAAAAACTCACCTATGATGTGTGCTTTGACTTTGATATAATTTTTAGAAAAGAACAAGCGACAATAGATGGAAAGACACCCGAGCATGACATGGTGTATGCCAAATGTAAGAGATGCACCAAAGATATGCATCATGCTTCCGGCATGGGAACGACCCATTTGATAAATCATTCAAAATGCTGTCTGAATAGAATTAAGATAGAGCATGGTCAACAACAATTTCTTTCAATGTTAAAATCAAATGGAAGCAGTGTATTATACGAATTATACTTTTGATGATGAGAAGAGTCAGATGCTCCTTGACAAAGCAATTATTGTTCATGAATATCCTTTTAATATGGTATGCCCCTATGCTTTTTGAGCATATGCTTTATCTCTTCGCCCCCAGCACAAGATTCCATCTCACATAACAATGGCGAAGATGTGCAAGATATTATTTGATGATAAGAAGAAAAAGTTGTATCATATCTTCAAGAACTTATCTTTTCATATTTCACTTACAATGGACAAATGGACAACGTCAATACAAAACAAGTCCTATCTTTGCATTACAGCTCCCTTCATTGATGACTCGTGGAACTTTCAAAAGTGAATCATCAATTTTTTAAATGTGAATGGATCCACGGGTTCGGATATTAGCAACTATTTTTTATCTCGCATGTTTGAGTGAAACATAGATAAAAAATTATTCATGGTCACAGTTGATAATGATAAGGCTAATGACGTTGCACTGAGGATTATCAAGACTTAGTTGGAAGATACATTAATTTCCAATGGTCTATTTTTTTCATGTTCGTTGTGCATCACATATCATTAATCTTATTGTTCAGTATGGCTTGAAGAAGATCTCTAAGACAATAGAGAAAGTGCGACTGAGCATCAAATATGTTACATGTCGCCTCATATGGAGGCAAATTTTATGGAGACTGCGAAATAGATTGATTTTAGTCCAAAAAATCTTTATCATTGGATTGTTGACTAAGTTGAATCTCCACTTACCTTATGCTCTCAATTACTTTGGAGTATAAAGATGTATTCAAAAGATTTGAATTCTGAGATATGAATTAATTCATGGATTAAGTGATGGTGAGTGGGGCTGCATCAAAATTTTGGAGGAGTTCCTAAAAAATTTTTATGATGCTACAGAGTTGTATATAGTTTAAATTATGTCACATCAAATCTTTTTTTGTTGAGTGGTTAAAGAGTAATTATGCCATTATTGTTTCAAGGGTAATTGTAATGAAAAAGAAATTCAATAAATAGTGGGATATGTGCAACCAATTGTTAGCAGTTGCTTCTATTTTGGATCCTCGCTATAAAATGAAGGCAGTTGTCCTCTATTATAATCACATGTATTAATCTGATGGAATGAGAAAAGTAGAGGAACTCCATGACATCATTACCAATATTTTTCATAATTTTTTTCAGAATATTGCCATTACGAATATGTTGTGGAATTAAAATTGAAGTCTTAAATATTTGTTGTTTCTTACTAATATTTATGACTAATATTTTATATGGTATTTTTTATATTGAACGCTTTATTTTTAACTAATAGGATTATAGTACATTTATATTAATTTGGGAATGACTTAGAGTGTTGTGTGATTCTCTTGATGCCTCTAAATTTCTAAATATTGTAGTAAGATTAGCATCGTACTTATACTAAGTAACACATACCCAATCTAATGTAATTAGGTTAAAACAAGAAGTGGAGATGAGAATTAGATGTTTTGTTTCATGATGCAAAGAGGACCCTCGTCCCTGAATCACAATGTGTTTCGGAATCGAACCACTAGAACATAGTTATGATAATCTTCTACCAAGAGAATAAAAAAACTAAACCATAAACTGCTAATTAAATTGGCATTATATTGAGTGAGAGTAATTGATCTTATATGAAAATAATAACACAAGGGTGTCATGAACTTGAAGAAATTTTAGGTAGATTGAGTGGTGGCTCAATTTGAACTAGTAAAGAGAGAAGGAAAGAGAGTAGGTCGCACTACAAGAGCCTACTATATACACATCACATAATGACAAGCCACACTGATGTAGCAAGGGAGTAAAGAAATCATGTCGATGAGATCTGGACATGATAAATCATACCAGTGGAGATACGAAAATAAGTTTAAGAATAACAACTTAATTACGTATAGTAAGGAGATTTGAGAATATCTTTAAATGCATGGTGCAATAGGAATTCGGTAGCAGATTCTTCTCTCGTACTTAGCAGTCGAATTATGATTAGTAACGTTGTGAATGAAGAAATCAAAATAAAAAGTAAAAAATACTTAATTATGTTTGTGTTTACCGATACAATGTAAATAATAAATCTTTCAATGTGAATTTAATAATATTTATATTTTATTTTTTGCATCTATTTACTTGCAAATAAATTTGGACTAAATATATGTCAACCCTTTGATGCTATTATGTTGTAACTCCATGTGTCATTTGGATAGAATCTGGATCGGCCCAAAGCGGGGTTGTTACATGTGTGTATTTAAATATGCATGTATTGTACGTATGTAAATATGTAATATGTACATAAATATAAATATATAGAAGCACCAGCGGGGCCGTAGGGGGCGCTATTGATGGTGTTCCCGTTGATGCTGAGAGAGCGGAGGATGTTGAGGGACGGTGGACTCCTGATGAAGATGGAATCATAGTGTATGAGGAGATTATGGGTGATGTATCGGTCGATGACGAAGATGGAGGTACGGGATTTGATGTGGAAGGTGATGGGACCGTAAACAGAACGGAAGTGGTAAAGGAGGGATCTGATGTTTGCGATGATGTGGCAAAGCCAAAGGAGGTTGTCGATGATGGGAATGGCATGAGGGCCCAGGGGCAGGCAGTGGCTGACAAAGGGAAGAAGGATGAACTTCATAGCCAAGGTGATGGTGAGCGTGTATAGGTTCATATTCCAGTTTCTCCATCGCTAATTGATTTTTTCTATATGTTGGATGGACTCACGGTTAGGGATGCTAATTGAACTGAATATGTTCGTATTCGATTAAAGCTTGTTCGATAATAGTTCGAAAAATATTTGTTCATTTCTAAACAAACTTAACATGAACTTCAAATTTTTAGTCTGATAGCTTAACGAACCTAACATGAACATGTTTGTTCGATAAATGTTCGAGTTCGATATATGTATATGTGTGTGTATTTGTGTGTCTAACTTCATATTTTTACACATGATAAATTTGGGGGTTAAAAAATTATAGTATCTATTGGACTTTATACCATTTTAATTTGAATAATTTCTTAATTTTATTGTTTAGCGAACCTTATTATCGAACTCCATTTTCGAAATTGTTTATATAAACAGTTTGAGTTAACTTAAATCACTAATGAACTATTATCGAACCGAACTCGAACGTTCATTTTCTAAATGAACTCGAACTTGAGCATATCCTATCGAACATTTATCAAACCAAACTCGAACTCAAACTTTTGAACTTTCTTATCGAATTGAACTTAAACATAGTTTCATTCATAACAGTTCGTTTCGATTAGAAGACATACTCGCGGTGGAGACTATTGGATAGTTCATGTTGGTGTTGTACGAAACACCTACGGCAAGTGGAGATTCCGAGACTTTTTTAAAATAAGTATTAAATAATGGGTTTTTATGACGTATGCCCCTCTGAGATATTGCTATATCAATTATACTTCTTTATTTATTGTAATATCACGTATACCCTCAGCTTCTTTCAATTTATCACGTATACCCTTTCATTAGATTGGGTGTCAATGACTTCAACTTAATTGTGGTTCATTTGAACCAATGTGTGGTTAAGAGGGACAAAACTGACCAAACACATCCCCTCCAATCCCTACCCTATCTCCGCTCCATTATCGTGCACCTCCATCGAACCTCTACCTTCCTCAAGAGCCCCCAAGAAGTTGGTCGAGATGAAATCCGGTTGTTGCACTGCTTAGAGGTAGATCTCGTGAAGCCGTCAGGGAACAGTGGAGCTCCTTCAAGTTCGAGCGACTATGTATGGGGATTGGTCAGAGGAGAGGCTGGAGGGGGCGGGGCTGTGGGAGAGGGGGTAGAGGAGGAGGAGGACTCTTGGAGTGGTCGGGGCTATGGAGGTGGAGGTGGTCAGAGGAAGTCTTAGAAGGGGTAGGGCTGGGGAGCAGGGGCGGAGGAGAAGAAGGACATGCTAGTGAGGGCAGGGCTGGGGAGGAGGGGGCAGAGGAGGACCTGTTGGCGTAGGCGAGGCTAGGGAGGTGGTCGGAGGAGGGTCTGGAGGTAGCGGGGTTGGGGAGGAGGGAATAGAGGAGGAGGAAAAGGACCTGCTGAGGGGCAGGGTTGGGGAGGCGGAGGTGGTCGAAGGAGGGCCTAGAGGGGCGGGGCTGGGGAGGGGGTGGAGGAGGAGGATGACTCTGCTAGAGGGGGCAGGACTGGGGAGGCAAAGGTGGTCAGAGGAAGGTCTGGAGGGGACGGGGATGGGGAGGAGGGGCGGAAAAGGAGGAGGACCTGCTTGAGGGGCGGGGTTGAGGAGGAGGGGCGGGGGAGAATGAGGTTGCCCGAGGAGGAAGGAGGAAGAGCGAATGACATATCAACCCTAGTTATTTATTTTAATTTCCTTTATGTTCTAATTTTTGAATTCCATTTGAGATGCAGATGGACGGCAGCTAACCCGAGAGACACAAGTGATAAATGTGAAAGAAGTCGAGGCACAAGTGATATTTCAAAAAAAGGAGAGGTATAACTGATATTGCAATATCTCGGAGGGGCACAAGTGATATTTAATTAAATAACTCATAATTAATTAAATAATATCTGACTTTTAATATTTAAAATTCTAAGAGGTGTCGATTTGAAGAGAAACTGCCAATGACCACTTCCCAAAGCAGCACCTAAGGTACCAATCTGTAGATGATCGTTGGCACATCCCCAAATCGAGACCTCCGATTCGGGAGGGAACCATTGGTATTTTAGTTTTGGCCCCTCCATTCCCCTTTCCCATATAAACATTCCCCCACTACATCCCATTCCTCACTTTCCCTCCCAACCCTCTTCGTACTCCCAATTTCACATCCCCTTCTTCTCAATCCATGCGATTTTTCTCACAAATTCTATCATACCATGTCTGCCATTTCGATATTCTAATCAAAGCAAAAGCAAAGCGACAAGCAACTTTTTCTTTTTTTTTTGCACATATATATTAGCATCATCTACTCGAATATATTTCTATCTTTGTAGGCGTTCTTCATTCCAAGTAATTTTAATATATTTATATATATTGAATATTAATGAATTAGAGATATTTTTCCAAATTAAATATATTTCGTTACGACTTCATATGTAATATCTCATTTGCAATTGGCTTAAGTAATAACATAATTGTTAAAGTTAATTGACCTCATATGAATGAAACTAATTAATAGGTATAATCTTCAAAATGTAACTTTGCTATCTGATGAGATTGAAATTTGAAAAAATGGAAATGTATTGTGATGATAGAAATTTTATGCATTATATGCATACTTACAATAAAATTTTAAAATTTTCATTTTAATATAGACAATCATATATTCCTGCTCATCAATGAGTATAAATATATGCAATACACCCATTACTTACTCATTCACCGAAGAAAGAATGTCTATATTTTTAGGAATTAAAAATTATTATATTTTATCATATACAACAAAGAAAGGATCGTTTAAATTCTTATATCATTTAAACTCTCGTATCATTTAAATTAGCAGTGGGAAACATATAAAATTACACATTCTTAGAAGATCAATATTAATGTCATGTAACAAAATTATATTGCATATAATTATATATTTTTCGTTCAAAAATATCTACTAGTGACTAACACAATTTTCATACTTTCAGATTATCATGAAGATAAATATTATAGATTGTGTTTTAAATGAACATTTTTTATATGAACCAATTGAAGTGTATTTTATAAAAAAAGTCAATAAACCTTATATATAATATAAATTGGATATTGTGTTTAGAATCCTATTGAAAGCAAGTAACCAAGACTGATTACATTAAAAGCATTATTCGCCCATTCTAAAAGCTCCAAATTCAAAGAAAAAACAAAAATGGATAATTAACAAACGTAGGCTCTACAAATGAAACCATACCAAAGAGTTATTGTAACATCCCAACCCTAAACATAGTACCATACCTAAAACTCACGAAGTATGAGTGTGGTTTATAAGTGGTGGGGAAAACTACTTGTCAACTTGGGCTTAAGCATTTTGGGTGGTTGTCAAAAATGAAAGTCCCACACCGTGGAAACAAGAAGTTTCCGGGTGGGATAAATAGTGACGAGATTACTACTTGACAACCCGGCTTAAGCATTTTGGGGGTGGTTAATCGGGTCCGTATGGGCCCGATCCCAAGAGGTTGTCAGGGCCAGTAATGCTCCGTTAACGGATCGGGGACCTAAGCCCGGGACGTTACAAATGGTATCAGAGCCAAATTCCCTCTGATAGTGGAAAGGGCTACCCGAGAGGTGGAGCCGCCCCTACAAATAGGTTGGAGGAAATGGCTACCCGGAGCGTGCAGCCGCCACTATCACTGGGAAGAAGTGATGGACCATGTCGCAACGAGGACGTTGCGAATATAAGTGGGGGAGGTTGTAACATCCCAACCCTAAACATAGTACCATACCTAAAACTCACGAAGTATGAGTGTGGTTTATAAGTGGTGGGGATTACTACTTGTCAACTTGGGCTTAAGCATTTTGGGTGGTTGTCAACGGGTCCATCTGGGCCCGAACCCAACAAGTTGTCAGGGCCAGTTTTCCTCGATAACGGACCGGGGACCTAAGCCCGGGACGTTACAGTTATAGTGTCAATATTTGAAAATCGCAACATATTCACATACAATCAAAATAAAAAAAATTATTGTAAAAATGTATGAATCGTTGCTGATTAAGATAAAGATAAAAACAGAATATTATTCCATTTTTAAACCCAAAAAAATATTATCAAAATTTGCAAATTAAATTAAAGTAACACCAAATCAGAATCATTTAAAAATCCGAAAAGTAATTAACCAAATCATGTGTGATTTCTTTTGGTGTGGTAACACGAATTTTCAATAACGCCACCTTATGCCTATAACTGAACTTTGTAGATTCAATTAAAATAATGGACGGGTATAGTATTGGATATTGAAACCTCTAGCAACTCTATGCTAACTAAAATCTTAATTAGGGTCTTGGAAAATAATACCTTGATGATCTCCTCTCCAGTTAGAACTAGTAGGAGTTAGAATTTCACTTGGACATGTTGATCGCATCTAATCACACAATTATTTTAAATTTAATATCTGAAATAAATGCTATATCTACTGATAATGGCTCGCTAGAATGATTATCTATTTATTTTTTATAATTTCGGAAAATAAAAAATGAATCATCTAACAATTCATATTGCGAATATTCGATGAAATTCAACCTAACTAGTAGGAGCTCGTGCAATGCACGGGAACGGAAAAGTTAGAATTTCACTTGGACATGTTGATCGCATCTGAGATTATTAATTATTCCTCACGCAATTATCTTTGAAATCTGATATCCGCAACAAATGTTACGACTATTGATAATAGTTCATAAGAATGATTATCTATCTATTTTTTTAATGTCGCAAGATATAATAACGAATCATCTAACAATTCATATTGCAATTTTTCGTTGGATTTTTTATTATTCGAATTTTTTCTCTTTTTTTTTTGGTTGCCAAACATTTCTCAGTTGAAGATAATAGATGCGGTTTACAGTTCAAACATGGAGGTCCCATTCCAAGCAAATTGGGTATGAAAAAAATAAATCAAATGTAGAAGCAGTAGGAATTCGAGAACCTATTTTTCATGCATATACATGTCAATAATATAATCTACATACTAAACCGTAATTAACCGGACGGTTTAGATGATGAGTTTGAATATTAATGTTGCAGTTGAGTATCTGTCATCATCTTAGTCTTGAATTATTCATGAAGCAATTGTACTTGAAGAAAGTAGAATTTTCCATTCGAATGGTGAAGATGATACTCATCTATTTCCCATTCGTAAACACGCTCATTTTTTATATTTTCCCCATTTTCAAAAGTAGAAACCACTTTTACAAAACTATAATCATCCAGAGTGAAGAAGCAAATTTGACTAAAGAAAAAATAGGTATTGAACCTGGTGTGTTTACTAAATCTGCCTTCATTGAGTTTTTTATGATGCGAAACAACAAAAAAATACCCATAAATCCGACAGATTGCTTTAAAGGAAAAACATTGAACATGTCAACTTCCCTAGTTGATACCCCATTAAATCGGTTGTCAAGCAAGCTTAGATTGTAACGTCCCTGATTTAGGTCATCGGCGTGTTATCAAGAAAAATCAGACATGACAACTTGCTGAGTTCGGACCTAATTGAACTCATTGACAACCACCCAAAAATCTTAAGCACAAATTGTCATGTAATAATCCACACGCATATAATCCACTCTCAAACTTTGATAGTTTTAGATGTGAGATTATGTTTGGGGTGTTACAACCTCTCCTGCTTATATTCGCAATGTCCTCATTGCGATATGGCACATAGCTTATTTCTTGTGATAACAGTGGTTGCATACTCAGGCTTAGATCCCCTGAAGTAGCCATCTCCATTATCGTAGGGAATCTGCTCTGATACCATTTGTAATGTTCATGGATTAGATCTCAAACGGTTATCGGGGAAAACTGACCATGAAAACTTGTTGAACTCAGGCTCAATCGAATCTGTTGACAACCATCCAAAATGCTTAAGTCCAAGTTGTCAAGTAATGATCTACTACTCTTATAATCAAATCTCAAATTTTGTAGGTTTTAAATACAGGAGTATGTTTGGTAGTGTTACATAGATGCTCTTGCGTTAAGGTGGAATTGATTCTAATTTCCATATTGGATTCTAGTCTAAGCAGTTCAACCCTAGCTTTTTTTATGATTTTGTAGGAATAACTAGATTGTAACATATGGTCGATCGAGTATATAAATTTTTACTATCAACTGAAACATGTTTTGTACTCAATCAGATGGTCCAAACTTGAGGGCTGAAGTCACAAAGATTTCACTTTCCACTTGCGACAGTTCTTCGAGGTCAAACCTTTCATCTTAGGACAATTTGATACTGAACCCTCTCTAGGAGTCGCCAAGTAGACTAGCGTCGAAGCTTGCCACCGACGGAATCAGGCATCCTTTATTGTAGTCCCCTTGCTTTGTGGTATCATATCTTGTCTTCACCTGAGAGGCACTTCTTGAATGAGAACTCCCATGCCGTCAAGTGTTTCTCATGTGTGAACGACCAGGAAAATCTCGACAAATCTGGGAAAGTCCAGCCGCATTGCACTGTGTCTTTTAGGCGTTGAACTTGCTTCTGGTGGCGATGCCCACTAAATCCTTTTTTTGACGCCGAATTAACATTAGCAAATGATGTTGATTTTTGGCTAGGTAAATTAAGAGTGACCATAGCTTGGTGGCTTGTATGGAAAGCACGTTGTATACTTTCATAATTATGCATTAAACTCTCTATAATTCTGAACTACAGAACTCTTAATAATCACTTTTGTTTACACATAAGAAACCTCGGTCATTTTGAACCATTAATTCAACTAGACCCTTGAGTAAATCTAACTTATATTGAATCATTCGACTACTATTTATTACTTTTAGTGACACCCAACTCCCTCTTCATCCTCCACCCCCGGCACCACCCCCAACTCTCCAACGGGCTTCCCCTCACCTAGCGTCGTCCCCCTCCATCAACCTCTGCCATCGCCATCACCAGCACTCCCCCTGCAAACCTATCGTCTTTTTGCCATATAAATCACATATTGCAGACAAAAAGAGTGGTCGATATGTGTTGTATTAAAATTGTATCTTGGTTTTAATTGGAAAACCTATTGATTACAATTGGCATTTATTTGGCTTCAATTGGGAAACCAAATTGTTTGGAGGGAAAGTTGGGAATTCCCAAATTTGAAACATGGTTGAGTTTGGGTGAAAGTTTAGTACCATACCTTAGAGATCTAAATTTTTGGTGGACTTATATATGAGTCCACACCCCAGGCTCTTGTAGCAATGGTAGAGAGGAGGAATGGAGGACCACACACGCGCGTGCGCGCGCTCCGCTCCGTCTCCAGCTCCGGCTCCGGCTCGGGAGAGTCAATTCAAATCTCGATACTTTTGCTGCGGGTTTCATTTGGCTGATCGATTAAATTAATTAGACAAATTAATTTAATCGCGATCACATTGGGAATCAGACTTGATCCAAACGGCTCGATTTAGCCGCGGATTAGGAATTCGAATGGACACGCCCGTTGAGGGACGCTTTCGGAAATCAAAGGTCACCGCGCGCTAGGGCACACGAGCCCCTCTTTTTATATCCCTCACCCGACGCCATCTTTCTTCACTCGCAAGAAAAACCACTCACGTCGTCTTTCTCTCTGGTTCTGCCTCTCACGGACGAATGTCTCCCTCTTCTTCTCTCGGCTGCATTTCTCTGAGGTAAAATCGAGGACGATCCCGTTGGTGTGCGCCGACGAAGATCGTGAGCCGTCGTATCTTGGGAGCGGATCGCCAGTACCCTACGCATCGGTATTGTGGGGGCGATATCTTCTCTAAGGACAGTCCATTTCATGGACGCTTCGGTGAATTCTAAACTAATCTTTATTTCATTTTAGTTGTCGCAATATGTTCATTGCTTTACCCTTTCTGGATCATGCCCTTATTTATGTTTCTGTTCATTCAATCGGTTCCTGTTTGCATTTTATAATCGGATAATGATTGGGAAACATACGATTGATATAATCTTATTCGGTGTTGTTTCTCTGTTAATTTATTTGGATCCGATGATTTATTGTTTAATATATGCATCGGTATTCTTTTTAACAACAATCTTAGAGAAGATATCCCGAATCGATTCTAGAATGTCGGAAACAATGTTTAAATCGAGGGTAGATATGACGGGTATGCCTGAAAAATTCGGTGGACAGAATTTTAAGCGTTGGCAACAACGCATGAAGATCTGGTTAACCACCATAGGGTTAATCTCGATGCTTGAAACCGACTGTCCTACGGTGGAGATGGAAAACCCCTCACCCGATAGCCATAAGGCGCAATCTGCGTGGAAGGAACGCGACCGTATATGTCATGGTTGCATCTTATTGGCTCTATCCAACACGTTGTTTGACGTATATTGTTCATCCACGCAGACTGCGAAGGAGTTATGGGAAGACTTGGATCGGAAGTATAACACCGAAGACCTCGGTATTGAGAAATACTCCGTAGCTAAATTTTTGAAGTTTTCCATGGCCGAGGGGAAGTCTGTTTCTGAACAGGCACACGAGTTTTAACTCCTGCTCCATGGTTTAGAGGATGCCAAAATGAAACTTCCAGAGAAGTTTCAGGTCATGTGCATCATAGAAAAATTCCCAAAGTCGTGGGAAGACTTCCGTATGACCCTGAAACACAGGAAGGGGAAAATTTCTATGGATGACTTGATGGTGGCAATTGCCATAGAGGAGGAACACAGGAAACAAAAACATGTGCTTCCTGCTAATATTCATGCTAAGGACAATTTCATGACCTCGAAGGGCAAGGATAAGAAGGGAAAGGGTCCTAATAACAATAAAATGAAACCAAAGGGCAAGATCCAGAAAAAGGTAAAGAATAAACCCTGCTGGCACTGTAATTAGGTTGGCCATTGGAAGAAGGGTTGTCCGTCCTTGAAGGCTCAACCTAAGGCTACAGACGGGAGTCCACAAGTGAACATGATCACTATGGGACTCGGAGCTAGCGAGGGGCATGTCTCTGTAAAACATGAACTATACCATATCCATGATCCAAATGAGTGGCTCGTGGATACGGGAGCCAATGTAAATATATGTTCTGACAGAACGTTGTTTTCCTCTTATCAGACCTGCAGCGGTGGGATTGTGAAAATGGGGAACGATTCTGCAGCCAGGGTGCTAGGGTCGGGACAAGTCAACTTGAGGTTCTCCTCTGGACGTGTCTGGACATTGCACAGGGTGCTGTATGTTCCTGACATCAAGAAGAATGTGTTATCTGGCTCTATCTTAGTTAGAAATGGTTTTGAATTAAACTTTAAATGTAATAAAGTTGTTATTCTGAGACATGGTATTTTTTATGGAAAAGGCTATTTGGCTGATTTTGATTTATTATTTAGAATTAGATGTGATTCAGTAAACATTAATGAATTGAATGTTTTGAATACTGAATGCTCTAGTTCTGTGTCTCATGTTGTGAATAATCTAGAATCTTGTGATCTGTGGCATGGTAGATTGGGACATGTAAACCTAAATTCAATTAAAAGAATGATGAATTTAGAATTGATCCCTAAACACACTATTGATAAAACTCAAAAATGTGAAATATGTGTGCAAGCTAAGACACCTAGGAGGTCTTTTCAGTCTGTCTCTAGAGATAGTGAGATCTTGGATCTAGTGCACACGGATATTTGTGAGTTTAATGGTGTGTTGACCCGAGACAATAAGAAATACTTTATCACCTTTATAGATGATGGCAGTAGATACTGCTATGTATATCTAATGAAAACCAAGGATGAAGCCTTAGAGAAATTTCTTATATTTAAGAATGAGGCTGAGACACAAACAGGAAAAGTGCTTAAACGCCTTAGGTCAGATAGAGGAGGTGAATATACCTCTAACTTATTTGATGAACAATGCAAATCTTTTGGCATAGTTCATGAAGTTACGGCCCCATATTCACCGCAATCAAATGAGATAGCAGGACGGAAAAATAGAACCTTAACTGACATGATCAATACTCTCCTACAGAGTTCTGGACTTCCAACCTATATGTAGGGAGAAGCCTTGAATACGGCTTGCCATATTCTGAATAGGGTGCCTCCAAGATATATGGAAAAGTGTCCCTTTGAACTTTGGAGAAATAGGAAACCGAGTTTAAGATATCTCAAAATGTGGGGCTGTCTCGCTAAGGTTTTAGTCTCAGAACACAAGAGAAAGAAACTTGGTCCTAAAACTGTTGATGCGGTTTTCTTAGGTTACCTAGAAAATAGCTATGCATATAGGTTCTTGGTAATTCGGTCAGAGATACCTGGCATAGATGTCAACACTATTGTTGAACTCCGTGATGCTACCTTCTTTGAGGATGTCTTTCCGTTGAAGACTGTGATTCCTCAGAATCTGACCATTGATGGCACCTCCACATCAGGATCTATTTCAGATCAAGTGGAAAGGATATCGAATGTGGGGGTTGAGACTCAACCTGAACCCAATGATCTTTCTGAAGAGAATGAGCCAAGGAGGAGTAAAAGACCTTGGATAGCCAAGGATCTGGGTAGCGACTTCGTTGTCTACCAGATCGAGGGTGATCTACCAAGTTACAAGGAAGCCATGGCTTCGTCTGAAGCAAAACAATGGAAGGAAGCCATCAAATCTGAGATGGATTCTATTATGGCTAATGGGACTTGGGAGTTGGTTGATTTACCTAAAGGATTGTGACGCCCCGCCCCTCCGGCTACCAAAACCGACGAGACGGGAGCGTCGGACCTACGGTCAAAGTACGCCCATGATATATGATACTCAGCAAACCATCTTATGCACATTAGATTAACATTTGAAATATAAATAACAACATGAGAATATTATGAAATGGAAATAAAAATGCAACATCCATTCTGATCAATACTCATCAAGTCCATGTCCATGATATGAGATACATCAGAAAATCTCAAACTTTGTAGAAAAACTCTCCACATATCTCACTACAAAGTCTATGAGAATAACATAAAATAAAGCGGAAGTAAATAAATTACTCTAATCAGGACGCACCCTGCCTGATGCGAATATGACAAAGAGAAGTCTGATCTCCTCAAAAGAGCGCTACTGTGGCGGTTCTTGTTCAGGTATACCTGTTGGGTTCACACGAGGGTAACGTTATGAGCAATTGCCCAGTAATGAGACAAATATTATAACGACTAAAGTAGGGGTAAGAAAAGAATGTATACCCAATTTCATTTAATGGAATATGCATGTATTGAAACAATTCAGAAATAACACCAAGTCATTTAAAATCACATTCGATCACATTGATTTTATAAAAAAAATAATCGTTTAAGTTCTACCACAACGATCATTTATATTTTGACAAGTTGGTTAGAGTCCACAATGATATACAATATCTAGCATCCGGTCATAAATTATTTATCCTTTCTCGTATTATTTTAGCACACGTAAGTACGCGACTCGCAGGCCTCCGCTACGCGGGAAATTGTTTGTCATCTTGGATAAACCTCCAAGTATTTCAACCTCAAATTCTCCAACTTCAAACCATATCCCAGAACACCTCTCACAATAATAATACTCGAAATAGAATTCGATGCGGCCACACCTAATTCTACTCCGAGTCTTAATATTGTGTATAAGTGCGAAACCAAGAACGCCAACCGCGCCACCTGCCTACTCCGTCGAGCGACTCCGGATGCTACCGGGCTGCTAGGTGTAACGCGTCACCCAACTCGTCCGTTGGGGTTGCGACCTTCATGGCATCTACCCGGGGCCCAAGGGTGCATGCCCAATCCCTTTAGGCGTCTTATTCCAACTACCCAATTATCATGAAAACTCATCCATGGAATAGTAACTACCAAGATCTTAAACAATACTAGCAACTTATTTGATCTAATGATTTTTGTATATTTATAGCGATTCAATAGGAATGTTATCAAGAATTACGCTCAAAATTATTCTTTACTAAAACCACATCACTGTTGGTATTTAAACCATTACAATATTTTGCAATATGGAATCAATAAATGATGTCTAAGGAAATGAGAATTGGACAAGACTTTAAAAAATAGTTATACCGCAAATGATTATTGAATAAATAAAACTGTCCAAGGTATATATATTATATGCAACTATTGGTAATAAAAGGAGTAATTATCAATCATCTTCGTATGCTACTGCCAATAAAGAATCCAGTCCTCATATAATGATATAATTAGATGGGAACCTATTTGAATTATATATACATAAACTTTTGCATTCTAAGTTGATGGGTCAAATTTCAACGCTTCACGTCGAGACGTTTATACGCTTATCAAAATTAAAAGAAAAATAGTTTCCAGCTAATTGCATGTATCGACCGCTACTCAAATCAAAGAAAACGTTAAGATGAAATGATTATCCTATGCTAATTACACTCACTCAATGAGAAGGCCAACGTTTCCAATTCCTGTAACTGTTGATATCATCCTCAATATAACAACACATATTCAAATCACTTTGATATAAATGTGTCACTAATAATCCATGCGTGATTATTCATGTGTTTAATGAATAAATTTAATACCTATATTAAAAACAAAGACCATCTTATATGACTTTTTGCATCCCACGTAACTCTCATGGATATAGCTTACCCATGTACATAATATATGCATAATATCCCTCAGGCATATGGATATCACATGTGCATATTAACATTATATCATGCATATGGATATCACATATGCATATTAACATTCAACCATCAAAATCCACATGCGTACTGTATCAATTAAAAAACAATTACATGGGTGATATCTGAATCATCTGATTACCCACATGCATAATAGCAGGGAAAACCTCATAACCAACGTTTAGGTTACTGGCGATAGTATCGCAATTAATATTACTCTATAATACATGATTTCATGATTTCGTTTTATATGTATGATTTCAAGGATCATATTAACGATGTTAATGAATGCCTACTATGTGAAACGACGACATGAATAACCATTTACACATCGCACCTCAAAGACACCTCACGATCTATCTATGTAGAAAATTATAGGATGGATAATCATGTGAAATCAATGACAAGAGGAAAATGAATATCATTACTAGTATATGAATCACATCCTAAGAATAATCAAGGCTCTAAGCATGTTCAAGCATATAGGAACAAAGTATGTGGAACCCAACAGCAAGAGGGGGGTATATATCGTTACCTCCGAGGATGTTCCCTCGGGCTCTCCTCTCACAAGGAAATACTATTTCCGTCGCTCGATCAGAACGTGAATGCACGTACGAAGGTGACCTCGAGCTTTCCTACGTGATGGTGGCCGCGGATCTTCGATCGGAGCTCCTTCTCCGACGTCGACGACGGTCCTCCGGCGACCAAATTCGGCCAATGTGGTGGTGCTCCAATGAGAGGGGGAGATGGTGGTGGCTAGGGCTTTGAGGAAGTAGCCTATCATCTTCTATTTATAGGAAGAGAGATGAATTTGGATCCAATTTCGGACCCGGTTCGGATCCATATATGGATCTTGACCACCCATCTTAAAACATCGTTATCTTGAGCTAGGAATGTCAGAATTTGACGTTCTTGGGCTCGTTCGAAAGATCTCGACGAGATCTACGAAATGGCATTATTATTTGATTTTTTTGGATGTCAAAAATACTCCAGATTTTAGGAAAAGAAAATACGGGATTTCACAAGGATGCTCTACCATTGGGTGCAAGTAGGTGTTTAAGAGAAAGCTTAGACCTGACGGATCAATTGAAAAGTACAAAGCCAGATTAGTTGCCAAGGGCTTTAGGCAAAAGGAAGGTATCGATTATTTTGATACCTATTCCCCTGTGACTAGGATGACCACAATCTGGATGCTTATAGCATTGGCATCTGTATATTATCTCTCTATCCATCAAATGGATGTGAAGACCGCCTTCTTGCATGATGATCTTGAGGAAGAGATCTATATGGATCAACCTGATGGGCTTGTGACTCCTGGGAATGAGGGAAAGGTTTGCAAGCTTGTCAAATCCCTTTACGGAATGAAACAAGCACTAAAGCAGTGGCATGAAAAATTTGACAAGACTATTTTGTCATGTGGCTTTAAGGTTCATGAATCCGACAAGTGTGTCTATTCCAAAGTGAAAGGTGATGAGTGTATTGTCTTGTGCCTATATGTTGATGACATATTGTTGTTTGGATCACATATGAGGATTATTAATGAGACTAAGGCATTCTTAAGTAGCAAGTTTGAGATGAAGGACTTGGGTGTTGTTGATGTGATCTTGGGTCTCAAACTGACAAGGTCAGTTGATGGGATTATAGTTTCTCAATCTCACTATATTGAGAAAGTACCTGAGAAATTTGGATATCAAGATTGCAAAGCTGTAAGCACTCCTATTGATTCATCCAAAACGCTGTTTAAGAATAAAAGTGGAGTACCTGTAGCCTAGCTAAGGTATTCACAAGTGATAGGAAGTTTAATGTATCTTGCAAATTGCACGAGACCTGATATTTCATTATCGGTTGCAAAGCTGAGTAGATACACTAGTTGTCCTGACCGTACTCACTGGGAGGCTCTAGATCGAGTACTGAAGTACTTGAAGGGAACTATTTCCATTAGTTTGCATTATGGTAGACATCCTTCTATACTAGAAGGTTACAATGATGCAAGATGGATAGGAAAAATAGAGGAGTCTGGAAGTAAGGTGTTACAGGGTATGTATTTACCCTTGGAGGCGGTGCAGTCTCCTGGAGGTCTGTGAAGCAGACCATTCTAGCTCGATCCACTTTTGAGGCCGAGCTGTGTGCTTTGGACACCACTGAAATTGACGTTGAATGGCTAAGGGAACTTCTGTCTGAGATTCCCATGGTAGGTCAGCCTGTTCCTGCGATCTCGGTACATTGTGATAATATGACCACAATTGCCAAGATCAAGAGTTCAAAGTTCAATCAGAAAACAAGGAGACACATACAAATCAGACTTAAGACGTTAAGGGATTTGGTGTCTCGAGGAGTGGTGGCTGTGGATTTTGTTGGATCCAAAGACAACACGGCAGATCCGTTGACTAAGGGACTTGATAGATCTTTAGTCCTAAAGTCTAGGCTTGGGATGGGACTGAGACCCATTGGGAGTTCCTCTACAGTAGCAACCCAACCTATCTGAGTGGAGATACCACAAAGTAGGTTCAATGTGGTAATAACAAGCTGTTTAGGAGAACTGGTTGGCACTATAATTTTAATGCGTAAGCATGAGTGTCTTATCCCTGGAAGCATGAGTGCCATTTAAGCTGCAAGTTTAGGAAGAGCGTAGGCTCTGAATGGGTTCAAGCCTTTGGGCAGGATGTTAGCAGTGCATCCTTGGAGAACGCCACCTATGTGAGTGTTAATGTAGGCCGCAGTTAAAGGAAGAGGGTCTTTCCTGAACACACTCATGAAACAGGATAAGGGTGCATGGCCTTTAAGAGCACCAACCCTGAAGATTGCACCAAGAACAACGCTTTGTTGTTTCTACCGTATACTTTAACACCAAGGTCTGAAGTTCAAGACGTAGTTCACTTCGTTCCTATTAAAGTGAAAGTAGTAAACTCAGGTAGAGGTTCAAACCGGAAGGTACCTTTACAGAAAGCAAAGTGTGTGCAGCCGAAAGAAGTCTCTTAAATCCTTTTGAATTTCTTTTTTTGGTGAATTCGTGGGGGATTGTTGTATTAAAATTGTATCTTGGTTTTAATTGGAAAACCTATCGATTACAATTGGCATTTATTTGGCTTCAATTGGGAAACCAAATTGTTTGGAGGGAAAGTTGGGAATTCCCAAATTTGAAACATGGTTGAGTTTGGGTGGAAGTTTAGTACCATACCTTAGAGATCTAAACTTTTGGTGGACTTATATATGAGTCCACACCCCAAGCTCTTGTAGCAATAGTAGAGAGGAGGAATGGAGGACCACACACGCGCGCGCGCGCTCCGTCTCTGGCTCCGGCTCCGGCTCCGGCTCAGGAGAGTCAATTCGAATCTCGGATCTCGATACTTTTGCTGTGGGTTTCATTTGGCTGATCGATTAAATTAATTAGACAAATTAATTTAATCGCGATCACATTGGGAATCAGACTTGATCCAAACGGCTCGATTTAGCCGCGGGTTTGGAATTTGAATGGACACGCCCGTTGAGGGGCGTTTTCGGAAACCAAAGGTCACCGTGCGCTAGGGCACACGAGCCCCTCTTTTTATATCCCTCACCCGACGCCGTCTTTCTTCACTCGCAAGAAAAACCACTCACGCCGTCTCTCTCTATCTGGTTCTTCCTCTCACGGACGAACGTCTCCCTCTTCTTCTCTCGGCTGCAGTTCTCTGAGGTACAATCGAGGGCGATCCTGTTGGTGTGCGCCGACGAAGATCGTGAGCCGTCGTATCCTGGGAGCGGATCGCCAGTACCCTACGCACCGGTATTGTGGGGGCGATATGTTCTCTAAGGACAGTCCATTTCATGGACGCTTTGGTGAATTCTAAACTAATCTTTATTTCATTTTGGTTGTCGCAATATGTTCATTGCTTTACCCTTTCTGGATCATGCCCTTATTTATGTTTCTGTTCATTCAATCGGTTCATGTTTGCATTTTATAATCGGATAATGATTGGGAAACATACGATTGATATAATCTTATTCGGTGTTGTTTCTCTGTTAATTCATTTGGATCCGATGATTTACTGTTTAATATATGCATCGGTATTCTTTTTAACAACAATATTCTTCCTTCCGAAGGAGATGGACTTCCCAGAGTTGGAGATTGTCACATATTGCCGAATGGAAGGGCACCAGATGAACATTATTCTAATTTCCATACGTGTTGGATTAATCTGGTCTAAGAATCAGCCTGGAAATGAGGATCAGATGAGATAAAAGCAAATAATACACCTCGGATTCCTTTTTCTTTGATTCTAATTACATAAGTTTGAGCATGATTCGTGCCTGGGTTTGTTATTGTTAGCAAACCCAATCAGCAGTTTCTGATCTAAAATATTAGGAATGGAGAACATACAAACTATGTATGTATAGCTGCTAAAAAAACCGAGTTGAAATCTATAACACCCAATCATAAATGAAGTGTTTATCAACAGAAGAAATGGGTTGTTTCAGAACATGAAAAAGAATGTTGGAACTGATTTGGATTAGCTGATGCACTCCCTGTTAAGCGTGCCTCTCTGCTGGCATGGTCCTCTTCTCGCAGCCACCTCTGCCTCTGGCGATCTCGCGAAGGTGCACCCTTCTATGCAAATGTGTTGCAGTCACTCCGTGGCCTCTGGCAGCTCCATGTACACGATGGAAGGAGGTGAAGCTCAGACATCGATGGTGGCGATTTTGAACGAGGAGGAGGAGGATGGGGGAGATGTATACAGGGAGGAAAATGGAAGAGGGTATTATTTGCAAATATACTGGAATAAGAAGGGTAAAACTGTCAACATTTTAGCAGTATACGTAAATGTTAACGGATAAATTTGACAAAAGAATACACAAGGTTATGTCGTGTAAAGGGTAACAACGATTCCAGATTCTACGTGTAATTCGAGATTATAAAGAATTCAATGTAAAATTATGAAAATTTCTATATTTTTGTAGATGATATTAACTTATAGGATGTGTGAGTGTGTGTATGTGTGTGCGAGAATGTTTCCTAAACTTTTAAAAGCTACCACATTAGTTTCGTAAACCTTTCTAAAATATGGTAAATTATAAATTTTACATTATAAAAAAGATAATCAGAATATTTTGAGAAAAATAGCAGTTATACCATATGTAATGAATGTTTTCATCCAAAAAAAAACTACTTACATTAGTTATATAAAGTAACATCCAATAAACTACTTACATTAGTTATATAAAGTAACATCCAAAGTATAAATGATTTCATTACCACCATTTATACTTTATATAACTAATGTAAGTAATTTATATATTACTTGACATAGATTAAACTTTATGTAAAACTAGCATCAGATATGATAAAATTGAAGTATGTCTATCGTATTAATACATGTCTTATCTAGCTTCTATATATATTTTCTTTATTTTTGGAGGGTTGGGTCGTCTCATACATCAACTTTCCTAGCTCAAAATCAGCCCATGAGCAGGTTGGGCGGGTTGAGTGGGCGGGCCCCTGATCCATTAGTCAAGTCTAGTCTCTATCAAGCTTATCAGGATATCTAATCGAGTCCATAAAAGTGATCCAATTTTTCCATTCCTATTTATTAACTGTCTCAATATTCTATATGGCCTTCCAAATAAGTTAGTGATAAAGGGCTTGATCGAAGGCTTCTCGCTCCACAGCCTGCAACATCAACCACAGATATCCCATCTACTGAGGTGTGCTATTAAAAGGATTGTTGGTATGTGGAGAATATCCTCTCTAATATATGGTCTTAAGATAAATGGTTTGAAATACATTGCATGTTGACCTAACCTCTGAAACTCGGAGAAGGTCACCGTGTCAAGATGCAAATTGTCGGATTAGGATATGGATATTGGTGCAACAACTTGGGCTTAGATCTACATATTGGTGCGAAGAAAAACTGACATGGATAACTTGTCGAACTCAGGCACAATTGATCAGTTGACAACCACCCAAAATTCTTAAACTCAAGTTATCAGGTAATAAGTCCCCACTCTTATAACTCATTCTCAAACTCCATGAGGTTTTAAATGTAGGAATATGTTTGTGTGTTACAATATCATCCACTCATATTTATAACATTGTCACTGTCATATGGCTTATCGTTTATTCCTGATAATAGTGGATGCACGCTCCAAGTAGCTTTTTACCTTTTTATCTCATTGTAGGGTTGGCTCCAACTTTCAGAAAACTCTTTCTAAATTAGATGAATTTCTCTCTAATACCATCTGTAACATCCCAGAATTAGGTTGCCATCACAACTTGTTGGAGTCGAGCCCAATTGAACCCAATAACAAACATTATAATTGCTTAAGCCCGAATGTCAGATAATAAGCTTGTGTTGTGTAATCCACTCTTAAACTTCGTAAGTTTTAGATGTGGGACTTTGTTTGGGATCTTAACCAAGGTCATCTTCTTCGATAACAATCCAGAAACCTAAACCTGAGATGTTACAAACGGTATTATAAATATTCCCTCTGATGGTGGAAAGGCCATTCGAGAGGCGGTGTCACCTCAACAAAGAGTTAGGAGGAAAAGATTACCCGAGGCATGCTGTGACCACTATAATTAAGAATAAGTGATGGGTCATATTAAGGAAGTAAATAAAGCTTCATCAAATACGCATCACGGATACATGGAAAATATAGCAGAATATTTGCAAAAACATTGATTGTTCACATTATTAACAAACAATTTCAGCACAATAATGTTGTACTTTGTTGAACCGTTAATTTAGAGAAACAATTTTCTTAAGTGATTTCTTATATTCTAATTCATTATGAAGAGATCAGGGTTACCTCTTCAAGATTAAGTCTCTAAAGCAAGAGACCTCTCGTATGAAGTCCGTGGACTCTCCTCTCGCAGACGTGATGATGAGTCATGTTGCTTCCCACAAACATTGATATCTTCTTCTTCTTCTTGAAGTTGTCCACGCAAGGATGAGATCAAGATGATCTCAAGCTCTTGATTTTGTCTCATGAAATCAAATCCTCTTGCACATGCGTGAAGCATTATAAAGAAGATGATCTTCTCTTTTGAGAGTTTTCAACTCTCAATACTTCTCTCTCAATGATCAAGGCAATTATGGCTCTCAATAGACAAAGGCTTTAAAGAGAGAGGTATACCCTCTCTTTTATACACCTTAGTGGACATCTCCTTAGAGTTCAACTCTAAGAAGGTGTGTCCATCATGAGAACCATTAAATTATCATCCAAGGGTTGGGATCATATCCTAGTCCTATTAGAATTAAGAGACAAGTTACCTTTCAATTATCATCAAGAATAAATAAACAACAGACGGCAAAAAGAGAAAGCCCTAATGGATTAAGACTCAAAGGTGGGCGGTCTAGTTTCTCAAGCTTGAACGTCCACCAAGTTTGTTTTTTGGTTGTTGTTGCATTATCTTCAAAATAATTGGATTATCATAAATGAGAAATTTATGAGAGTTTCCTTACAACAAAATGTAAATCCAATTTACATTTAATTTTCAATCTAAATTCAATTCACATTTATTCCTTGAAATAATATATGAATCATATTCATATATATTTATTAATATATATATATATATATATATATATATTATGAATCAATATTCATATTAATTGTATATATAATGTGGATCATATCCACAAAACACTAGATATACACATTTCCATGATAATAATAATTATTATCATATTATTGATATCATTAAGTATGAGTCCTAATCTAATTAGGACTCATGAGCAGAAATCTCATATACTTGGAGATAATGTCAGTGAGATCATAATATACATGTACAGTGACTTGAAATTCATATAACTATCTATTTTTAGGGTTTATCTTATTTTTAGCGAAATTGTGTCACTTATGAATGTTGAGCTCGAGCTGAAATAATTTACACTCTAATTGAGCTCGATGAAACGCATCACACTCTCCATGAGCTGGAGAATGCATCAGTGAGATGAATCCATCTTTCTTGACCATTTATAATCATAGTCCAAACTATTTGGAGTTTAGAAATGAGTTCAATGATTTTATTTATTTTTATATCCATTACCATATCTCTTTCCAACACTTGGACATTGAAATTTGAATTTGAATTGGACATTGGATTCAAATGAGATGATATTTAACCCAATTAACTCTCAAATCATTAAGCTAAGAAGTGGAGCTACTAAAATTCATCCGATTTCATCATTCCCTTAGAATGGAAGTGTCATGGTAGATGATCTATTAAGATAGATTTACCCTTTAGTATTCCCAATATTCATTCGTCCTCCACACTGGAAGATTTGATATATCTGAAGTTCAAACCCTAGTTTAACCACCTTCTTAGAAATGTATCAATAGATTTCTTATTCGATAATTGGATGATAATATTAATTATATACTTTCCAAAAGCATATATTAATATCTCAAATTTGTGTCTTATTTCACAAAAATACCCCCAAATTAGCCCATGAGTGAACTTTGTCTCCCAGATCATCAACTATGAACATGTATGAATCTTTTGAAAGATCATACTTCTCATATGTCTTCATATGCACACCAACTCGGTGTTATATGACCTTAATTAGGTCACCAACCTATTGTCTATCAAATGTGCACATTTAGACATATAGATGTATATTTGTCTCCGGTCAAAGGATGTGTGCATGATCATGACAGATACGATTCAGGTCTTTGTTTATCTAGACCCCATCAAGTCTACTTTTTGACTTGACTATTTCAACACATTTGAATCACTATTCACATGCAGAAGACATTCATCAAGAAGTCTATCGCAAATCAGGCTTAATAGAAAGATTGGCATCTCTTTCTTGGATTGGATATCATTATTGAATAACAAATGTTAAAGTCAATCGTGTTCTCCCAACTGAATGGTATTCAATATGGCCACGGTACATAATCATGATTGTGTAAGAGGACCGTAATATCAAGTGCATTCACAAATATTCATTTCAGATGGACATGATTAAACAATAACGTTTATTGCATTAATGGACCGTCAAGGGCTTACAAGTTCAACACATATCTGATGAATCTCAGATACATCATGCTAAAAATCATTTATTAGTCTCCTAACTTAAATAATTCAATAAAAATACTATTTAAATCATTATTATTGACTATTCTTATGTTGTATATAATTAACATATATTCTATATAATATCTAACTTTAATTTATTGTATGAAATACTAATACTTTTTCTTTATTTTATTAAAAATCCCTAAAAATTAGTGTATATATTTATTTTGTTTTTAAAAAGAAATTAAAAAGATAAAAAATATTAAAACCCTTAAAACAAGTGTTTTTATTCATTGAAAATGACCTCTTTTGGATTTTTGACCAACATGAAACTTGTTAGATCTCGATGAGATCTACAGCTTTCATGTTTTGACTTTCTCCTAATTCAGTTGTTAATTATTTCTTTTTTAATTTTCTTTATCTTTTTAATTTTTGATTTTTCTGATTGGGCCACGTGAATAATTGAAAAATTAATTAAAAAGAAAGGAAATTCAAATGCAAACTATCATAGTTTTTGTGAAATTTTTGTCTTTTTCTTTTTATGTTTTTTATTTTTTTTTATTTCTATTTTTTATTTTTAATTTTAGTGATTTTAGTTTTTTTTAATTTTAAAAAATATAATTTTTAAAACAAATACAAAAGAAATGCAACCTTTTTTTGGATTTTTCATATATGATAAAAATATCCAGAAAAATAAAATAAAAATATTTTTTGTGTTTTGATTATTTTTTAATATTTTTGTAATTTTTTCAGAGATTTCTAGATTTTTTTTGGATTTTAAAATGAATAAAAATAGGAAATAATGACTACAGTGAACAAACGGGACTATTTAGCAATTTAAAAATATAAACAAAAATCAAAAGTTTCTTCAATTATTTTTCCTAAAAACTAGAAGAAAATACCTACAATCAAGAAGTGAAATCATATTTTTTTTATTTTTCTACATTTTTTTACGATTTTTTCTAAGTTTTTTATAATTTTTCATTTTTTTAGTTTTAAAATTAGTTAATGTGTGAAAATTGGACAGAAAATTAATACACAAAAAGGAAGCTAATCTAATTTTTTAGAACTTTTGACGCAATATTTAAATTTTTATGATTTTTCACATTTCAAACAGAGAAAAATACGGAGTTTTTTTATTTTTTATTATTAGAAAATAAAAATAAATTATAATGAAAAAATATATACAATGAAGAAAAATATAACAGGAATTGAATATGATTTTTGGAGATTTTATTGATCACAAATAAAATTTATTTCAATAATAAAAAACATGAAAATAAAGTCTGGAAATAGAGGACTTAAATGTAATTACTCAAACTTTATACATTAAAATATAACAGAAAATAAAATACGGGAAAAGAATTGCAATTTACCCAAAGAAGCATGTGACGTACGTGCTTGAAGCGGGCTGGGGGTTATTTTGCAATATTTATGAATGCCAAGGGTGGATTTATAAATTTGCCCCCCAAAAACTAAGGTTAGGGCACGTTGGTTGTTCCTTCGTTTTTCTTGCTCTTCAAGCCAAAGAGGGTGCCTCCCAAGCAATGGGTGTCGTAGGGGATGCAGCTGGCGGTCAGTGATGACGGCGCACGTGGCTGGATGGTGAAGGAGGTCGGGTTGCGGGGATGAGTAGATGGTGAGGCGGCGACGTGCAATGGTTCAGCCATTGTGAACGGATGGTCTGTGATGAATACTGATTCATCACTCTTTATTCTTATATTTTAGCTACAAAAACCTTTGCAAATGCATGTAGATACTTATAAATACAAATAATTACCAAAAAGCATGCATAGTGTAAAAAGTAATAATTAGCATGTTTTTGTGCAAAAATAAAAGAATAAAGAAACAAAAGAAAAAGAGGAAATATTTAGAATAAATATTGAGCAACCTAACCCCAAGGGAGGGCTCAGCATGGGCCTGACCGCATAAAAGCCAAAGTAGAGAGAGATAGGGAGCTCATGTGTGTAAATGTACCTGTAAATATAATAAAAATATTTTCCTCTAAAATAAAATAAAAATGGGTCTTGTATATATTTGTCAATATATGTAAATACAAAAATCAAAATAAAAATAGAAAAATTAAAAAGAAAATAAAAATAATCTTCATTGTACATATTCACCATGTACATAAGACCACATTTATATTTAATTAGACCAATAAATAAATAAAGTAAAATCCCATAAAAATTGTATATATTCTATATTTTATGTTGTAAATAAATAAAATAAATACCATAAAAACAAAAATTAAATAAAAAATCAAAAAAATTAAAAATCCATATTGTATAGTACTATATTATAAATACCTTATTTATATTTCGAAAAATTAATTAAAAATCACAAAAAAATAGAAAAAAAAATAAAATAAACATTTTCATGTTTCGAGTTTTTAATAATTCAGCCATTTACTATTTTATTTCGAATTTTTAAATCTTTCTGACATGGCCTGCTCTGATTGGTCCACGGGGGACGTTGACCCCCCGGTCAACTCCTCCCCTTGGACTACTTCCCACGGGTCCATGACGCCCGACCCGACTTCGCTGATATGGCGTAATGACCCGATCATCAAATCCGATATTTCCGGGCTCCATTTCTTCCTCATGCATCTGAGATCCTCGCCCGGTAGTTTGCATTGGGATCCGCGCCTCGTCGTGCCCTGCCCGACCTGTTCTTGCCGGACCCTCACTCGTATATAGTCCGAGCTCCGCCTCCCTTTTCTCGCATCTTTGGATCGTTTCATTCCACCCTAGGACCTCCACAGCCACCGCGAGAGTGACAGCTTGCTTCCGACCGTGTCGCAGCGAGGAGGGAGTGGACGGACCACTGATCCGGCGACTCTGCACCGACGTGCGCCGCCCAGAGGTGGTGCTCAAGCCTCGGGCATCGACGGCCCTCGAGACTAGGACTTGGAGCATCCCCAGCTCTTCCACAGTCGATTTCGTCTAGTAGGTAGCTCTCTTTCCTTTCCTATTTAGCTAATTTCTCTTTTTGCCCAATTCGACCCGTCGCCGATTAGCTTCGATTCCGACCACCCTAGCCACCCGTTTGATCATCGGAATCGACCCACATCTTCACCTTTCCCCCGCGCACCTTCTCTACCCCTTCGTCCAACCCAGTTCGCCACGGAACTGGGATTGGGGTTCCTCCGCCATCGCTTCGCCGGAGCCCCTTCGTCCCGACGCACAGATCACCTTCACCACCCCTAACCGGGTCGAGGCACTTTGCCCTCGACCCAGGAGTTCGTTGCTTTGCTTTGCAGGTCCATCCAAGCCCATCTGAGGGCTCGGACAGTCAAGAGCAGCAGCTCCTCCTCCGCCGGTGCCGCCTGAGCTCTCCGGAGCTCCGCTGCACCATCGGAGGGGTCCATCAGACGCGGGAGGCCCAGACACATCTTCTCCGATCTTCAGCAGCCTCCGAGGAGCTCCCCTGTACGCGCACGAGCCCGGCGAAACTCGCCGGCGTTGAGTTCATCGAGCAACCTCCGCAACCGTCTGATCGTCCTCCAGCTCCAGTTCAGATCAGATCCGTCCATTTGAGGAGCAGCCACCACCGTCCGATCAGTGGAGTATAGACGAGGACCGTCCGATCATCGAGGGTTAGCCGCGCCTCTTCTCCACCGTCCGATCACCACGTGGCATCCATCTGGCCCTCGACTTAATAAAGGGTAAATTACCCTTAGGCCCCCCTCTTTTTAGTTGTTAATATTTATCCCTGTAAATATTTTAGAAGCCTTATTTCTGTTTGGTAAATTGCATGGAGGACCTCGTCATTTAGTTTATTTGCCTTTATACCCTTGTACGTAGTGGTGCACGTGCTTCGACACGTGATTCTGTGGGATATTTGCATGTATGGGCTTTATGTTCTAGGGTGTTGATGAATGAAATTAAGTTTTTAATATTTGCAGAAATGCCCTTGTGAGTGTTGTATTTGTGCACGTGCTTTATATCGTGGGCTTTTTATACTTTTGCCCCTGAACTTTTAGTACGGGTTACTAATTAGTCCACGGACTTAAGTTTATTGCAAATAGGTCCCTGAGTGTCCAGATCACGTGTTTGGCACATGAGTTCTTGGAGAAATTGCACCGGACCCCCTGGAACTTCTCTTAATTGCGTACAGGTCCATGTGCATTGTACCTTTGTTTTCATTTTTAATAAAATAGCAAACCTACTCCAAATTTGATGAAAATTGGACACATAGCTCCTGCCATGGTGTAAAATTTTATTTAAATTTTGGAGACACTTTTGACTTCATTTATTATTTTTAAAAATTCAAAAACAGGCATTTTTCTTACTGTCTAGCTTTAAAAATCAAAAAAAATATTAAAACACCTTTAAAAATTACAAAAAAAATTATATAGTGTTTATTTTGTGCTGCTTGATTTTCTGACCAATTTTGGTCATTTTTAGATTTATAAAACCTATAAAAATTACAAAACCCCTAACAACCCATAAAAATTCTAATAATTAAAAGAAAAATCAAAAATTAATAATTCCAGTGCCCAATTTTTCCTTGTATATTCTAATTTACAGGAAAATTACCTTCAGACCTTGATAGGGCCATTTTGCATTTTAATTTGCACACTGATGCATCACTGATGCATCACTGGGTTGTTTTACCAACCCCGGATGCGGGAGTTGCACAACCCCGGATCGACACCGATGCATCACTGGGTTGTTTTACCAGCCATCGTGGGCGACTTCAAGTTCCCCCCGAACACCTTGCAGCTCCTCCCCCGTTTCCATGGGCTCGCCACAGAGGAGCCCCATCTCCACCTCCAGGAGTTTCTGATGATTTGCAGTATTGTCCACGACCATCAGGTGGACCAGGACATGATACGGATGATTGCCTTCCCCTTCTCCTTGGCAGACAGAGCAGCCACCTGGCTGAAACATCTGGGGAAGTTTGTCTACACTTGGGAGCAGCTCCGCACCGAGTACTTGCATAAGTACTACCCACTCAGGCGGACCAATGCCGCGAGAGCCCTGATCAGCAACTTCTCCATGCTCCCCAGTGAGCAGTTCCACGAGGCATGGGAGAGGTTCAGAGAGATGACCCATAGATGGCCACACCACTATATCTCCAAGCCGAACCTTGTTCAGAGCTTTTTCAGCGGGCTGACACCAGAGCTTCAGGGCTAGGTGAACGCTTCTTGTGGCGGGTCTTACTTCGCCAAGGATCACGACCAGGTCTGGGCCATCTATGAGGAGATGGCTGAGAACTACATGGTGATGTCCCAGACCCGGTTATACACTCAGGGCAGACCCCAGCAGCCACAGACCGTGCAGTACCAGAGGATAGCACGGGTCGATGCCCGTCCATCCAGTTCGTCCGCGGCAGCAGCACAGGCAGAGAGTACAGCCGCAGACATGGGCATCATCAGCGAGAAGCTGGACCGGATGGAGTTGATAGAGAGGAAGCAGTGCCAGGGCATCACTCAGATGGAGCAGATGGCACAGACTTTGAGTGACATGAAGACCCAGCTCATGTGTCTCCAGGAGGCACAGACGGCTCCCCAGCCCCGTCTTCAGTCACGAGGCAATCCCGACAGCAGCAGCAGCTCGTCCCAGTGCTCCAGCTCCCACCAGCAGCCACCTTGTACAGGCGGAGCCGTACCAGCAGCCGCAACCCACCTACCAGTCACCACCATCTCCAGACATGCAGATGGTGGTATACCAGCCGAATCATCCTCTGGCGGTGCTCCCGCCACCCCAGTACGATACAGAGCCGTTGATGGATGTCAACGGGATTTGGTATGACCGCCCCCAGCCCGGTATCCGACGAGACCATCCCGGATTCCGTTGGGGGACCGGAGGTGCCCAACCCCAGCAGCAGCCATCAGGTCAGAGTGGCCAGTACGGCCATCAGAGGGATCACCAGCCGCAGCAACAGCAGCCCCCAGTGTACCCACCACAGCAGCAGCAGCAGTCGTCACAGTATGGTCCTCGTCCCTATCAGCAGAGACAGTCTTGGAGGCGAGATCAGCCTCACCAGCAGCAGCAGCAGCCACACCCGTACCCCTCTCAGCCACAGCACCAGTTCCAGCAGCCTCACTACCAGAGAGGCTACCTGTCGGGCTCTCATGGTCCACCCTACGAGAGCCCCGCCTTGGATGATATAGCCCGCCTTCTCACATATCAGCAGGCTACGTTTCGACGGGAGATGGACGAGTTCCGCCAAGAGATGCGGGACATCGTGAGAGGGAAGACCACCATCCCTGCCCAGATTGAGCCGAATCCCAACAACCTGAAGAGGAAATCTGAGCAGGTAGCTTGTACTGAGTATGCCACTCCTAGTGATACATTTGGTGATATGTCTGTATACCTTTTTGATACTGATTTTGTCACACTTAGGAGCGGTAGGATGCCAGCAGGCGGTGCCTCGTCTGAGCGACATCATGAGGATACACCCAGAGCGCCAGACGAGGAGGAGGGGAGCGGTACTGAGGCCGCTAGAGATGATGACGGTGATACTGATGCCACCAAGGATGTTGATTCCACCGGCGGTGCTGAGGCCGTCGTTTCACTAGTTGGAGGAGGTGGTACTGAGGCCACCCATGATGCCGAGCCAGAGCGCGGTACCGAGGCCGCGAGTCTTCCAGCCGATGGTGGTACCGAGGCCACCCGTGTTCATTCTGAGAGACTTGTTGTTTTTCCTATTTCTGATGTATCTTGGAACACTGTTGTGAATAAAGGAAAGGGTTTGGTTTTTTCTGGTCCCACTGTGGTGCCTGATGTATGTGTGGATCCGGTCGTTGAGTCGTCTAGACCCTTTCCTAGTCCTTCATCTGAGAAGGACCCTGTGATCCCCTTCCCTAGAGCCCTTCAGATGAGGAAGGGAAAAAAAGGAAAATTCCAAAAAGAGAGAGCAGGAAGAGTTCAGCCAGTCGATGATAGATCGGTTTCACATACAGCTGACTCTTCAGGAGGCTTTGCAGCACATCCCTCTTCTTCAGCGTTCACTGAGAGACAGGACCACAGTCAGGAGGAAGAGGAGGAACCACCATTCAGAGATCCATGTGCTGATGAAAGCCACGTGTTTCGCGATCCAGAACCGTCTGCCGGCCAAGAGGCCAGATTCAGGAGCCCCTTATGTCCGATGCCACATCAGAGAGCAGAGGTTCGACCATACTCTATTGGACAGCAGATCGTCGATCAACTTACTTCCGGCAGTCCTTCTCGACCGCTTTGAGTTGGGCACTCTTAGATAGAGCAGGACAGTCCTTCAGTTTGCTGATCGATCTGTCAAGAGGCTGAAGGGATTGTTGCGAGACGTTGTCGTCATGATTCATGGCCTGAAATTCCCTGTGGACTTCGTAGTGTTGGACATGGAGATCCCTAAATCTGTGACCGATACCCCCATCATTCTCGGTCGTCTGTTCTTGGCCACAGCCAAGGCGGTGACTGACCATGATAGCGAGAAAGTATACTTTCGTGTCGAGGGCGAAAGTGTACAAATAGAGACGGTCGAGGACAGCAGAGCCAGAGACAGAGCATGCTCAGAGACTACTTCAGACACAGAGCAGCTGACAGATGCAGGGCTAGACATGCACCAGGACTGTGACTTTGTGATCACATATGATGAGGCAGTTTGGGCAAACCCAGCAGCACAGGCCATCCTCTCATTTTTAGATTCCGCTGATGCAGAGGAGAGCTTGGAGAGCACATTCCTGGTCCAGGATACTTTAGAGGCAGCAGAGCCGGTTCTTGACCATGAGCCAGATTCTTGTGATGATGGTGGTACTGAGCCACCTTAGATGATGCAGATCCCTCTGAGTCAGAGTCCGACTGGGCAGATTGTGATGATTATATGCCAGACCTGACTTCTACTGAGCCTGCAGATAGGGAGGTAGATGCCGAGCAGAGCAGAGACAGTCCATCAGGGAAGCCTTCTCCAGTTTCTGAGAGTGACAGAGAGTTTCAGTTCTCCCATGCAGATTTGGCAGCATTCACACAGACTTTTCAGAGGCCAGATCCACCAGCACCCGGTTGTCCAGAGCTGAAGCTGCTTCCTACATCGCTGAAGTATAGGTTCCTTGCGGGTGAGCATGAGATGTACCCAGTCATTATCTCCGCCGATCTGACTGGAGAGCAGGAATCCCGTCTGATGGGGGTTCTTGAAAAGAACCGCAAGGCGATAGGATGGAGCGTAACAAACCTCCAGGGGATAAGTCCGGCCCTGTGCTCCCACCATATCTATCTCGAGGATGAGGCGAAACCGTCACGTGAGTTCCAGCGGCGGCTAAACCCGAATCTGAGAGAGGTTGTCATGAAGGAGATTTTGAAATGGTGGAGCGCTGATTTTATCTACCCCATCTCCGACTCCAAGTGGGTCAGCCCTTTGCATGTGGTGCCCAAGAAGACGGGCATCACTACAGTGATCAGCGAGTCTGGAGAGGAGATTGCTACACGAGTACCCACTTCTTGACAGGTCTGCGTTGACTACAGGAGACTCAACCAGGCCACCAAGAAAGATCATTTCCCCCTGCCCTTTATAGATCAGATCATTGAGAGACTGGCAGGGAAGAGCCACTACTGTTTTCTGGATGGGTACTCGGGCTACAACCAAGTGGCCATCGCTCCCGAGGACCAGGACAAGACAACCTTTACCTGTCCCTTCGGCACATACGCCTTCCGACGCATGCCATTTGGGCTATGCAATGCCCCTGCGACCTTTCAGAGATGCATGCTGTCGATCTTTTCGGACATGGTAGGGGAGTGCTTGGAGGTCTTCATGGATGATTTCTCGGTTTACGGCGACGGATTCGACTCCTGTCTTGACTGCCTAGACCGCATACTTCAGCAATGTATAGAGGTTCACTAGGTGTTATCTTCGGAGAAGAGTCACTTCATGGTGACTCAAGGGACGGTGCTTGGCCATATCATCTCCAACAGGGGCATGGAGGTTGATCCGACCAAGGTAAATGTCATTAGAAAACTCGCACCGCCGTCCAATTTGCGGCAGTTACGGTCATTCCTGGGGCACGTCGGTTTCTACCGACGATTCATTCATGATTTCAGTAGGATTACCCGGCCGTTGACTGACCTGCTGACGAAAGACACCGAGTTCCTTGTCAATGACAAGCGTCTTTCGTCCTTCGAGACTCTCAAGAGATGTGTTGTTGAGGCTCCTGTTCTTCAGCCGCCTGATTAGTCTCTCCCATTCGAGATCATGACGGATGCCTCCGATTTTGCCGTGGGGGCCGTGCTGGGACAGAGGAGGGATGGAGTCCCATTTGCTATCCACTACGCTAGCCGCACACTGGATTCCGCGCAGTGGAACTACACAGTCACAAAGAAGGAGATGCTAGCTGTAGTGCTTGCTCTAGATAAGTTCAGATCGTACATTATTGGATCTAGAGTGACCCTGTTTACAGATCATACCGCCATCAGGTACCTCATGGCAAAGAAGGATGCCAAGGCTAGACTGACTAGATGGATCCTTCTACTCCAGGAGTTCGACATTGAGATCAAGGATATGCATGGAGTCAAGAATGTGGTGGCGGATCATCTCTCCCGATTAGAGTATCTTGAGGATTCTGAGCAGATTGATCCTATTTGTGAGACCTTCCCAGATGAGGCGATCCTTGCTATCGCCTCACTCCCGTGGTATGTCGATATTGTGAACTTTCTTGTTGCTAAGAAAGTTCCACAAGATTAGCCCAGGCAGAGGCTTGAGACCTTCCTTGCGAAGGCTAAGTCCTACCACTGGGAGGATCCCATCCTTTACCACGAAGGAGGGGATAGCGTTTGGCGTAGGTGCATTCCTCAGGAGGAGCACCATAGCGTCCTCACTTACTGCCACAAGCTTGAGGCAGGAGGACATCACTCCGGGAGGAGAACGGCACAGAAAGTGCCAATTCGGCTTGTGGTGGCCTACCCTCTTCAAGGACTCTGATGAGTTCGTGAAGAGGTGTACTGACTGTCAGAGGATGGGCACTTGTGAACAACGTGATATGATGCTGATGCAGCCCATTCACTTTTGTGAGGTTTTTGACGCATGGGGCATCGATTTCATGGGTCCATTCCCTAAGAGTCAGGGATTTGAGTACATTTTGTTGGCCGTTGATTATGTGAGTCGTTGGGTTGAGGCTATCCCCGCTCGAACCGCTGATGCTAGGACAGTTTGCAGATTTTTGAGGAAGCACATCATCACGCGGTTCGGGGTACCTCGAGTATTGATTTCAGATGGGGGGTCTCATTTCATCAACGACAAGGTGAAGGCCCTTGCTAGCGAATTCGGCATAGACCATCGAGTTGCCACTCCATACCATCCACAGACAAATGGTCTAGCCGAGGTGTCGAATAGGGAGATCAAGACTATTTTGCAGAAAGTCGCCCGCCCTGACCAAAAGGATTGGTCACAGCTTTTGGACTCGGTCTTGTGGGCATATAGGACGTCTTTCAAGATACCTTTGGGCACATCTCCCTTTCACCTCGTATATGGCAAACCGTGCCATTTACCTATTGAGCTGAGACACAGGTCACTTTGGGCAGTCACGGATATTCTTATGGATCCAGATAATGTAGGAGACCAGAGGAGGGCAGAGTTAGCAGCCTTGGAGGAGCTTAGAGATACCGCCTTCTCAAACAGCCTACAGTACAAGGAGAGAGTGAAGGAGTGGCATGATTCTCACATCAGCCACAAGCATTTTGAGCCTGGACAGAGAGTATGGTTGTTTGATGCTAGGCTTTGCCTATTTCCAGGGAAGCTACAGAGCAAATGGAAGGGACCTTATTTGGTGAGAAAGGTACATGACAACGGTAGCATTGACATATCCGAGTTGTCTTCTGAGAGTACCTTTCGAGTGAACGGTCAGCGGCTCAAGCCATTTCTAGATCATGAGCTGCGGGTCGTTGATGTTGCCCCTATTCATTTTGCGTGAGATGTGGTCTCTTGACTCACATCTATTGCATCTCACGCATGATTATCACTGTTCTTCCGACCTGTATAGATCCAGATGCCCATATCATTACATTCTTTAGTCCCACATCCCTTTCTGCATCTTTTGATTATGCTATACTCAGGGTGCACTTTACCCTAAGTATAGGGGGGATGTAGGACCTTTGGGTATTGCTTTTGATTCTATCTACCCATGTTTTTGCTGCCTATACTTAGGGATATTTTACCCTAAGTATAGGGGGGTAGACCTTGTACATTCGCCACTCGGTTTTCCCTTTGTGTACAGTCTGCTATACTTAGGATTACTTGATCCTAAGTGTAGGGGGAAAAGCCGAGACTCTCTTGATTTTCTATTCATTCATTCATCTTTGTATATAGCCTTCCTTTTCACTTCCCTATACTGAGCACGAGTTATGCCTTCTTCATCGCTCTTGACTCTGAGGACATCGTTCGAGCTAAGTATAGGGGGTGTGTATATATTTCATATATACTTTAGCCATAACTCGTACTTTGTGTGAGTGTGTTAATAAATAAAAATGGCTAAAAACCTAAAAACCACAAAAATTAAAAAATTTTCCTGTAAATAATCATTCTTTTATTGCACATAAATAGCTAGTGTACAAATTGTTTTTGTAAAAATGTTTTCAAAAACTTTTTGTGTAAAATTTGTGTAAATAATTTCATATCAAAATTATGTATATAGTACAAAATTTTTCCAAAATGTTTGAAAATCAAAAGTTTGCAAAAATCTTGTGTAAATGTATGTAAATATTTTGCAAAACTTGCATTCATGCATTCATACATCCATGATTTCAAAACATTTCTCAAAAATTTTGCATGTTTGTAAAACTTGTGTAAATAGCATCTTTGTATATATGTATATAGTTTTTCCTGGATTATAGTTGACATTTAAACCAGCCTAGAATTAAATTGGGAAATGGAGCTTGATTAAGATCATAATCCACATAATTTATAAGAGGAACCTTATAGGGCTTAGGTTTAAGGCTTTTCAGGTTCATGGTGACTTAATTCTTTGAGTCCACTAGGCTATGATCACATGTCATCTCAATGAGCCTAAGTAGAGCACTTAAGAACACACACATGACTCATATAGACAATGGCTTTACTTGGACACCGCACTTAGCACCGAGCTCTCTACGGATGAGGTGGTGAGGAGGCAGTCTTCCTTGACTTGGGGTAGCTTATGAGGGTAGTACTTCTAGGAGGAACCTCTCTTCTTCTTTTAGTGAAGGAAGTGCGTCTCAACTTGGTCTGGTTGCCATGAGGTCTAACGACAGGAGTTGTGGGTTGCAATAATGCTTCAAAAGAGGGATAGTCTACTGGCTCAAGAGGAAAAACTCCTTGTATATATGTTGCACATGTATATGTTGTATAGATGCACTTGAAAAAAAATGCAAAAAGAGAATAACTCCAAAAAAGTGGTGGATCTGAGAGAAAATGATAATCCCACCGGAGTATGTGTATAGTGCAAATAAGCAAAGCTTGAGATTCATGTCCCACCTTATGTAGCTTGCAGCAGGGAGACTTGGCTACACTGGTTGAGCTCCCAAGGATACATGGCTACACTGGCCATGGTCCATTCTCTTCTTCCCCCTCTTCTTGAGCCGGTTGAACTTGAACTTAGAAGGGAATACCCCGCTCCTCGAGGAAAGAGTGGCCAGATTGGGGTCATAGAGTTACCTTGTTGGGGAGGGTTGTCAAGTTGCCATTTCTGAGGTGGAGAGCTTAGACTTCACATCACAGTACAAGGAAAGATTCATGGTCTTCAGGGTTTGTGTTTGGTGACTTCTCTTTAGGGATATGGTTAGATCCTCAAGCGCATCACGGAAGCGTGAGCGTCGTATCGAATACGACGAGGAGCGACTAGTCGCACTAGTTGCTCGATGCAGCGGAATTTAAAAATTTTTCTCACGACGAAACCACATGATCCAAGAACACTTCTCGGATCGTTTCGTCTAAACCACAAACAAGTAATAGGATTACCTCTTGAAGCGTGGTTGCAATCGAGTCTCTAAACGAAGAGACCTCCTGTCTCAAGTCCGATCCGACGGAGGAGACGCTTGCGAGCGCGGGGATGAACCGCGTGCTTCTCGCAATCCATGTTGATGATCCAAGCGGCGGATCTCCTGATCTCGACACACGAGATCCGACGTCTTCTTCACGAGCGAGGCGCACCGAAGGAGACAGAGATCCACGAGCAGACGAACAGGCAGCATAACGACGATGCCGCGGCGATGGAGAACCTCTCTAGGTCATCCATGGTGGACGACCATGAGAGGGAGAGAGAGGGCTGAGAGAAAGAGAGAGAGAGATGCTTCTTAAGCATTGTGTGTAAAAATAGAGAGCATGGTATGCCTCTCTATTTATAGGGTTTTGGGAACCATGGATCTCAATCCATGTGACATATAAACTCAATGGATGAGATTGATTTATGTCAATCCAATGATCAAGATTGTTGTTGGTAAAAACCAACAACTTGTGATTTAATTTTGATAAAATATATTTGATAAATCAAATAAATATTAATACCAAATTAAATCAATCAAATAAGGAGAGAGAATACAAATGAGAGATCTTTCCCCATAAGGAAGAGGGGGCGGCCACCAATTCCCCAAGGGAATTGGGTGCCACCCCTTCTATTCCTAATGGGGAGTGCAATCTCATGGATTCCATGAGATTGCACATCTCCTTGATTTTCTCTCTACTTATTTCCAACAACTATTTGTTGGGATTTTATTCTTCAAAAATAATTCACAATTATATTTGAGAATATTGCAATCTTGCCATGGAAAAATTGTGAATCATATTCACAACCCAAAACAACATATAATTTACGTTGTCAATTAATTACACAATGTGTATCCAATACACATAATAATTAATCAACACATATAAATTATAATTAGCTCTCTCTAATACATTATAAATCACATTTATAATATATTATGAATAATTGGATATTACTATCCACATTATTCTTATCCATAATAATTAAATCACATTTAATTATATTGGATAACTTATTCTCATGTGCTCAAATAATATGAATCATATTCACATTATTTACATCTTTGATAATCAAATCACATTTAATTATCTAATATAACTCTCCTTATAATATGAATCAAATTCATATTATTCATGATAATTAAATCACATTTAATTATCCATTTTTTCAATGCTCGGATACATATATCAACAATAGAATTATCCATGAACTCTTTCAAGGATAATGCGCTTTCTCCGTGAATACTTGGAGATAAGGACAGGGCGATGGTATTGTTCCACGTATAGTGACATGGATATTGAGATTATATCTCATATCCAGATCGCGGGCCTCCCATAGATGCTTGATTAAATCAAGACCGCAAATCTAATCTTCTCATTGCATCTGAATCACATTCAGATGAATGTCCAACATTTGGACTAAGATCAGATTACTTCTCTACTGAGAGGAGTCACTAAAATCCAGACCCGTTTCATCACTTCCTAGGAATGGAAGCGTCATGGTTATACAATCGTTTATGATCACATCACCCTCATGTATTCCCAATACCTGTACATCCTGCATACTGGAAGACTCAGAATAAACCCGAAGTATTGGATCAACTTTATACTGTCTACTTCATGGTTTTATCAGTAAGTTTCTCATTCAATCATTGGGAGTCGGTATTGATCATATACTTTCCAAAAGCATATATCATACCTAGGTCTTGATCATATACTTTCCAAAAGTATATATCAAACCAACAAATTCAGTCAAGCTTCCAAAGCGAGACGACCATGCACATGGAATTTGATTCTTCCCAATATCTCATGAGTGAGCTCATGTCTTCCGGTTCAGTACTGAACTTGTATGATCCCTTTGAGAGACCGTATTACTCATATGCCCTTATATGCACACCAGCGCGCCGGTGTATAGACCTTGATTAGGTCATCAACCTATTGGTCTGCCAAATGTACATACTCAAATATATAGTAACGCATCTGTCTCCGGTCAGAGGATGTGTGCCTGTATCGTGACAGCATATGATATAGGACTTTGGTTATCTCGATCTCGTTAAGTCAACTCTTTGACCTAACTCATTTGACACCTCTGAATCTCTATTCCTATGCAGAGGACCTGCATCAAGAGGTCGGTCAGATATCAGCCTAACTTAGATAGGATTGCCATCTCCTACTCAGGCTGGAGATCATCTCTTAACAATCATTTGACGGTGCTTGATGAGTTCTCAATCTAACTCATTAGATATTCATCCAAGCACCAGCCTCTATGATTCAATAATTGAATCAACATCTGTATGATCATTAAGATGGCTATGGTACATAACCCTAATTGTACTAAGGGACCTATTATGCAAATTATTTACTCTTTATTTCAGATTAAGGAGTGAATTGCAATAACATTTATTGCATAATGGCTTGTCGTGGACGCGCATGTCCAACAATCTCCCACTAGCCCAAAGAGCCATTAATGGGCTAATCATTTAAACCCACACTCATGTGACAATCATAGGCTATTTAGAATATATCTAGGTAAGCTGATCAGTCACTCTGTTCCCAAGAGACTACGCCAAGTCCTTTTACGGCACTTGCATATCTCCTAGTAACAGTGCTCACATCCAATGCGAATGTTGCATCTCATGCAACCGATACTCAATTTTGTTGGTTATAGTGTCCTTGACACTACATCTTATTAATTATCATAACCAGTATTCCCATAATTCTTATCAGAATACCTTCATTCCTGGAGATCTCCATCTCCTAAGGTATCTACAGTCAAGACCCTTATAGATCACTATCTACAAGATCTTAGACTTTTGAAGATAAGACTTTGAGATCATTGTCTCTAAGTTTTATCATCTTTGAAGATATTGTTATTACTGCAACTAAGTGTTTTATTTCCAGAGAAGGATTAGTAATAGTTTACTACTCCCACTGCATGGCAGACATCTGGCTCTTGTACACATCTAGCATATACCCAGCTTCTCATAACTGATGCACAAGTGCAAGCAGTTCTAGCATTCACTTCCTATACTCTTTGAGGTGCTATCCCTTTAGACAGGTCACTACCATATCTTAAGGGAAGGAAGCCTTTCTTGGAATTTTTCCAGAAAATGGAATAAGTCCAAGGTGTACTACTAATGTGACAGTCCCAATACCCTCTTCTCTTTGCTTCTGAACGACTTCAGAATTAAGATCTAAGAGGTATCCTTGAGATCGTATCTCAAGGTATGGAACAACCAAATTATAAAACACTTATTATTTATTCTTATATCATTCCAAATGATTAGGATAATATCTACATTTAGCACGATGAATACAATGGCACTCCCACTAAGCTTCACATGGTTCATCAAGATTTTATCTGAAATCATAACATTTACAATTTCATCAAATCTTATGTTCCAAATACAAGAAGCTTATTTGAGTCCAAAGATGGAGTTCTTTGGCTTGTACACCTTGCTTTCCTCAACCATGAAGCCCTGGGGCTACTTCATATGAATATCCTCAGAGAGGTATTCATAGAGGAATGCAATCTTGACTCACATCATGAAGATGTCATAGTCAAGTTGTGTAGCTATAGTTAGCAATATTCTGATGAGTTAAAGCAAAGTCACTGGAGAGCAAGTCTCATCGTAAGCGATGTCTTCTCTTCGGTGTGTAGCTCAAGGCTACGAACCGTGCTTTGAAGGTCTCTACCTTCTCATCAGGTTCCCTCTTTCTCTTGAAGATCCATTTACACCTTAATGGGTCTGACCCATATAGGTGGATCCTCGAGGGTCCACATACAACACTTGTATATGAAGTCTACATTAGACTTTTATTGCTAACATCCATCTTTCCATGTCATGATCCTCAGGAGCTTCATCACATGAAGTCCGATCATTTTCACATGGAATACATCCTCAAACTTATTTGAAGAAGTATTAGTGTTTCATCTTCAATTATTCTTTTAGTTTTCGATTCCAGGAACCTCATTATCTTCTCAAGATTAAATGAGTTCTTTTATTTCATTTTCATCTTGATTCTAAAGAGAGTCATCCTATAAGAATCATATTCTCAAAGATGAGATCTTTTAAGAATCTCAAGGTCATAAAGTAGGTATCCAATACCATCCTTTATTTTCCTAATGAAGTAGCACTCTTTGGTGCTAGATTCCAGCTTACTAGCTTGGAACCTTATTAAATATATATAATGTAGTCTCTACCACATATACATATACCTGAAAACTAATAGATAATTATGCTAAGATTAATCATTGATCAAATCATGTCACACATGATTAATTGCATCTCCCTACAACTCTATTGAGTTAAGGTTCATTAGGAGGGGTGAGATAGAAATGATATTCATATCTCTATAAGGTATTCCTTGAATTCATCTAATAGGTACAAGCTACCTTGGTTAGATCAAATTCATTTCATCTTCCTTCAAACTTTGGTTCTAAACCAAAATTGTGAAATCTTTGAACATTTCAAAGTTTTCTAAGGTGAAGAGAAGAAATTTCATATCATACATAATCATCAATAGATATCACATATCCATAATGTTTACTATGATATAGATGATTCTCATACATCAATATGTATGAGATCCTGAATACCTTGACATCTTACATCTTTCCCAGAGAAAGGTGTATTGGACATTTTTCTTTGAATACAATAATCATAAGTATGTAATTTGAATCTTTAGACAATCTAAAGTTTCATGTATTACTAGTCCATTGATCTCATCAACAGACATATGTCCAAAACTTGATGCCAGATCATTGTCAAATGATCTTTATCCTCCTATTGATCTTTAAAGGTTTAATTTTCAGTATTAGAAATCTTAATGAATCATTCATTAATTTTCTAATTTAATAGAGTCCACTAGATTTTAGATTACTATCTGAAATATCTCCATCATAACTCTTTATGATAGATTTATTACAGAATTGATGTTTATATCCAACAATTAGAAATAAATAATGAGTGTATTCTAATATCTAGGTCATAGAGACATTCTCTAAGACTAAGGGCTCTCCCACTGAAATTAATAAGTCTATCAATCCAAAAGAGATTGTTGCAACAATTGCATCAAAATTCTCAAGGATAACTAAAGACTTTAAGATCAAATTTTCCAGTCTTCTAAAACATATGCAACCAATTACAAGTGTCATTAGAAGATTGAGATACAATTATTAGACTTTATCTTATCAAATAAGTAAGTCAATTTCAATGATTATATGTAGATTATTCTGATGTACTATCTGATTCCTTCTCTAAAGATTCTAGATAGATTTGATAGTCATACTATCAACACATCAATTTATTGCAGTATTGGCATTTATCCAACTCTTTGGATGTCATATGGAAGTCACAGAAGTACAGTCAACTCTTTGATTATACTTCTTGCTTGGGTCCAACCCATGCTTCCACTGCGCTCCCTTTATCTATAAACAACCAATGCTGAAGACTAAGGACCTCTTATGTTAAATTCAAAAGAATTTAATGTAAGAGCATTTCGACATTTATACATGCTTCACCCAATTCATACAATATGAATATTATGAAGCTTCATGAATGACTAGAGTATAGACAGTAGAATGATGACACTCATCAACTACATCCATCTAAACTCTTAAAACATAGGTTCAGGTAGGTACTCAAACAATTTGAATACATCATTGTCATTCATGATTAAATGTCAAGAGCACATATGTATGCCAGAATATCTTTATTGATTTTATAAGGATTAATTTGACAATTGCGATCATCATCAACATGTTACTTCCAAAGCACATTTGATGATATCAAGACTATAGAAACATACAAACCCTAGGTTTGAAGTCCTATTATCTATTTAATTGTCATTCCTCATTATTATGAGGAAACTTGCATATTGCAACCACAAACATTATGTGTCCAACTGCAAGTATCATGAGTTCAATCCATGATATTTTACTGGTTATTATTGAGTGTAGAATTGAGTGGGTTTAATGAAGGATTATCTGAAATAAGAAATTTGCATGAGTGTATATATTTATATATATACATATTATACTTTGATTTAGGAGTTTTTATATCAAAGTTGTCTTGCCTTGTTAACACTGAAAGTTCATTCCCTTAAACACTTTCAATGTAAGAGATATACTTACCATCATATCTCAGCAAGATCTAGGATCTCCTTCCTTATCTTTGTTGCATCCCAATAATATGAGAACCTACAACTCGGATAAAAAGAAGCGGGAACACATTCCGCCTTGCAAGTCCAACTTGCATCTCCCAATTCGGTCTTTAATACCCGGGCCCACCACCCCTAAGGTGATGTTGACCCATCATTAATTGAACCAACCGTCAACAGGAATACAACTCGCTATGCGCAATCCAATATCGCCCCAATAATATGAGGACCCGATATTGGGGTCACTACGCATACGTCCTTACTCTTTCGAGAAGCAACGAGCCTGATCCAAATGGATCATATGCAGGAGCTGTCACTTCGGATAGGCGTCTCCTACATATAATATCTGACGACGAAACCCTTCGCCTTGACGGGAGACCATGGATGTCACTTATGTGATCCTCCATATCATATTCAAATTCTAATTAATTATCATGAATCATATTCACATAATTAATTCTTCCAAGGGAATTATCAACTATAATCATATTAGAGTATAATTGGACATAATCAATTCAATCATATTAAATTAATTATCAATCCAATTCAATCAATCAAACTTGATTATAATGCTTGAATATATATGGTATTATTCTCAAAGTACGTATTAATTCGTATTTTAATAATTAGAAAAATACAACTTAATCCCTCGGACATTATCCCGGCCCTACCCGCCGTCATGGCCAGTACCAGCGGGAGTGGGACGGACCGCATACGTTGCAACCCGCTACCCCAGCGATCCCCGACTAGACACCATATCCGCCTCGGGAAAGGATAATGCCAAATTGATTAATTTATACTTGAGATGATCATCGGTTCTTCAACCGAAATTATACCATATAGTAATCAAAACAATTTTGATTATAAGGAAATTTGCTAGACAAATTCCCAATCCTATTCAAGCAAGGAGTTTGATGATTGTGTTTCCAATTATGATCTAGATCAAATCTAATAATTAATTGGTTGAGGTCAAGTCAATTAAGGAAATAATCATATTCCAATATTTCTCAAATATTTTCCATAATTATTTTATGAAATTAACAATTAATTTCACTAATTGACAATCACATGGTTCTTGATTAGGAAAGTAATTTCAGCAGTGACCCCTACTTACTAAAATTAGCATATCTCAATCAATTTAAATCCAAATTAAGCAAAGTAAGTTTACATAGTTTGCTAACTTGATTTACAATAGAACCGATGTGATTTGCACACATTTCGAGGCGTCTCTAAACAGTAATTAACTCCTTAATTACGTTAAGATTCGTAGTTCCCGTAACAGTGAATACATGTTCATTAAAACAACCATATCTAGAGCAAACGAAATCCGATTTACGCAAACTCAGATCTTATGGTTTCCTTATTTAATGGGGAACAAAATGCAAGTATTAAATTCGTGTTTAAACAATTTAAACAGTGCCGAATTTATTTACTAAACAGATCTGCGAAATCAAATGCGATGAAAACTTTCGCGACCTTAACGAACCCAAGTCGTCCTCGGTTAGTGAATCATATTAGAAACCGTCGACCTAAGGCTCTGATACCACGTGAAGGATATGGTTAGATCCTCAAGCGCATCACGGAAGCATGAGCGTCGTATCGAATACGACGAAGAGCGACTAGTCGCACTAGTTGCTCGATGCAGCGGAATTTAAAAATTTTTCTCACGACGAAACCACATGATCCAAGAACACTTCTCAGATCGTTTCATCTAAACCACAAACAAGTAATAGGATTACCTCTTGAAGCGTGGTTGCAATCGAGTCTCTAAACGAAGAAACCTCCTGTCTCAAGTCCGATCCGACGGAGGAGACGCTTGCGAGCACGGGGATGAACCGCATGCTTCTCGCAATCCATGTTGATGATCCAAGCGGCGAATCTCCTGATCTCAATACACAAGATCCGACGTCTTCTTCACGAGCGAGGCGCACCGAAGGAGACAGAGATCCACGAGCAGACGAATGGGCAGCATAACGACGATGCCGCGGCGATGGAGAACCTCTCTAGGTCATCCATGGTGGACGACCATGAGAGGGAGAGAGAGGGCTGAGAGAAAGAGAGAGAGAGATGCTTCTTAAGCATTGTGTGTAAAAATAGAGAGCATGGTATGCCTCTCTATTTATAGGGTTTTGGGATCCATGGATCTCAATCCATGTGACATATAAACTCAATGGATGAGATTGATTTATGTCAATCCAATGGTCAAGATTGTTGTTGGTAAAAACCAACAACTTGTGATTTAATTTTGATAAAATATATTTGATAAATCAAATAAATATTAATACCAAATTAAATCAATCAAATAAGGAGAGAGAATACAAATGAGAGATCTTTCCCCATAAGGAAGAGGGGACGGCCACCAATTCCCCAAGGGAATTGGGTGCCGCCCCTTCTATTCCTAATGGGGAGTGCAATCTCATGGATTCCATGAGATTGCACATCTCCTTGATTTTCTCTCTACTTATTTCCAACAACTATTTGTTGGGATTTTATTCTTCAAAAATAATTCACAATTATATTTGAGAATATTGCAATCTTGCCATGAAAAAATTGTGAATCATATTCACAACCCAAAACAACATATAATTTACATTGTCAATTAATTACACAATGTGTATCCAATACACATAATAATTAATCAACACACATAAATTATAATTAGCTCTCTCTAATACATTATAAATCACATTTATAATATATTATGAATAATTGGATATTACTATCCACATTATTCTTATCCATAATAATTAAATCACATTTAATTATATTGGATAACTTATTCTCATGTGCTCAAATAATATGAATCATATTCACATTATTTACATCTTTGATAATCAAATCACATTTAATTATCTAAGATAACTCTCCTTATAATATGAATCAAATTCATATTATTCATGATAATTAAATCACATTTAATTATCCATTTTCTCAATGCTCGGATACATATATCAACAATAGAATTATCCATGAACTCTTTCAAGGATAATGCGCTTTCTCCGTGAATACTTGGAGATAAGGACAGGGCGATGGTATTGTTCCACGTATAGTGACATGGATATTGAGATTATATCTCATATCCAGATCGCGGGCCTCCCATAGATGCTTGATTAAATCAAGACCGCAAATCTAATCTTCTCATTGCATCTGAATCACATTCAGATGAATGTCCAACATTTGGACTAAGATCAGATTACTTCTCTACTGAGAGGAGTCACTAAAATCCAGACCCGTTTCATCACTCCCTAGGAATGGAAGCGTCATGGTTATACAATCGTTTATGATCACATCACCCTCAGGTATTCCCACTACCTGTACATCCTGCATACTGGAAGACTCAGAATAAACCCGAAGTATTGGATCAACTTTATACTGTCTACTTCATGGTTTTATCAGTAAGTTTCTCATTCGATCATTGGGAGTCGGTATTGATCATATACTTTCCAAAAGCATATATCATACCTAGGTCTTGATCATATACTTTCCAAAAGTATATATCAAACCAACAAATTCAGTCAAGCTTCCAAAGCGAGACGACCATGCACATGGAATTTGATTCTTCCCAATATCTCATGAGTGAGCTCATGTCTTCCGGTTCAGTAACTGAACCTGTATGATCCCTTTGAGAGATCGTATTACTCATATGCCCTTATATGCACACCAGCGCGTCGGTGTATAGACCTTGATTAGGTCATCAACCTATTGGTCTGCCAAATGTACATACTCAAATATATAGTAACACATCTGTCTCCGGTCAGAGGATGCGTGCCTGTATCGTGACAGCATACGATATAGGACTTTGGTTATCTCGATCTCGTTAAGTCAACTCTTTGACCTAACTCATCTGACACCTTTGAATCTCTATTCCTATGCAGAGGACCTGCATCAAGAGGTCGGTCAGATATCAGCCTAACTTAGATAGAATTGCCATCTCCTACTCAGGCTGGAGATCATCTCTTAACAATCATTTGACGGTGCTTGATGAGTCCTCAATCTAACTCATTAGATATTCATCCAAGCACCAGCCTCTATGATTCAATAATTGAATCAACAGTTGTATGATCACTAAGATGGCTATGGTACATAACCCTAATTGTACTAAGGGACCTATTATGCAAATTATTTACTCTTTATTTCAGATTAAGGAGTGAATTGCAATAACATTTATTGCATAATGGCTTGCCGTGGGCTCGCATGTCCAACAGTTCTGATCTGGATTATTGAGGAGTCCTGGTTATAGATTAGTGGAACTTAGAGGCTGTTGAGTTTTAAGCTTAAGTCCAAACAAGGTTCCGACACACTAATAATCCAAAGATCTTATCGAGCTCCATATCTCAATTTAATGAAGGCAAGTCTAATATTCAACCTTGATCCATGTACATTCTCCTCTTTTTCCTTTTTCTTTCTCTTTTTCACTTCTTTTTCAAATAAGTGTTTGCTAAGGGACTAGCAAAGTTAAGTATAGGGGGGTGATGAATACTGATTCATCACTCTTTATTCTTATATTTTAGCTAAAAAAACTTTGCAAATGCATGTAGATACTTGTAAATACAAATAATTACCAAAAAACATGCATAGTGTAAAAAGTAATAATTAGCATGTTTTTGTGCAAAAATAAAAGAATAAAGAAACAAAAGAAAAAGAGGAAATATTTAGAATAAATATTGAGCAACCTAACCCCAAGGGAGGGCTCAGCATGGGCCTGACGGCATAAAAGCCAAAGTAGAGAGAGATAGGGAGCTCATGTGTGTAAATATACATGTAAATATAATAAAAATATTTTCCTCTAAAATAAAATAAAAATGGGTCTTGTATATATTTGTAAATATATGTAAATACAAAAATCAAAATAAAAAAAGAATTAAAAAGAAGATAAAAATAATCTTCATTGTACATATTCACCATGTACATAAGACCACACTTATATTTATTTAGACCAATAAATAAATAAAGTAAAATCCCATAAAAAAGTGCATATATTCTATATTTTATGTTAAATAAATAAAATAAAAACCATAAAAACAAAAATTAAATAAAAAAATTAAAAAAATTAAAAATCCATATTGTATATAAACCTATATATAGTGCTATATGGTAAATACCTTATTTTTATTTCAAAAAATTAATTAAAAATCACAAAAAAATAGAAAAAAATAAAATAAACATTTTTCATGTTTTGAGTTTTTAATAATTCGGCCATTTACTATTTTATTTCGAATTATTAAATCTTTCTGACATGGCATGCTCTGATTGGTCCACGGGGGACGTTGACCCCCCGGTCAACTCCCCCCCTTGGACCACTTCCCACGGGTCCATGACGCCCGACCCGACTTCGCTGAATTATGGCGTCATGACCCGATCATCAAATCCGATATTTCCGGGCTCCATTTCTTCCTCATGCATCCAAGATCCTCGCCCGGTTGTTTGCATTGAGATCCGCATCTCGTCGTGCCCTGCCCGACCTGTTCTTGCCGGACCCTCACTCGTATATAGTCCGAGCTCCGCCTCCCTTTTCTCGCATCTTTGGATCGTTTAATTCCACCATAGGACCTCCATAGCCACTACGAGAGTGACAGCTTGCTTCCGGCCGTGTCGCAGCGAGGAGGGAGTGGACGGACCACTGAACCGGCGACTTCGCACCGCCGTGCGCCGCCCAGAGATGGTGCTCGAGCCTCGGGCATCGACGGCCCTCGAGGCTAGGACCTGGAGCATCTCCAGCACTTCCACAGTCGATTTCATCTAGTAGGTAGCTCTCTCTCCTTTCCTATTTAGCTAATTTCGCTTTTTGCCCAATTCGACCCGTCGCCGATTAGCTTCGATTCCGACCACCCTAGCCACCTGTTCGATCATAAGAATCGACCCACATCTTCGCCTTTCCCCTGCGCACCTTCTCCACCCCTTCGTCCAACCCAGTTCGCCATGGAACTGAGATTGGGGTTCCTCAGCCGTCGCTTCACCGGAGCCCCTTCGTCCCGACGCACAGATCACCTTCACCACCCCTAACCGGGTCGAGGCACTTTGCCCTCGACCCAGGAGTTCGTTGCTTTGCTTTGCAGGTCCATCCAAGCCCATCTGAGGGCTCGGATAGTCAGGAGCAGCAGCTCCTCCTCCGCCGGTGCCGCCTGAGCTCTCCGGAGCTCCGCTGCACCATCGGAGGGGTCCATCAGACGCGGGAGGCCCAGACACATCTTCTCCAATCTTCAGCAGCCTCCGAGGAGCTCCCATGTACGCGCACGAGCCCGGCGAAACTGGCCTGCGTCGAGTTCATCGAGCAACCTCCGCAACCGTCTGATCGTCCTCCAGCTCCAGTTCAGATCAGATCCGTCCATTTGAGGAGTAGCCACCACCGCCCGATCAGTGGAGGATAGACGAGGACCGTACGATCGTCGAGGGTTAGCCGCGCCTCTTCTCCACCGTCCGATCACCACGTGGCATCCATCTAGCCCTCGACTTAATAAAGGGTAAATTACCCTTAGGTCCCCCTTTTTTTAGTTGTTAATATTTAGCCCTGTAAATATTTTAGAAGCTTTATTTCTGTTTGGTAAATTGCATGGATGACCTCGTCATTTAGTTTATTTGCCTTTATACCCATGTACGTAGTGGTGCACGTGCTTCGACACGTGATTCTGAGGGATATTTGCATGTATGGTCTTTATGTTCTAGGGTGTTAATGAATGAAATTAAGTTTTTAATATTTGCAGAAATGCCCCTGTGAGTGTTGTGTTTGTGCATGTGCTTTATATCGTGGGATTTTTATACTTTTGCCCCTGGACTTTTAGTACGGGTTACTAATTAGTCCAGGAACTTAAGTTTATTGCAAATAGGTCCCTGAGTGCCCAGGTCACACGTTTGGCGCGTGAGTTCTTGGAGAAAATTGCACCGGACCCCCTGGAACTTCTCTTAATTTCATGAAAATTGGACAATTTCTCCTGCCATGGTGTAAAATTTTCTATAAATTTTTGAGATATTTTTGACTTCATTTATTATTTTTAAAAATTCAAAAACAGGCATTTTTCTTACTGTCTAGCTTTAAAAATCACAAAAAAAAATTAAAACAACTTTAAAAATTACAAAAAAAAATATAGTGTTTGTTTTGTGCTACTTGATTTTCTGACTAATTTTGGTCATTTTTAGATTTATAAAACCTTTAAAAATTACAAAACCCCTAAAACCCATAAAAATTCTAATAATTAAAAGAAAGATCAAAAATTAATAATTCCAGTGCCCAATTTTTCCTTGTATATTTTACTTTAGAGGAAAATTACCTTCAGAGTTTGATAGGGCCATGTTGCATTTTAATTTGTCCCTCCAAGTCTGACTGGACAGTGGTCTGCATTTTCAGCCTTGTTTGATTTTTATAAAATTTCCTAAAAATCAGAAAAACACCAAAAATTAACCAAAAACATAAAAAATATAAAAAAACATAAAAACATTTTTGTTTGAATTTTTGGATGTATTTTGAGTAGTTAAATAATTCATCCAAGTTGCTTGTTGATTGGTTTTCCTATTTTCTTAATTAGTTTAAAAATCCAAAAAATATTAAAAGCTTAAAAATCCACCAAAAATCACTTTCTTTTATTTTATTTCATTTTAGACTACTTCGTAGGCCGCGAGGCCATCACGTACTCCTTGTGTTCGACCCTAGTAGCTATACCAGGTTAATCCTATAGCGAGACCGCTAATTTGAGCTTGTTTGATTTTTACGTTGTTTTGGTGGTCTACGTTTTTCTCGATTGACACCGCTTGGTGACTTGGGTCACAACGACCCTTATTTATTATTAGTTTAGCCCGAGTTGTCAGGCATGTCATCAGTATGCGGTTGGCGACAGGTCTTCAGACGGAGGAACTTGCGGTAGGTGGTGGCTGGGTTTGAGCGGAGGTTGTCATGCAGATAGGGTTGGATGGGGAAGGAGGTTGGGTTGCGGGCTAAGTAGTTGGTCAGGAGGCAGCGGTCGGGCTACGGTTGTCTAGGTAGCTATCGGGGGAGGAGCTCCTCCAGATTCTAGCTAAGATAGCACGGAGGAGGTATTAGCGGGCACCGCTGGCTGGTGAAGGTCGGCGATGGCGGTAGTTTCGCGTGAGCGTTGGAGGAAGCGGATGGCCGGTGGTTAGCGGGAGGTTGCGGCCGCTGCTCCAACGAAAATTTTATTTTTTTTAGTAGCAGCAATTATTTATAAAAAAAATGGAAAACAGTAAATGAATTTTTTTGTATTTTTTCAGATATTGTGTACCTACAATAAAACAAATACGAAGCTGACTCGAGCACGACGGCTCGATCAAAAATTATTGGGCAAAAAACATGAATGGAAAAGTGTATCCGATGAGGTGGACGGATGGATCCAGATCTCCGGCCAACGTACGTCGCTGGAAGAGTGTGGTTGCGTGAGGTAGAACGCGAAGCGATTAGATCGAGAAAATGAGATGGAAGATCGATTCATGATGAAAAGTTAGGAATGAAAATCTAAGATCTAGAATTAAAAATGAACAATGAAATAAAGACGAAAAATAAACCTAAAATTATCTAGAAGAGAGATCGAGAAATAAAGGGTTGTGGATCTCACTATGGGAGTGAATAACTTCGTAATGGCCTCGACGAAGGTCGATTCGCTGTCACCGGATGGCTCGGAGGCTAGGCACCTTTCTACGACAAGATTACTCCTAAGGAATAGGCTCCTCTAAACAAAGATTGATCAAATGAGAATGAGGAAGGAGGAGCCAATTAAATGGAAAAAATGTGAATTTCAATTTCAAATTTTGAATGGAGAGTAAAATAAGGAAGAGAGTTAATGGTGGAATTAAATAAATAAATTAAATAAATTAAAAATGAAATTCAGAATTAAATAAGTTAGTAAAAAATATAAAAAATAATTAGTCACCTTAATATGGCTATTTAAGGCATACATTCAAATTAGATACAAAAGGCATGTTTTCAAATTAATTTAAATAAACAAAATTAGATTAGATTTTCGAAATTAGATTAATTTAATTAATTAACGTTAGATATTATTTTTTGGTGGTTTTCATATAAGGTGGTTAATTACATATATATCATATATACATAAGGTACATTATACACGTGTACAAATAAGGAAATATTTAAAAAAATATAAATTTTTTTATTTACTTTAAATTACTGTGAATAATATTTACAATTATTAAAAAATATAATATGTACAAAAATAAAATAATAAATACAATAAATAAATGATAAAATTGCAAAAACCACCCCAGAAAATCAGCTTTCAAACCCTAACTCCAAAAATTATGAAACCATAGCTATTTTATAGATAACTTAATTTAGAATACAATGGAAGTGAGTTTGATTCAATTTGAGTTCATATGGAGCCGGAATTGGTCTTTCAATTATAGCTTTACAGCTTTTTCCGAGTATGGTTACTTTTATTTAGTACATGATTTTATTTTGCAAACATTTTTATTATTTAGAAATATTTTTATTTACAACTTTTATTAAGAAAATTATTTAATTTGAAGTCAATTTGTATACAAATAAAATACTATAAGTTTTATACTAATATACACAGAATAAATAAGTATTTACAAAACCTTTTTTTATTTTCTGATTAAGGACCCTATCTCCCCCCTACTTTATTCCTGATCGATCAGGTCAAGTCTTGACCTTCTCTTGAGGTTCGGGTCATCCTATATCTGTTACATATGTACAGTCTTTTTATTTTCTTTATTTTTCCTTTATATCTTTATTTATTTATTTTAGCTTAAAATAGTAATAAATGTACACTATTTATACATAAATGTAGGTAAGTAAGAATATGGATTTAGTATTATATGCAGGTATTTTATAAGGGATTTTAACCTAAAATAAATGAACAAACATGATGAAATGCATATTCAGTATCCCCCGTATGCTTTACCTATGTTAGTCCCTTAGCAAACACTTATTTGAAAGAATAAGTGAATAAAAGAAAAAGAAATGAAAAATAAAGAAATTAGGATAAAAATGGGTATCAAACTTATCTTCATAAAGTTGTAGTATGGAGCTTTGTCAGACCTTTGGATTATTAGTATGGTGGAACCTTAATGGGAAATGGATTTAAAACCTAATAGCCTTCAAGTTTCATAAGAATCCTATTCAGGTCTCCTCAACAGTCAGGTCAGAACAAGTTTACAAACACAAATTCTTGTGACTATGAATCTTTACTTATATTGTGTAAGTGAAATATAGCTCCCCGTCTCAAAAGTAGCAAAGACAGCCTCTCTCAACAAGGTAACTCTATTCCCTCAGTCTAGCAACTCTTTCCTCGAGGAGCGGGGATATTCCCTTCTAAGTTCAAGCACAACCAGCTCAAGAAGAGGAGATGGAGAAAAGAATGGATGGTAACTACTGTAGCTACGTATCCTTGGATGTATGACCAGTGTAGTCAAGCCATCCAGCTGCAAGCTTTTTAAAAATTTGACTTTGAAGCTTTATTTTATTTATTTTTTTGATACGTGTATATACACTCCGGCAGGCATTTTACTTTTCAATCAGGCATGTCCACTTTTGGAGATTCTGTGTTTTTTTCTTTTCTTTTCTTTTCTTTTGAAAATATATACAAGGTGCAGCATGTACATTTCCTCTTGAGCTAGTAGATTATCCCTCTTTTAAAGCATTATTGCAACCCCACAGCATCCTATCTTTAGACCTCAATGCCACTAGATCAGGTTGAGATGCACTACCCTCCCTAGAGGAAGACGGATATTCCCACTAGTTGTTACATACTCGTGTGCTACCCCAAGTCAAAAGAGTGTGCCTCCTCACTATCTCCTCCATGAAGAGCTACGTGTAGAGTGCTTGTCCAAGATAAGTTGTGGTCTGAAAGAATCATGCGTGTGTTGTTGAATATTCTACTTAGACTACTCAAGATGACATGTGAACATAGTCTTATGGACTCAAGGAATTAAGTCGTTGGGACCTGAAAAGTCTTAATTCCATTTCTTATAAAGTTCCTCTGAAATTAAGTGGATTAAGGTCCAACTAAGTTCCATTCTTCAACTTTATTCCAGACTTAGTTTAAATGCCAATATTATCCTGAAAAATGCACATGCAAATGCAAGAAAACATGTAGAATGCAAAATATATATTTTTTTTTCTTTTTCTTCTTTCTCCTTTTTTTAAAGAAAAGTATTGATAAAATATATACAAGTATATACACATATTAAATTTTTTAAGAGAGAAAAGGTTAGTAAAATATATACAAGTATATGCAGTTTTTTGTTTGTTTGTTTTTTTTCATTTTTTTATTTTTTTTGTGTTTTTTAATGAAAGGTGACCAAAGTCTATATACACACATGAGTTTTACAAATTTATATACATATCCCAAAAATAATCATGTTTGAAAGTACAAGTTATGTCTAAAGTTTATATACAATATATACTACACCCCCATATACTTAGCTCGAACTATGTCCTCGTAGTGATCAGAGAGTGGCAAAGGAAGACATAACTAGTACTAAGTATAGAAAGGTGAAAAGACTCCTATGCTACAGCAACTCAAAGAATACGAAATGAATAGAAGTCGGTAATCCCTCCTATACTTAGGATCAAATAATCCTAAATATAGAAGACTGTATAAATGGGGAGAACCGAGCTCGACTTGCCCCCCTATACTTAGGGTAGAATAGCCCTAAGTATAGAATATCAACAAGTTGGGGGACAATCGAGAGATCAGAAGAATAAACACAAAAGAGATAATATGAACAACATCACTCTCCCTATACTTAGGGTAGAGTATCACCTAAGTATAAGCAATAATAGGAGTGATGAACTTGATGAATATGAACAACACAAATCATTCAACCCCCCCCCATACTTAGGTAAAGTACATCCTAAGTATAGCATATATTCACATGGAAAGGGGTGAATGATAAAACATGGTAAGATAGAATGAAACGAAAGGATATACAAGAGGTTATCAACTCATGTATTAGACGTAGAAGATGGAACCAAAGGATCATCGTCTGATACCACAAATATAGAATCAACGACGGATGGGAATTTATCATGATCTAGATATGGCTTCAGCAACTGTCCATTCACAACAAATGGCTATGCGTCAGATGACAACCCAGATATGACAATACTCCCATTGTCACGCACAGCTCTCACAATAAACGGTCTTTACCATTTGCTTTTCAATTTTCCTAGAAACAACTTCAACTTAGCATCAAATAATCACACTATCTGATCAGGAGAGAAAGTCTTCCTTCAAATGTGTTTATCATACCAACGCTTGACTTTCTCCTTATACATGAGTGAGTTATCATATGCAGAGTCTCAAAATTCCAGTAATCTATTCAAATTCAACTTCATGTTCTTTCATGCCTTCTCTAATCAAGATTGCATGCACGGAGTGCCCAGAAAGATTTGTGAATTAATTCCACTAGCAGGTGACAAGGCTTTCCATACATCAATCTGTAGGGAGACATATCCAAAGGAGACTTGTACACCGTCTGATAATCCCATAGACCAAATCAAGCATCTGGGACTAGTTCTTCCTATCTGGACGTACAAGTTTTTGCAATATCGTCTTGATCTCCCTATTTGAAATTTCTGCCAAGCCATTAGTCTAGGGGTGGTAAGGAAACGCAACTTTGTGCTCAATGGCATACTCCTTCACAAGCTTCTTCACTTCTCTATTAATAAAATGGCTACCCCCATCTGAAATCGGTACTTTAGGAATCCTGAACCACGCAATAATGTGGTCCTTGAGAAAGGAACACACTGTACGACTATCTGCAGCTTGGGTCTTTAAAAAAATATATTTACTTTAAATTGTTGTGAACAATATTAAAATTATTAAAAAAATATAATATATATAAAAATAAAATAATAAATACAATAAATAAATAGTCAAATTACAAAAACCACCCCAGAAAACCATCTTTCAAATCATAACTCCAAAAATTATGAAACCACTACCATTTTAAAGATAATTTAATTCAGAATACAATGCAAGTGAGTTTGATTCAATTTGAGTTCATATGAAGCCGGAATTGGTCTTTCAACTATAGCTTTACGGTTTTTTCTGAGTGCGGTTACTTTTATTTTGTACATGATTTTATTTTGTAAATATTTTTAGTATTTAGAAAACATTTTTATTTACAACTTTTGTTTAGAAAATTATTTAATTTGAAGTCAATTTATGTATAAATAAAATAGTATAAGTTTTATATAAATACACACAGAATAAATGAGAAGTATTTACAAATTATTTTTTTATTTTCTGATTAAGGACCCTATCTCCCCCTACTTTATTCCCGATCGATCAGGTCAAGTCTTGATCTTCTCTTGGGGTTCGGTTCAGCATGTATATATTACATATATACAGTCTTTTTATTTTCTTTATTTTTCCTTTATTTCTTTATTTATTTATTTTAGGTTAAAATAGTAATAAATATACAATATTTATACACAAATGTAGGTTAGTAAGAATATGGATTTAGTATTATATACATGCATTTTATAAGGGGTTTTAAGCTAAAATAAATGAATAAAGATGTTGAAATGCATATAAATCACTACCCCCTTCCTATTTTGGTCATCACCCCGACCCCCCTCTCCTCGATTCAACGCTTCTTCCATGTAACCCCAACTTCTGTTACCCTCGCCAACCCATCAATGACCCTGGTCATTGCTCCATCCTCCACGCCAACCGTTGCAATCACCTCCTTCATCATGTATAAATGTCACCTACCACCCTATATAACCACCTCCGCCACACTTCTCCCTTGTCCACCAACTCTGAGCTCGATCCCTAACCCTACTCCACCTCCATGTGACAGACGGAGGTCGGAGGAGGGACATAATGGCGCCCCCTGCTCCGGTGTTGACCCACGGCGTTGACCGAAACGTTGTGGCTCCACTGGCTCACTGAGCAACCCGTTGTGGCTGTACGAGTTGTGCCACGATCGAAGGTCCCTTAGGGATCTCAGCCCATGCATTCGTCCGCCATTCTTCTTCTCAATCCTTCAGGTAACTTCATCCTAGTTTGTTTTATGTTTTCTCCTATTTAATCCAGCACACATGCTCCACTCTACAGATCACCAACCACTCCACCTCCTCCGTCATTGATCAGTCATTCACGTTGACCCCTTCGCTCACCTTCTTCCTCCTCCGTAACCTCCTTTCATCCCAGGTTGTCTCCTCCGCCTCCGGCGATGGAAACCCCACTCCAGTCACTCACCTTCTCCGCCTTTGACTCCTACCACTCATTCTCCTAGCTTCGGATATCACCACCCCCCCTCCCTCTAACTATCTTTGCAGGACCTTCAATGATCGGACGTTACACATTTTCTAGGTTCTCTGACATCATCTCCGACGATGCAGCACCACAACGCCCCTTAGACATCTAGGCTCCTCTGCAATGACAACCATACCTTTGTCGAACCTTCCCCGAGTGGCCACGATCATTCACCATTGAGTACAATGTCGGTGGTGTACGGGGGAGGTCACAGGAGCTGAGCCCTCTCCGGTAGGAGGAGCGGAGCAAGATGAAGCAGTTACCGTCCGATCAGATCGATCGGATGACCCAGATGAAGGCTCGAGCCTCCATGCCTAACCTTTAGGCTCGGTTTGACCAAGTCGTTCCCTGAAGCACCCATTGCAGCCACGTGGCCCGAGCCTGGGCTGCCTCCCGAGCCTAGCACCCTCGCTGTCATGCACGTGAGAGGATGGGTTAATTGCATGATGGCTTCGAGACTTTCAAGAACTACATGCAGGTCTCCAGGCATGTATCCCACGTGCGCGCCTATAAATTTTGCATAAGTGTCCCATCAGTTTTAAATAATTACAAAAATGCCCCTACGTAAAGAAAAAAATTATTGAGGCTCCTCCGGTTTTCTGAAATTACAAATGGGTCCCTCAGGGTCCTATTTGTAATATTTATCTTTATTTTTTAAGTATTTTATTACATTTATGCCCCTACAATGTTTTATTCATATCTTGAGCACTTTAACTCCAAATCTCATGATTTCAATTTCATTTTAAAGCTTTTTTTATTATCTTTCTAATGGTATAGATAATTTCATGTTTTGATACTTTATTATATAGGTTATATTTTTATGTGCTCAGTGTCTCTTGCTATTTTATTTAAATGTCATTAATCATATTTAATGCTCAATTTGACTCTGAAATTAATCCTCATGATATTGCTCATTGATACAATTAATTAAGGGAATATTTATCTTGTATGTTTATATTTTGCATCCCATCCTTTAATTGCATTTAAAATCAAACAAAAATACATGCATCATTTTATTCTCGCATCATTTTGTCCCTGCAATATATTTATCTTGTATGTTTATATTTTGCATCTCATCCTTTAATTGCATTTAAAATCAAACAAAAATACATGCATCATTTTATTCTCACATCATTTTGTCCCTGCAATATATATAATCGCATATCATTTTGTGCATCATTTTGTCTGCACATATGAAGATCTAGAGCTTGATGAATGTAATCACTCAATAATTAATCGATAAATTTCGATAAATAAACGAAGAGGCTCATGTCCCCGTGTTCGACCTTGGTATCTTGACAAGTTTAAATATATTCCACGACATTCAAAAATTGTGATTTTTAATCGACCGAATTTCGTCTCATATGCTACAACTTTATATCATTAAAGAAGTGATTTTTGCATTCATCAAATGGTGTCATTGCCGGGGACACGACTCATATTTATTTGTTTGTTGAATTTTATTGAATTATTTTTTATGTGAATATTTTCAGTTCTTATCATTGTTTTGTCTTTGCATCATGTGTTGATAATTTTTCTTGATATTTTCTGACAACTTCTTTGTGGCAGGGACCATGGAGACCGAGGACGCTTGAGACCCATGGAGGTGTGGAGTTGGGAGCTCCCGCTACGAGGAGCCGCAGAGAAAATTCAGAAGTATTCAAGGAAGATTCGTCAACATTTTATTCGTGCATTTGTTGTTAAAAAAATTTGTATCATGTGCAATTCTAGTGGTCCTCGGTCGAGGGCTCGCATGTGTAAAAAAAAAGAGAAGTAGATCACTCGATGATCCACCCTCCCCACACACACACACATCCATCTATGTGTATTCACCCCCCCCCCCCCCGCCCCCCTTCACACCTCCATGTATTCTCCTGTAAAAATTCACAACCCCCCCCCCCCCCCCTCTAACCCTAACAAACCAAGGGTCGCCCAGCCCAAAACCCACATCCAATACTTAGGCTATTTTCAGTCCAACTATATTAGGGACCCGACTAGATCAACCTTCCCTCTACATGTCTTCTTATATTTGAGTCATTTTTTACCTAAGTATAGGGGAACCTCCGAGTCAGCTCTGTTATATCACATTGTATTTAACCGGAACTATGGCTTCATATTACTTGTGCTATGAGAACATAACAAAAGTTAAGTATAGGGGGTACACCGTATATTATTGTACATATACTTTAGGCCATAGCTCGTATGTTAATTTTTTTGAAAACATTTTGGGGTAGGGTTTAGGTATGCTGGTGAACTGATTTTTGTAATTTTTTGTAAAAATATTTTTGAAAAAATGAGGGATTAAATTTTTGTAAATAAAATTAACCTTATTTAAAAAAACCCTAAAGATCTAAAAAATTAAAAATTTTCTTTGGCATAGACTCTGACTAATAGGCTTAAAAATGAGTAGCTACTCTTCAGTGAGAGAATTACAGTCTCCCTTAGTAGAGTGGGTGGTTTAGAAGACATTGTGGAAGGCTCCGTCCTCAAGTAATGGTAACCGTATTTTTACGGTCCGTACTTACACCCATACTGGTTGGAAGTAGATGTAACTATTCATATGATCTCGGGCCAGTCATTATCTTTCTGAAGAATTAAAAAATGCAAAAACTAAAAAATCACAAAAAAATCATTAACTCTGGGGTTGGTACATTTTGGACACATTCATTATCACTCAAGGATTAAGGACTTGAAGACACTTTATTTATGAGATCTTGAGAGACTGAGTTAGCCAGCCTTAGTCATTAGGGTTTTGAAACTTAATAATCCACACTTCCCTAGTTTGAAGATTTGAGCACTATATTGCACTCTTCATCTCTACCTTATAAATAATATGATCAGCACATCACTTTCACAACTGCGTGTTTGATGAGATGAGTTGAGTTATCACTTGAGGAACTAGGACTAGAGATTTGAGTTTAGACCCGATTTAGTAATGCTCGAGGATGGGATAAAGTTAATGAAGGCTTCAAGAAACCTGAGTGACAGCAAAACCCTAGCCAGTATGTGAACAAGTTCATATGTTATCGTTTGATATTTACCTACGTGTCGGGGTGTGATGAAATCTTAAATAATTATTGATCAGTATATGCCAACTTTTGGTAAAAGTATTGGAGCTAGCCAAACATTGAAATAAAATTTGAGAGAAGTTCTCTCAAAGAAAAAAGCTCTATTATCGCAAATACAAATTCTATGAGCTTCCATCAAAGGCGAGCGCGCCCAACCATTTCAAAGTATCTACATGGACCAAATGCTATTAGGACCTAGGAGTCGGGCTAGCACCCAAAAAAGGCCTTGCATCGTATAGTGATACAAGACCGGGTGTCGAAGGTATCTTAGATACTCAAAAGAGACACCCTGATGTACTCTAAGGAAAACAAGTGCAGACGTCTCCAAATTCTCTTGACAGACACATTGATCAACAAAACAAAAAAATACATGTATTGAGTAATAAGGCACTCAAGAGGCCCCTTGTTCAAATGTGAGGGAGAAGAGAATTTACACAATCTTATTCTCTCCATAATCCGGCCATCCATCTACAGTTTCAAGTCTGACAAACTAATGAGATGGTTGATTGAATGCAAAAACTGACTTATTCCCCAGTATTGAGGATTAGGTCTAGAGGAGAGTCTCTTGGACTATAACCTAGGGTGACATCTCGACTCGACTCTCATGATTGCAGTACACTAATTATCCTATCCTTATATTTTATGTACAAAATAGAGAGTTTCATAATTAGAGAAATCGGATTTCTTTTGACTAGAGCACGGTTGAGCTCGGAATTTGGGATCACTCAAATCAAGGGTCTTCGATAAATTGAGCCTTGAAATTTCACATGCACTGTCAGGAATTAATCAGACTCCTTCATTCTTTAGATGCTTGAGGACGAGCATAGTTTAAGTATAGGGATTTGATGAATGTCAGATACATCATGCTAAAATCCATTTATTATTCTCCTAACTTAAATAATTCAATAAAAATACTATTTAATTCATTAACTCTTATGTTGTATATAATTAACATATATTATGTATAATATCTAACCCTAATTTATTATATGAAATACTAAAACTTTTCTTTATTTTATTAAAATCCCTAAAAATTAGTTTAATTATTGTATATATTTATTTTGATTTCACAAGAAATTAAGAAGATAAAATATATCAAAACCCTTAAAATAAGTGTTTTTAACTCATTAAAATGCTTGCAAAACTTCTTCATTGAACAAATGACTTCTTTTGGATTTTTGATCAACATGAAACTTGTAGATTTCGATGAGATCTACAACTTTCATGTTTTGAATTTCTCCTAATTCAGCCTCTAATTGTTTCTTTTTGAATATTTGTATTTTCCTAAGTTTTGATTTTTTTTTTCTGATTGGGTCACGTGGCGTCCTCTGGGCCGCCCTTGTTGCCTCTCCGCCTTGCGCCACCCACCAAGCTTCTTGCCCATTGGATAATCCCGAGCCCGCCTCCATCTCAAATGCTCACTTCCAGTTGATTCTCAGCCCTCAAATCCGTCGTCCGGGTCTCATCTCCACCATTCCTTTCTGCTGACATCTTGACCATTGGATGGATCTTCCATCCAATGGCTCCTCATCTTCCACATCACCACTACTCCCTCCACCCTGGGATGAGATCCCCAGATATCATCCATACCGTTTGCTACCGCCTCTCCCCTCACCGCTCAATCAGATCTGATGGATCACATCCTAGCCACTCCCTTGCGCTTACACATGGATCGTTGGATCACTTGATTTAATGGCTCATGACCATCGTCCTCCTCTAAACGCTCCACTCTTCAAGCATTACACATGATCGCTCTGCCCCTACCCCCTTCCTATTTTGGTTGTCACCTTGATCCCCCTCTCCTCGATTCAACGCTCCCTCCACGTAACCCCGACTTCTGTTACCCTCGTCATTCCATCAATGAACCATGTCATCGCTCCATGCCTCCACGCCAACCATTCCAATCACCTCCTTCATCACATATAACTGTTGTCTACCACCCTATATAAAGACCACCTCTGCCGTACTTCTCCCTCGTCGACCAACTTTGAGCTCGAGCCCTAGACCTACTCCACCACTCTGTGACAGACGAAGGTCAAAGGAGGGCCATAATGGCACCCCTTGCTCCGTTATCGACCCATGGCGTTGACCACCGTGTTGTGGCGCCTCTGGCCCGCTGAGCACCCGTCGTGGTTGTGTGGGTCGTGCGACGACTGGAGGTCCCCTAGGGATCTAAGCCCAAGCCTTTGTCCATCGTTCTTCTTCTCAATAATTCATGTTATTTCGTCCTTGTTTTTTTTGTGGTTTCTCCTACTTAATCCAGCACACACGCTCCACTCCACAAATTACCAACCACTCCACTTCCTCCGCCATCGATCAATCATTCATGTTGACCCGTCCGCTCGCATTCTTCCTCCTTCGTAACCTCCTTCCATCCCAGGCCATCTCCTCCGCCTCCAATTCCTGCCACTCATTCGCCTAGCTTCGGCTATTACCCCCCCCCCCCCAATAATCTTTGCAGGGACCTTCAATGATCAGATATTACACCTTTGCTCCATTCTCTACCATCATCTCCAATGATGGAGCACTGCGACGCCACGTCAGACATCTAGGCTCCTCCTCAATGACTGCTAGACCTTCGCCAAATCTTCCCCGAGCAGCCACGATCATTCACCATCGAGTATAATGCTGGTGGTGCAAGGGGGAGGTCACCGGAGTGCAGCCCTCTCCGACGGGAGGGGCGGAGCAAGATGAAGCAATTACTGTCCGATCAGATCGATCGGACGGCCCAGATAAAGGCCTGAGCCTCTACGCCTAACCTATAGGCTCGGGTTGACCAAGTTGTTCCTTGAAGCACCCGCTGTAGCCACGTGGCTCGAGGTTGGGTTGCTTCCCAAGCCTATCCCCCTCGCGTGTTATGCGCATTAGGGGCTAGGTTAATTGCATGATGTCCCCGGAACTTTCAAGAACTGCATCTAGGTCCCCATGCGCATGCCTCACGTACGCGCCTGGGAATTTTGCACAAGTGCCCTGTCGATTTTCAATAATTGCAAAAATACCCATGCGCGGAAAGAAAAAAATTATATTGAGGCCCCTTCGATTTTCTGAAATTACAAATGGATCCCTTAAGAGGCCTATTTGTAATATTTATCTTTATTTTTCATGTACTTTTATTATATTTATGCCCCTAGCACTGTTTTATTCATATCTTGAGCATTTTAACTCCAAATCGCATGATTTCATTAAGGGCATATTTGTCTTGAATGTTTATCTTTTGCATCTCATCCTTTAATTGCATTTAAAATCAAACAAAAAGACATGCATCATTTTATTCTTGCATCATTTTGTCCCTGTAATATATATAATTGCATATCATTATGTGCATCATTTTGTCTGCACATATGAAGACCTAGAGCCTGATGAATTTAATCACTCAAGAAGTAATAGATAATTTTCGATAAATAAACGAAGAGGCGCGTGTCCCTGTGTTCGACCTTGGTATCTTGTCAAGTTAAAATATTCCACAGCATTCAGAGATTGTGATTTTTTATCGGTCGAATTTTGTCTCCTATGCTGCAATTTTTGAGTATTAAAGAGGTGATTTTCGTGTTCATCAATATCACAATGTGGACATTATCAATTCAAGTGGCGTAAGTTGTAACACCCATATACGTCCTCAAATCTAAACTCACAGAGTTTTAGAATGGATTATAAAATATGTGGATTAAAACTTGATAATTTGGGATTAATAAGCATACTGGGTATCGCCTATTAGGGTTTAACCATTTGGGTGGCTATCAACAAGTCTAATTGAGCTACATCCCAAGGGCAGAACTAGGGATCTTATCAAGGTGATGCCAAGTATACAACTATCATATATGCTCAAAAATAAAAAAAAATATTGATATTTTTGAATGATAATTTATAAAGTTAATATTTTAAAAAGATATTTTTTATGTTGGTAAATTACAATTAAAATATTATTTGAATCTATTAGTAAGGTTGAATTTTCAAATATATTATTATCTTCGATTGTAATTTTTAAATTTTGATAAATTCAATAATTTGAACCTTTATAAATCCATCCCTAAATCTAAACCATCAAGTGAAAATTTTAATCATAGGGATACACATAATGGGAGAGAAAAATGAGTGCATATCCCATTTGATATCAAATTATACGAACAAATTAAAATATTTAAAGAATGTAACTTCTATGTTTTGGAACTCGAATCCTACTTCACAATATAATGAGCACACTGCTCCACCACCAGCTCATTTCGTGGATTTGTATTATTTTATTTTGAAGAGCTAGGTTTTACATTAAGAAGCGGTTATATTAAAAACTTAAAGAGATCACACAACTGAAATATAAAATCAAGAAGGGACCATGGCCCCATGATACATATCGGCCACCACTGCTCAAGCTCAACAAGTTGTTATGGCTAGTCACCCTAGATAATGGTCCGGAGACCAAAGTACGGGAACACATCATTATTCAGTTTTTAGTATGAATGTAGATGTGAATACATATATTGATAGACAAGAAATTTAAGTGATCATGTCCTTAGAAACAGATATAGATCAGGATGTGGATATTATTAGAAATACTCTATGGCCATGTTCGTGTGGAGAATAAGCATTGGAATATGTGATCAATTCCCCATCCGACACAGTGACTATTCTCATCCACATCCCATTATTTCACTTTATTCCACATGTATTCCTATCTTCATTCCGCCTTACCTACCCTTATTCCACATTATTCTCATTATTCTTGTCTTTCTTGTCGAACAGAGAATGGACCCGTATTCTCCATATTCACCATCCTTATTCATGCTTATTCCCGAACCGAACACCCCCTATATGTTAACTTAAATATAGATCTGTTGCATGGATTCCGCACGATATAAATATACAAGACGTATTTATTTCCTAATCAATTATATCAAATATGATAAAAGAAGGTATAAAGTTATGTTACCTATGGTTAAGACAGATGTACAACTATATTTATATATGAAAATAAATATATGAATACGTACACATATATTTGTGAATCTCAACGTGATATTCATATATATATATACATATATATATATATATATGTATATATCCATTATAAAATGGATATGCAATAGGAAGTCAAAATCAATATAAAATAAATTCGGTGGAGGGACGAATACACATAAATCCATGACTATTTGCATACCTAGTCAAGTATCATATGTGGGTGATGAGAAGCTAACCATTTCCTATTTGGGTTCTCCTATCTCCCTAGATATTATAAAAATGGAGGCATAACATCTGGTTGTTACCAGATTTACCAATAAACTTCAACGATGGAAAGTCAAAATGTCATCCCTTAACGACCAAAATCGTTTTGTTGAACTCTTCTCCAACCTCCTATTATCCTATATCTACTTTACTCCTTAAACATCCCCATCAAAATCCTTAAGGATGTCGATAAGCATCATATAAGCTTCTTCTTCCTTCTTAAAAGAAAAACGGTGTCAAGCCTTAGAGATTGACACTTAGGAAAAAATTTTATTCACAATTTAAGTATTTGGATGGGTTCTTCCTTGTGAAAATCTAATCCATATATAGGACATTGGTAGTCCTATTTGGAAAGGAAAAATCAAGTTATAATTGGAAAATGAGATCAATTAACTTTTAGAATAGGAATCATCTTTTTCTAATTCTATTGAAAGTAGAGTCCATGTTTCCTTATTTTCTCATTCCAATGGAGAATAAATAGAGGGTATGTAACGGCTTGGTGGTTTTTTTGAAAATAAATTTTTAAAATGTATTATCTTGGATTAATACATTTAATTAATATGTTAATTCTCTCATTACCCTCTTTAAAAACCCAAGGGATCTTCCCCACACGTCACCATTATTTTGCAACTTTAGAGAGAGAGAGAGAGAGTTAGAGAGAGAGAGGAAGGCTATCTTACCGGCGTCCCTCTTCATCGTAGGAGAAGGCGGCGTCGAATCCGAGGAGGAGGACCCGGATCCGTGATCAAAAGGAGGCGCAACGACCGTATCGGGTAGAGATAAGCGTTGGATTCGAGGTATGTATCGGCTTTAGGTTTTTAATTTCTAAACGTATGTATCGGTCTAGGATTTCGTCCGAATATCGAATACTTTTGAAATAGATCTTAAGGTGTGGGTCAATTCGTATGCGTATATGAATTTTATTGCGTTTGGAAAAAGACCTTTATTGTAGGTTTATAATATTTGAGATATTGCATATATAGTGCGAGATACCCATTAGATCTGAACTATCCGTCAATGATCCACGTTGGAAAGTTTTTCTGGAATTCAACTATTAGTTTATCAGATCATGACGTTGCCATTAAGGATATTAATCTTAAGTTTCAAAAAAAAAATCCTTTTTATGTATGGTGTGCGCATGGTTCTTAAGCAGTTTCTCATCTTCTGATTTGCGAACAGACTTCACGGATAACGATTATTACGTAATTAGATTGTTAATAATATCATTAAATTGATTATTTCCATCACATTTCAACTATGTATAATTAACCCTGTATACTCATCTTCTATGGCCATAAATAAATATTTATTTATACGCATTGACGTTCCTACATTCCTTATGTGCAAAAAGTATTAATATTAGTGAGTTTGTCATTAATGGTAACCTTACAAGAGACAGGATTAAAGTTGGTGGGCTGTGAATATCAAAAGGATAAGTTATACTTATTAATCAAGAGTTTTCATGGATCTTTGCTAAATGAAAAGATAAATCGTATGCATATCTAATATACATATAGGTGTATGTATCGATGGAATTGGAAAACTTGATTGTACCCTCTATAAATTAAACTTTATAAGAATAGCGTACCCTGTGTACCACTCATAACTTTTTTATAAAAATTCCATAGGAAGAATTTGGTACTTTGTGGAGTATCGTATATTTATAAATTGATGGGAGATTCCATAATTATTGTCTTCCAAAAATAGTGATAAGTTGTAACAGCAAATCTGCATGTACGGGCTGGTTAATACCAAACTATGAGACGAACGAGGAAAAAAAAGAATACAAAAGCAGATATATAATTTTATCAGAAGAGTTAATCAAGATTAAGGCACAGACTCATAAGGAGTCACATGGTCGACCGTAAGGGGTCGTATTAGCCGCAAGGGGCAACGCCGCAAGGGGCGTATGGTTGCAAGGAACCACAGAGGCAAAAGCTAAGTCCTCTACAGTTGTAGCTACACTGTCATGTCATGCCATGGACCGCAAGTGCCAGCGGTTAAAAACGTATAAAAAGATACGTCAATGAATGTTATGCAAGAATATGGTTTATAAAGGAAAACCATCATGGAAAATGCAAGGAATGGTTTAATAAGAGAATGAACCATCACATGTTATGTTAGAATTGGTTAAAAAGTTAAACCATCAAAGTCACAGGGGCTAATATGTAAAATGGTTTACATGTTTTATAAGTATGTAAATGGCTTGGTATTTTATGAAATATGCCTACAAGTAGAAATAAATGATTGTCAGACCTACTTATGCAATTTATTTACTTTACATGCATATCCATGTTTATGAAAGAAGCCAAACTAAACATGATAGGGATCGAACTTAGACATGCATGGGAATTATCTAGGCACGAAATGTTGTGTATGCATGAAAATCAAAGTATATGATTTTTTTTTAACGGATCAAGGACCGTTAGAATACCCATGCATGGACCCCGATACATACTGGGCATTAGGCTCATACAAACTATGTTTGTCAATTTTCAGGTGAAGAGCAAGGTTGATTGCATTTTCTGGATCGTGCTACGGGCCCATTGAGATTGCTGGCGTGGTACGATTTATCTGTGAAGATTAGTGGATATCTATATGCCCACAGGAACCATCGAGTTGCTATTTTCTTTTATTTCTAGAATAGTTAAATTTTATTCCCAGTTTAGAGTTGTAATAATGGAACTCTAGTTTGAGTAGACATTTTATGGAATGATATTTATCACTGCTCATTGTATGCCATTTATATCATTGTTGGTAACGGTCCGGTCGTGCGACCAACCGCCGCGAGCTTCCGCCGATGGTCACGCTCCGTTCCGTTACAAATGGTATCAAAGCTAGAGTTCCTCTGGGCATAGGATATCCACAATTCTTAGTGATCTAATATTTTTATATAGAGAGATTTAGTATCACAACTCATTGACCTTGTCAATTTTGAATCAGATGGCTCCTCGACGTGCAATTGAAGCCATTGCCGACCGTGACTCATCGACGAGCCAAGAGGCCGTTATGGGTATGCAGAGGCAGATGCTGGAGTTAATGACACTAATGACCCAACAACAGAAGAGTCAGACGTCCAACTCGGGTGGACTGACTCTAAAGACCTTCATTCAGCATGATCCGCCCACTTTCAAGGGTGAGCACGAGCCGGAAAAAGCCGAACATTGGCTAAGAGAGATGGAGCTGACTTTTGAGACAACGGATTGTCCTGAGGAAAAGAAAGTGATCTTCGGGACATTTCGTCTGCGGGACAATGCAAAGGAGTGGTGGACTTCATGCAAGGGAATCCATTTTGCGGAGACTCCAGTCATTAAGTGGGATGACTTTGTTGAGCGCTTCACTGAGCGTTACATCCCCGAGCATGCTAAGGATGCTAAGCGTCAAGAGTTTATAAATCTCCGACAGGGAAATATGACAATCGAAGAATATGCAGCAAAATTTCAAGAATTGGAGAAGTATGGCAAGGGTATCTGCTCCAATGAAAAGCAACGAGCTAGAAAGTTTGTTGAAGGCTTGAATGCGGGACTAAGCATGAAAGTGCTGACTAGAGGTCCCACGACCTTATCTGAGGCGGTTGCAGCAGCAGTGGAGATCGATGCAGCATACCAGAGGATACAGCAAGCAAATCCTCGGAAGCGCCCTCACAAGCCGAACTTCAATGACAAGAGGCGTCACACTGCAACGAATGCTAAGAAGACAAAGACTGATGATGCACCAACAAACAGGAAGTACACATTTGAAGTATGCCCTCACTGTGGTAGGAGGCATCCAGGAGAATGCTATATGCTAACCACTACTTGCTTTAATTGCGGAGAAAAAGGTCACTTCAAGAAAGATTGCAAGAAAGATGTCAAGGATCAGAAGAAGCCATTCGAGCAGAAAAAGAAGGTAGCAGGAAGAGTCTTTGCTATCACTCCTGAGGACGCAGAAGGTGCCAACACGACAGTGGAAGGTACTCTACTAATTGAAAACCATTTATGTCATGTTCTTTTTGATTCTGGTGCCACGCATTCCTTTATCTCGAATGCTTTTGCGAGAAAGTTAAGTTTAGAAGCTGTTGAGCTTCCTTATGCACTTACAGTTTCTTCACCAATGGGTGATATTATTGCAACGGGTATGTATTTAAAGGACGTACCTGTTTTGATAAAAGAAGACACCCTAACTGCCAATTTGATATTATTACCCATCACAACCTATGATGCCATCTTGGGAATGGATTGGTTATGGGAGCATTACGCAGCGGTCTATTGTCGAGAAAAGAAGGTGGTCCTGAGCAGACCAAATACTGAGGAGATAGTTATCCGGGGCACCTGTAAGGGGGAAAGATTGATTATCTCATCCTTGCAAGCAAGCCGATTACTAGCTGAGGGTTGCATCGCATTCCTCGCTAGTATAATTAACACTGAATCATCACATGCACGTCTTGAAGATTTAGATGTGGTCAGAGACTTTGCCGATGTCTTTCCAGACGATCTTCCTGGACTACCTCCTCATAGAGAGGTTGATTTCTCAATTGATGTGATCCCAGGAATGGCTCCGATTTCCAAAGCTCCATACAGAATGGCACCTGCAGAACTTGAGGAGTTAAAGAAGCAGTTACAAGAACAACTGGATAAGGGATTTTTACGTCCCAGTGTTTCTCCATGGGGAGCACCCGTTCTTTTTGTGAAGAAGAAAGATGGATCTCTTAGACTCTGCATTGATTATCGAGGTCTAAACAAAGTGACCGTGAAGAATAGATACCCGTTACCTTGCATTGATGACTTATTCGATCAATTGCAGGGAGCCACAGTTTTCTCAAAAATTGATCTGCGCACGGGTTATCATCAACTCCGAATAAAAGAGGAGGATATACCAAAGACAGCTTTTAGGACCAGGTATGGTCATTATGAATTCTTGATCATGCCATTTGGTCTTACTAACGCTCCTGCAACTTTTATGGAGCTAATGAATAGGGTATTCCGAGAATACCTTGATAAATTTGTCATTGTATTTGTGGATGATATACTGATATATTCATCCGATCCGGAGCAGCATCGAGTACATTTACAGATTGTATTCGAAACTCTCAGGCAACACCAACTTTATGCAAAATTCTCCAAATGCGATTTTTGGCTGAATAGAGTCGCATTCCTTGGTCATGTGGTATCTAAGGACGGCATTGAGGTAGATCCAACCAAGGTAGAAGCTGTGATGAATTGGAGGCAACCCAAAAATGTTTCTGAGATCCGTAGTTTTCTTGGCCTGGCTGGATACTATCGGCGATTTATTCAGAATTTCTCAAGAATATCGCTACCATTAACGAAGCTCACTCGAAAGGATGTGAAGTTTGTATGGTCCGAAAAGTGTGAACAGAGTTTTCAAGAATTGAAGCAGAGATTGACCACAGCTCCAATCTTGGCCTTACCATCAGGCAGTGGAGGTTTTGTGGTGTATACAGATGCATCAGGCACCGGGCTTGGATGTGTTCTTATGCAAAATGAGAAAGTCATTGCCTATGCCTCACGGCAATTAAAACCACAAGAAAGGAACTACCCAACTCATGATTTAGAGTTAGCAGCGGTAGTCTTTGCTCTTAAAATTTGGCGGCACTACCTTTACGGTGAACAATTTGAGGTGCTCAGTGATCATAAAAGCCTCAAATATATTTTCTCTCAGAAGGAACTTAATTTGAGGCAGCGACGTTGGCTAGAGTTTCTAAAAGATTATGACTTCGCCATCAATTACCATCCGGGGAAAGCAAATGTCGTAGCAGATGCACTAAGTAGAAAATGGGAAGGTAAACTGTCTAGTTTAAAACTTCAATGGAAGATGATGAATGATTTTGAAGATTGGAAGCCTTTCTTGAGTGGATCGAGAAAGATATCATTTGCAGCGCTCCAGATTCAACCAGAGATAATTGGGAAGATCTTGACGGCACAAAAAGTAGATGCTGATCTTTCTAAATTTATAGAAGCATCTAAAAAGGAGGGTTCTGATTTCACCATCGGAACGGATGGAGCCATAAGGTACCGTAATAGGTTATGGATTCCAAGTGATACTGAGTTGAGGCAGGAGATCCTAGATGAAGCACACAGATCAATGTACACTATTCACCCAGGTACAACGAAAATGTACAAGGATCTGCAACGGAACTTTTGGTGGCCAAAGATGAAAAATAACATCGCAGAATTTGTTGCTAGATGCTTGGTATGTCAACAGATCAAGATTGAACATCAGCGTCCAGCAGGACCTGTTCAACCCTTGGAGATACCTGAATGGAAGTGGGAGCACATAACGATGGACTTTGTCACCGGTCTGCCCAAGACCACAAAACATCGTTATGACACCATATGGGTGATTGTTGACCGACTAACCAAATCGGCACACTTCTTACCTATCCGCTTGGATCAGTCGACAGATAGTCTAGCTGAATTATATGTGAAAGAGATTGTCAGCCTTCATGGTGTTCCTGCATCAATTGTATCTGATCGGGATACACGATTTACCTCTCGTTTATGGAAGAGTTTTCAGGATGCTATGGGCACTCAATTGAAGTTTAGTACTTCATTTCATCCGCAGACTGATGGTCAGTCAGAAAGGACCATCCAGACACTAGAAGATATGTTGAGGGCTTGTGCTTTAGATTTTGTGGGCAGTTGGGATAGACACCTTCCATTAGTAGAGTTTGCTTACAATAATAGTTATCATTCGAGCATCAAGATGGCACCTTATGAAGCATTGTATGGGAGACCATGCAGATCACCTTCATGCTGGAGTGATGTTGGCGAGAAGCACATCCTAGGACCGGAACTTGTTCAGACAAGTAAGCAGGGTGTTGATTTAATCAGAAAAAGATTATTGGCAGCACAAAGTAGGCAAAAATCTTATGCCGATCGTCATAGAAGAGAGTTGAGTTTTGCGGTTGGGGAACACGTGTTCCTCAAGATCTCTCCAACCAAAGGTGTCTTACGATTTGGCAAAAGGGGGAAGCTCACCCCCAGATACATAGGACCTTTTGAGATTCTGCAGCGGGTTGGAGAAGTGGCATATCGTATTGCATTACCACCGCAGTACTCGAAACTTCATGATGTATTCCATGTGTCTATGCTGAGGAAGTACATTCCTGATCCTTCACATGTGATCGAGCATGAGGTCATTGAGATTCAGCCAAACTTGACCTTTGAAGAGAAACCTATACGAATCGTCGATCGTAGAGATCATCAACTCCGTCGGCGCATAGTTCCGATGGTCAAGGTCCTTTGGCAACACCACCAAAAGGAGGAAGCTACTTGGGAGCTGGAAAGTGAAATGCGGGAGAAGTACCCACAACTTTTCGGTATGTCCCTCTACTAAGAAATTTCGAGGACGAAATTTTTTTTTAAGAGTGGTAGATTGTAACGGCTTGGTGGTTTTTTTGAAAACAAATTTTTAAAATGTATTATCTTGGATTAATACATTTAATTAATATGTTAATTCTCTCATTACCCTCTTTAAAAACCCAAGGGATCTTCCCCACACGTCACCATTATTTTGCAACTTTAGAGAGAGAGAGAGTTAGAGAGAGAGAGAGGAAGGCTATCTTACCGGCGTCCCTCTTCATCGTAGGAGAAGGCGGCGTCGAATCCGAGGAGGAGGACCCGGATCCGTGATCAAAAGGAGGCGCAACGACCGTATCGGGTAGAGATAAGCGTTGGATTCGAGGTATGTATCGGCTTTAGGTTTTTAATTTCTAAACGTATGTATCGGTCTAGGATTTCGTCCGAATATCGAATACTTTTGAAATAGATCTTAAGGTGTGGGTCAATTCGTATGCGTATATGAATTTTATTGCGTTTGGAAAAAGACCTTTGTTGTAGGTTTATAATATTTGAGATATTGCATATATAGTGCGAGATACCCATTAGATCTGAACTATCCGTCAATGATCCACGTTGGAAAGTTTTTCTGGAATTCAACTATTAGTTTATCAGATCATGACGTTGCCATTAAGGATATTAATCTTAAGTTTCAAAAAAAAATCCTTTTTATGTATGGTGTGCGCATGGTTCTTAAGCAGTTTCTCATCTTCTGATTTGCGAACAGACTTCACGGATAACGATTATTACGTAATTAGATTGTTAATAATATCATTAAATTGATTATTTCCAACACATTTCAACTATGTATAATTAACCCTGTATACTCATCTTCTATGGCCATAAATAAATGTTTATTTATACGCATTGACGTTCCTACATTCCTTATGTGCAAAAAGTATTAATATTAGTGAGTTCGTCATTAATGGTAACCTTACAAGAGACAGGATTAAAGTTGGTGGGCTGTGAATATCAAAAGGATAAGTTATACTTATTAATCAAGAGTTTTCATGGATCTTTGCTAAATGAAAAGATAAATCGTATGCATATCTAATATACATATAGGTGTATGTATCGATGGAATTGGAAAACTTGATTGTACCCTCTATAAATTAAACTTTATAAGAATAGCGTACCCTGTGTACCACTCATAACTTTTTTATAAAAATTCCATAGGAAGAATTTGGTACTTTGTGGAGTATCGTATATTTATAAATTGATGGGAGATTCCATAATTATTGTCTTCCAAAAATAGTGATAAGTTGTAACAGCAAATCTGCATGTACGGGTTGGTTAATACCAAACTATGAGACGAACGAGGAAAAAAAAGAATACAAAAGCAGATATATAATTTTATCAGAAGAGTTAATCAAGATTAAGGCACAGACTCATAAGGAGTCACATGGTCGACCGCAAGGGGTCATATTAGCCGCAAGGGGCAACGCCGCAAGGGGCGTATGGTTGCAAGGAACCACAGAGGCAAAAGCTAAGTCCTCTACAGTTGTAGCTACATTGTCATGTCATGCCATGGACCGCAAATGCCAGCGGTTAAAAACGTATAAAAAGATACGTCAATGAATGTTATGCAAGAATATGGTTTATAAAGGAAAACCATCATGGAAAATGCAAGGAATGGTTTAATAAGAGAATGAACCATCACATGTTATGTTAGAATTGGTTAAAAAGTTAAACCATCAAAGTCACAGGGGCTAATATGTAAAATAGTTTACATGTTTTATAAGTATGTAAATGGCTTGGTATTTTATGAAATATGCCTACAAGTAGAAATAAATGATTGTCAGACCTACTTATGCAATTTATTTACTTTACATGCATATCCATGTTTATGAAAGAAGCCAAACTAAACATGATAGGGATCGAACTTAGACATGCATGGGAATTATCTAGGCACGAAATGTTGTGTATGCATGAAAATCCAAGTATATGATTTTTTTTTAACGGATCAAGGACCGTTAGAATACCCATGCATGGACCCCGATACATACTGGGCATTAGGCTCATACAAACTATGTTTGTCAATTTTCAGGTGAAGAGCAAGGTTGATTGCATTTTCTGGATCGTGCTACGGGCCCATTGAGATTGCTGGCGTGGTACGATTTATCTGTGAAGATTAGTGGATATCTATATGCCCACAGGAACCATCGAGTTGCTATTTTCTTTTATTTCTACAATAGTTAAATTTTATTCCCAGTTTAGAGTTGTAATAATGGAACTCTAGTTTGAGTAGACATTTTATGGAATGATATTTATCACTGCTCATTGTATGCCATTTATATCATTGTTGGTAACGGTCCGGTCGTGCGACCAACCGCCGCGAGCTTCCGCCGATGGTCACGCTCCGTTCCGTTACAGGGTATGTGGTGCACATTCGGATCATCCCAATATAAGATCTCCTAGTATAAGAAAGAAATAAGAAAGAGATGGAGAAGAAAGAAGGTCTGTGGTTGCCGCGATGTTTGGCAGGAGTAATCCTTGGAGTAGTTTTTCTCCAACATTCTTCCCTACAGTTTGGCGACGGATTCATCATTTTGGTGATATTTATCCTCTCTACTATTCTCTATTTTTTGGTGATTTATATCACCGTATAGAGGTTCGGTATTTTGTAATCTCCTCACGAGATATTATTTAGGTTATAGTGCTTGTTTTGGGTTGTGATCAACCACGTGATTTTTTCCCTCACGTTGAGGGTTTTCCATGTTAAAATTTTCCATGCACTTGTGATTGCTTTTGCTCTTGTATTTGTAGTTATTTGCTTGCTATTCGGATTGTTCATGGTTCTTCTACTGTTTAGTTTACAGTTAATCCATCAAGTGATTGTTTCGATAACGCTTCCGCAATATCTGTGGGATTGATTGTTCCCAGCAAGTGGTACATGCCTGTTTGACGACGGATTACAAGATAGAGTTTGGTTCGAGCTGGATGATTTATCTTAATGAGACTATTATAATTTGCAGAAGAACAAGATGAAGGATCTTTTATATGTGAAGGCTATGCACCTTCCAGTGATCTCTACGCAAAAGCCCGAAGCCAAAATCGATAGAGAATGGGAATTTGAACATGACCAGGATTGTGGCTTCATAAGATAGTTTGTTGATGAGAATGTCTACAAGCACATCCAAGATGAAAACCACGCTAGAAGCTTGTGGTTGAAGTTGAAAAATCTTTATACCTCCAAGACAGGAAGCAACAAACTATTTCTTCTTAAAAGATTGGTGAACCTGAGATTCAAGGAGGGCAGCTTTGTGCTAGATTTTCAGAATGAATTCCAATGAATTACAAGTCAGTTGACGGGTATGGGAATAAAATTTGAAGATTAAATATTGGGACTATTATTGCTTGCTACTCTACCAGATTCGTGGGATATTTTCAAAGTCTCACTTACTAACTATGCAGTTAACAGGGTTGTTTCTTTGGAGGTTCTCAAGTTTGGCATCTTGAATGAGGAGATGCAAAGAAAATCCAAGAAAGCTCTTCGCATTCTGAGGTTCTTGTTACAGAGAACAGTGGGAGGAGCATAATCAAGAATGATAAGGGCAGATAACAGTAGGAGCAAGTCCAAGTTCAGATATCAAAACATGGAGTGTCACTATTGCAAGAAAAAAGACACATCAAGAAGTATTGCTTCCAATTCAAGAGAGATAACAATAATGATGGTGACAAGTAAGAAAAGAAAATTGGCAATATTGATGCAGTTGCACAACATGAGCTCCTCATTGTCTATGATGAGGAGATGGTGAACGTCGCACAGGATAGTACTTCTTGGCTTGTTGATAGTGGTTTTGCTTACATATTACATCTCAGAGGGAGTTTTTGTCTTCATATACAGCTGGTGATTTGGAACATTAAAGATGGAGAATGGTTCTTTGTCCATGTTGTTGGCATTGGTAATGTTGCGTTGAAGAATGCCAATGGAGCAATGTTAACACTCAAAGATGTGAGGCATGCACCAGATATGCACTTAAATCTCATTTCTGAAGGAAAGCTTGATGATGAAGGATATATCAACACTTTTGGTGGTGGGAAATGGAAGCTTACCCGAGTATCTTTAATTGTTGCTCGTGGCAAGAAGTATAGCAACAATCTTTACATCATGAATGCATTCATTTCCCACGATGTTGCACATGTGACTGCAGATGCAAAATCCATTGAGTTGTGGCATCGGTGATTGGGGCACATGAGTGAGAAGGGGTTGCAGTGTTTAGTGAGAAAGAACATTCTGGCATATGTTAAGAAAGAAAAGCTAGAGAGATGCACGCATTGCTTGGCTGGGAAGCAGACGAGAGTCTCCTTCAAAATCCATCCACCTTACAGGATGCATCCATTAGAACTTGTCCACATAGATGTTTGTAGTCTTTTAAAAGTAAGTTCTCTTTGTGGTGTACTTTATTTTGTTGCATTCATTGATGATTTCTCCAGAAAAGTTATGATCTACGCTTTAAAGGAGAAGGACCAAGTCCTTGGTGTTTTTAAAGACTTCCATACGCTAGTGGTGCGACAATCTGGGAAGAAACTTAAGTGCATCTGCAATGACAATGATGGTGAGTATATTGGACCATTTGATGAGTATTGCAAATCCCATGGTATCATGCACCAGAAGACTGTACCCAAGACGCTACAGTTGAATGGCATAGTAGAGAGAATGAACAGGGCCTTGATGAAGAGAGTTAGATGTCTCCTTTCTGAAGCTAAATTTCCTAACTCTTTTTGATGTGAAGCACTTTATATTGTTGTTCATGTTATTAATCTATCTACACATGTACCTTTGTATGATGATGTTCCTAACAAGGTTTGGCATGCAAATAATGTCTCCTATAATCATTTGTGGGTCTTTAGATGTCGTGCTTTTGTCCATGTCCCCAAGGATGAAAGGTCCAAGTTAGATGCAAAGATGAAGCAATGCATTTTCTTGGGAATATGGCCAAGATGAGTTTGGTTATAGGTTGTATGATCCAGCTGAGAAGAAGCATGTGAGGAGCAGAGATGTGGTCTTCTCTAAAGATCAAACTATTGAGGACATCCAGAAGGTAGATAAGGACTCTCCTTCGAGCAGACATGAGCCGGATGATGTGGAGCCGGTTCCCTTGCAGAGTGCTCCACATGTGGTGCCAAATGATACTGATGAACATGGTCAGATGCAAGAGATGAGGAGGATGTGTTGCAGATCTCTACTCCTGATGATGATGATGATGATGATGATGATGATGATGCAGATGTTGATGATGATGGGCAGAATAATGAGATCCCTTCTTTTGAAGCTCTCCCACCACAGAGACCTGTGAGGGAGAGGCGACCCTCAACCATATATCTTGCACGAGAATACATTTTGCTGACAGATAGTGGTGAGCATGGATGCTATGTAGAAGCCTTGCAAGATGCAAATAAGGAAAAATAGGCATAGGCTATGAAAGAAGAGATGGAGTCCCTTCATGATAACCATACGTTTGAGCTTGTGAAGTAGCCCAAAAGCAAGCGCGCATTGAGAAACAAGTGGGTTTATAGAGTGAAACATGATGAATACTCTACAAACCAAAGGTAAGGTACAAAGCTAGGTTGGTTGTGAAAAGTTTTAACCAAAGGAAGGGAGTTGACTTTGAGGAGATCTTTTCTCCTGTGATGAAGATGTCTTCTATCAGGATGGTTCTCAGCTTGGTTGCTAGCCTGAGCCTGGACGTTGAACAGATTGACCTTCCTCCATGGTGACCTTGAGGAGAAAAATTATATGTTGCAACCAAAGGGCTTCGCGGTTAAGGATAGGGGAGATTGTGTTTGCAGGCTAAAGAAAAGCCTATATGACTTAAAGCAAGCACCAAGACAATGGTACAAGAAGTTTGAGTCATTCAAGGGGGAGCATGGCTATTCCAAGACTATTTCATATCATTGTGTTTTCATGAAGAAATTTTCAGGTGATGACTTCATCATTTTCTTGCTTTATGTTGATTGTTGGCAGCAACAGTAGGAGAATCTGTTGCTTAAAGAAAGAGGTGAGCAAGTCCTTTCTATGAAGGACTTGGGACATGCAAGCCAAATTTTGGGCATGAAGATTATAAGAGATCGAAAGACAAGGAGGTTATGGATTTCTGAGAGAAGTACATGAGAAGTTACTTCAAAGATTTCATATGGAGAAGGTAAAGCCAGCTAGCACCTCTCTTGAAGCGCATTTCAAGTTAAGCTTCAAAGATAGCCTACAGACCAATGAAGAAACAAAGACATGAAAAGAGTTCCCTATGCATCAATCACAAGTAGTCTCATGTATGTCATGGTTTGTACGAGGCCAGATATTGTTCATGCAGTTGGAGTTGTTAGTAGGTTCATCTCAAATCTAGGGAAACAACATTGGGAATCATTTAAATGGATCTTGAGATATCTTCGATGTACTAGTAGTTACTCTCTTTATTTTGGAGCATAGAAATCTATTCTTCTTGGATACAGAGATTCAGACATGGCAGGTGACATTGATGGGAGAAGATATATATTGTGTTATATGATATCCTTTATAGGTGGCGTAGTTTCTTGGCAGTCCAGGCTTCAGAAGTGTGTGGCACTATCAACTACATAAGTTGAATTCATTGCCGTTATAGAGGCATGCAAGGAGTTGTTATGGATGAAGATGTTCACTTAGGAACTTAGTTTTCATCAAGCAAGTACGTGATATACAGTGATAGTCAGAGTGTTATTCACCTTGGCAAGAACTCTACATTCCATGCAAGATCAAAGCACATCGATGTCAGATATCATTGGATGCGTGATGTGTTAGAATCGAAGCAGCTTGTACTTGATAAGATCCACACAAATGACAACATTACCAATATGATGACAAAGACTTTGTTGCTTGGAAAGTTCAAGAGATGTTGTTCCCTCGCAGGTGTGGATCAGTTCCCACATCGTCGGTGAGGGAGAGATTTGTTAGATGGGTTCTCCTCCTTGTGGGAACCTAATCCATATATAGGACATTGGTAGTCCTATTTAGAAAAGGAAAATCATGTTCTAATTGCAGAAGGAGATCAATTACCTTTTAGGAATAGGAATCATCTTTTCCTAATCTTATTGGAAATAGGAATCCATGTTTCCTTATTTTCTCATGGAGTTTAAATAAAGGGTATGGGGTGCATACCAGGATCATCCCAACACAAGCTCTCATAGTACAAGAAAGAAATAAGAAAGAGATGGAGAAGAAAAAAAGTTTATGGTTGCAGTGAAGTTTAGAGGGAGTAATCCTTGGAGCAGTTCTTCTCCAGCATTCTTCTCTACAGTTTGGCGGCGGATTCATCGTTCCGGTGATATTTCTCCTCTCTAATATTCTCCATTGTTTGGTGATTTGTATCATTGTATAGAGGGACGGCATTTTGTAGGCCCCTTACTGGAGATTATTTCGATTATAGTGCTTGATGATTGCGATCAACCCCGTTGTTTTTCTCTTCACACTGAGGGTTTTCCACGTTAAAATTCTTGTGTACTTGTGATTGCTTTGTTCTTGCATTTATAGTTATTTGCTTGCTATTCGGATTGTTCATGGTTCTTCTACCATTTGATTTACAGTTAATCCGTCAAATGGTTGTTTCGATAACTCTTCCGTAATATATGCGGGATTGATTGTTCGCAACAAGTACATGAGTTCCAAAGATCACGACTCCTACAAGAGTCTGGCATGTTCCGTTACATTTTCAACATATAACCTCTCACCACTGAAAATGGCCATGTTTCTTGCTAACCACAACGCCCAAAAAATGGAGGTTGCATGAACCTTATTACGTCTAGCGACTGCCTTAGATGTCACAATTATCATAGAAGCTTCTTTTGGAATGGAAACACTTAAGTAATATCATGTAGTGACATGGGAGAAAATCTATCATCCAAAACACACTGATAGAAGGGGAATACTAAACCTTGAAAACTTTAATAATGTCATGCTTCCTAAAACATGATTAGAATACAAAATAGCACCTCTTTTATCCATTGTAATTACTAATTAGAGCTTCGCACTCTAGAGGTCAACATGTTCCTCTTAATCTCTTACCCGCAGTGACGGATTCGAATAGTTGGAGATTGATTAAATGTGGGTCACATAACCTTAGGATTTCGGGATTGATATAAAGAAATGGTCTCTGATGACCATTGGCATCTATGGTTCAATAGTTCGAACAATTCACATGCACTAAGTTCCACTTTGTCCGAGCCTTAAAAAATGTCCTCGGAGTGGGATAATGGGTTTTTATCATTTGTGCCCTATTTAACTTCTGCAATATCAATTATGCCGCTACTTTTTTTACAATATCATTCGTGTCCCTATATTCTTACAAAATTCGGCACTTCTGCCCTTTTGTAATATCAATTATGCACCTACGAATTGTGAATTTTGTAAGAATGTATAGGCACAATTGATTTTGTAGAAAAAAAGGAGCGGCATAATTGATATTGCAGAAGTTGAGGGCACAAGTGATAGAAACCCTAAAATAACTTAAATGAGTGGATAAACTATGGGACAGAATATCTTTCCCCTCCCTCTCTATGAAAGCCCCGTCAGTTAAACAAATTTATGATCTTTTCTAGACAGGAGGTATTTCATTAGAATTTTACGAAATGTTTTGATCTCGCTTCTTGCAATATGAAGGTAACTAACTCCCCTTCTATTGATCGTGGAGCCACAATAAGAGTTGCTAATCTAATCGAATACATTTGAATCCATCAAGATTTGAATTAGATTCATTTCGAATTTAAACTCAAATCAAATTAACTTGAATTTTAATTTAATTTATTTTGAGTTCAAATTTTCAAAATTCGATTCATTTTATATTGGATTGAAACTGTAACCGATGTTCTAAAGCTTATAAAAACTATTTATATAAAGAATGTTATAATTTTGAAATTTCATATTATATTTCTTTTCTAATATAGAGTATTCAAATAAGTGAAAAAAATATATAATCAAGGAAGATGACATGTGGATAATATACAATGTACAAAAATATCTATGTTTTACTGATATTTTATGTTTTTACAATCTAAATTTTCTTTATTCTATTATAACGGAAGAAATATAAAAAATAATTACATGAGTCTTATAAAAGAGACATAATATTATTGATAAAAAAGTTGAACATATTATTTTTACTATTGTATATTGAAGCAAGATAAGATCACGTTCCTATAAAAAACTAAATATAGCCTAGTTTTATTACTTAAGATAATGAGAACAATAATAAATAACTTAGCAACATAAAATCACTTCACATATCGTGATGATCATCAATATTTCAAAACAAAAGTCACGAACGCGCAGAATTTTTAATGAGTTTAATGAGCTACCCCACGGAGGAGCCAACTTGACTACCCCACCTTTATTTTTTATTTCTTAAGGCATTTTCTGAAAATGCCTAAGAGTATTTTGATCACTATGACGCCGAGTTTTCATTCAAATTTCAACTTAATTCGAGACACGTCACATCCACCAAGCATGTCAACTTTTAATGATTTCAATATTGCTAAAATTGACCCTAGTAGGTTATTAAGGTGACGATCAATATCATCTTGGCAATGATAATGTCACAATGGATTGCCTTAAAAAGATAGTCAACAAAATAAGGTGGAGGGTGAATACTCTGATATGCCACAGAATCATGAAAGACGTGATGGAGGGACTAAATGTAACATGACAATTGTATACACGTGCAAGGAAAGGGAGCACCGCCGTCTACATTAGGATTGGTGTATGTTTGATAAAGAATGAAAAGGAGAAGAGATAAGGTGTGATTGGAACTGTAGGAACGTGAAAATAAATATAAGTGGGGAACTGTTATAAAAATATTAAATGTGTTCTTTCCTATTAAATTTTATTTGATATTTCCTTGTCTATTGTATATATCGGAAATTTAATCAATTAATTGATATAAGTGTGTGTGCGTACGTGCATGCACGTATGTATGTAACTAGGGTGGAGCATGGGCTAGGGTCGGGCCAACCCAGCCTGCTGCCCAGTCCGATCAAGCCCGGCCCGAGCCCATCGTGGATACGGGCAGGCTTGGGCCTAACTTTTGGCTCGTTTCCTAAATCAGGCTGGGCTCGAGCTAGGTTGGGCCCGAACCATCCCACGCGCCAGCTCGGATTCTGAAGCGATATTAGCCCGACCTAAACCCAGCTCGCACCCAGCCCGAGCCCCTAAGAAAATCACAAAAGCCTAGTGGCTTGCTAACCCGGCATGCTCCCCCCTCCAGTCCCAACTCCCAACCTCGACTCCCACCACCCACCTTCCCTCCTAGTGCCTGCACAATGCCTCCCCCTCCCTCCCCTCCCAACGCCCCACTACTGCCCCCTCCCTCCCCTCCCAACGCCCCACTACTGCCCCCTCCCCCTCCCAGGCTCCCAGCACAGACCACAATGCGGCAACAACACCACCCCCTTAGCACCTCCCAACCCTCCCAGAGCAGCTAACCGCAACACACAGCCCACGCCACCCCCTCTCGCCTTCCCTCTCCTCAAGTGCAGACCAACGCATGCCACCCCCTTCCCTTCCATCGCAGCTACGCCGGCCACTACAGGAAAGCATGTAGTCTCTCTGGCTTGTTGGAATGACCATTTAAAGTCATTGCTTTTTTGCGCAGTGTCATCCTATGTCATGCAGGTCCATATATTTTCATCATTGTGCTATCAGAGAATGTCATATTATGTTCTATATTTATAGTTTATGCTTATATATCTACTATTCAAATTTACTTTTCCTATTCTTAACCACTTTGAAATTCCATGTTGGTGGTATCCATTTTGCAAAGGCACAGTTTTCATTTGTACTTAATTATTTTTTGAGGAATTAATCACATTCTAAATTGAAAAGACTGAGAAAAGTGACATGAATCTGAAGTATCATTCACGTGGTATTTATAATGTGATGCCATCAATTGATTCGACTGTAGAATAAGATAATATCATATAACGCATCTAAGTTAAACAGGTCGTTGACATGGTCTTAGCTTTTGTGTGCAACATGGGTCGGCTTGACCCAGGCCCGGCCCATCATAAGCCACGTAAGGCTCGGGCTTGGGCCCAATGATTGAGAATTTTGCGAGCATGGACCCAACCTGTGGGTTCGGTTTCATAGATAAGTCCGGGTTGGACCCGACCCATGCTCCACCCTAAATGTAATGTGTGTGTAAAGATCGAACCGAACTATTATCCATGAAATCTAGCAACTTCATGAAATCTAGCAACTTCGGATTCGATTCATTTGGAAATCATATCTACAATTCAAATTCATACTATATCCATTTTACTTCCAATCAAACTTTTCTCGAATTCTAATTCAATAAATCTCAATAAAATTCAAACTATTCAATTCACTTAGCACCCCTAACCAAAACAAACTCACTATGAAAGATCAACTATTTAAACTCTGCATTAGTAATGTAAATAAGTGCTACCTCTACAAGATCGCCTGAGAGACTGCATATAGTATCTTTGAACTATAAAAAATAGCATTACACAGGAGAAATGGTCCAAATAAAAAGTGTTCAGTATTATTGTACAGAAAATATAGTACAGAAAATGGGGACGAACTTCCACTCATAAAATGAATATTTGTTAAATTAATCATTACAGGATGGCAATTGACATTATAACAGCAAGTGCTACTCCCTGTCATAATATTATCAACAGTTCGCATAATATTAATCTCCAAACTCTTGCCTACATAGTCTTGTTGGGTGACAGATTCACATCCAAATGCAATATAAGCTTGTGAGTCACATTTCGACCACTGCAGAAGGTTGACAAACCGTTCCAGCAAATATTGAATTTTGTTTCTTTCTAAGATGTGATACCCGCTTCCGGTGGTTGCGACCCTGCCTGTGCTGCTCCCACTCGTGTGCTCCTCTTAGTACCCGATTTCCACATGCCTGTGGGGAGTGAATAAATAAAATTAAGAACTTGTAAGACAGCAGGTTCGTAATATCGGCGGTTAAGGGTATGGCACTCCGCAAAAAACAATTCTGGACTAATTTTAACCACGTAAAATCTTAGAACTAACATGATAGAATTGAAATGAAGCCCTCATTGAAGTAAATGGCTCAACTGCACTGCAACTGAGATCGAATACAGTACTAAGACCATAAATATTCGATTAAGATATCTACCACTGTTCATCACATGAGGCCATAGACGAATCATTCTTATATTGCAAACAATGATCACCTCCTACCAAATAGAGCATATCAAGTTTCTAAGCAGCTACAGGAATACAAACCTCGCAGACAAACCGTGTCCACAATTCTCTCGGATCAGCACCACTGCTACCAGAGCCTTCCAGCATAATAGAACCACTGTTGTCACATATAAACACTTTAACAATAGATGCGCACGGCTCAACAACTTTTGTAGTCCAGTAATTATCCAAATTGCCTGAACTCAAGAAGAAAAGATGGGAACTAAGCAAATCCATTGAGAAGCTCGTAGAAACTGAACAACTAATTCAGACTACCTTCAAAGGCTTGAGTTGCATCCACATAATGCAGATTCCATCCAAAAAATGTCTGCAGCCGTTTGAGCCTCCGTACCTGAAAAATAAGGACAAGTTTTTCTCCATGAAATATGTTCAATTTGTATAGAAATAACATCATAAGATAAAAGCTTAGATGATCATCGAAATGCCAGTCTGTAGGTTTTAATTTTGGTCTCTCAGCACCAGTTCACCCAAAATATAGGCACACGGATGTGTTTTATAGCACACCCATCCATAAAGCACTCATGTTACGCCTACCTCGATTAAAGTGTGCAAATTTGCTTACCTTTTCATCCTATGTTGGATAATACGAAAACAAGTTCATTCCACTACCTTTCTCTTATTTAACCAGATGCTATGGAATTCGTCCTTTGATTTTAACCGGAATCTATCTAATGCCTGCTTTCCTCCACCCTCAGTCCCACATTTTACTTTTGCGGAAACTTGACATATCAAGGTATTCATATCATGATGTCTGAATTTTTCACAATTGCAAGTTTTCCCGTTGTCCTATTTGTTTGAAGGAATTTTTACACTTTTGACCCTTCTAGATTTGTACCCACTTAAATGGTCTGGTGATAGTACAGTGTGCCTACCACCCATGTAGTTGACAACCAGTATAAAAAATAGTTGAATCTTTCAACATGGATTTGAGCAAGAATCCATGTAGCCGACCATACTTGTAGTGAAAGAAGGCTTCGCCTTTTTTTACCCTTCTAGATTTGCCGCTAATGTCACTATTGCCCCTGCCTTATCGACAATTATACTCGTGCCCCTAGGGTCACATTCTTGCACCGTCAAGAGTTGTGCCCATCCATTAGTTGACTGTCTAAAGATAAATCAAATAATGGTTTGTTCAAATCAAAGTATGGCTATGAAATAATCAATTACACTTGTGCACCTGCATTTTTGCATTAAACTAATGTGGATAGCAAGCAGCATGGCCTTAAATGTCGATTTCGTTGTTGTTTCGCTAACTCCAAAACCAAAATGTCGGTGAAATCGCCAAAAATCGTGAAAATGATTGAAAAAACTTATTATTTTTCCTGAAATTAAGGTTTTCGATGTTCTTTAATCAAGAAATAACTTAGAAATACACACTTATTTGCTAAAATACAAGTCTAAATACAAGTTGTGTATAGTATCGACATCATATTACCGCACAAGCAGGTATGCAGTACTACATAAGGCATGCAGTTAGAATTTAGAAATTCAGTAATGAAGACATAAAAATTTGAAATAAACAAACAAAACTCAAATTTCATAACATATAATACTTGCCGAGCAAATAATTTTCAATTCGACACTCGTCAAAACCAAGAGTATCTAGCTAGATATCAAAGAAATGATATAAAAATCTCTTTGAGAAACAATGTAGAAAATATTAAACAGGAAGATATATCATTGAAATAAGAAATAGCATCGAAATGGAGGTAAAATCCAAAAAAATTAAAGAGGAATTCACATTACAGACAATATGAAGCGATATTCAGTGACATGGGTGATATGTCCACGGCAAATCGTCCATATGGGGGCAAAATCATGGAAAAATATACAAAAGGGAGTTTCAATATCGACATGTCAGCAAAACTGATATATCAGCAACATGTTGGCAGCATATAGTCATATTTAAGAGAGGTCAGGTCAAGGTTATTAGGGGGAGGGGGTGATCGACTGAAATATTCAATCAATATTTGGTCTGACCATAAAACCAGACCGACTATTCGACCAACTAGTCGGCCTAACTATTTGTTCACTACTAAAAAAATTTATTTTCGAGTGTTCCCATTTATTCCAATATCAACAAAAATGTCGAAGTCCATCTCAACTTGACGATGGTCTCTTTTTAAAAGAAATGGCTTCAACTACCATCATTAAATAGAAGTTATAATGCATTGCTTCTTCGTTTTGGAATTAAACCCACCAATATGTGTATCTTGACTTTGTCTGAAATTCAATTGGTACTTTTATCATGTTAATTGACGGCCATATATCTAAATATATAAGAATATAGGTACTTGATATAATTTATGTATTTAAAATAAGTAGAAAATGCATAACTGAATATTTCCGGATAGCCTTCCGAAACCGTTTATTCATTATTTAGTGATCCTTCGACTGAATACAGAATATCGACTTGTGCAATAGTGGGACCTGATATTAGGGTTTTGTGAGGAGTGAGAGCAGGAGGGGAACCAACTACTGTGGAATCATTAAGAAGGTGCTCCCATGACCTTCCCAATCTCCATTCGCAACAACCACCAGACTGGAATCCAAATTGCAAGTTTCCACTAATTTCTCGCCTTCCACTCTCTTCTCGTCAACCACAACCACCTGGTCTCCGACAACAATATGCTCCAGAAGAACTCTGTTACTACTCCTCAAGACCATTGGATAGCTGGCAAACGACATGGGTGCCAGGACAAATCAGAAGGTAGCAGCGAGCCAGCGACTACACAAGCACTAGTCCTAGGGTTAGCGCGGACACAACCAAAGAGGGGGAGAAGTTGAGGTTGGAGTGAGAGTAGAGAGGAAGGAAAGAGGCATAAATGAGCTTAAAGATTAGGAGAGTTTAAGGGAGGAGAGGGTTTGAAATGGGAGCAAATGGTAGAGATGGGACGAGGAGTGTAAGTTAAGGATGTCATCAATGATTCAATGGTGCAGCATCAAGGGAGGATTTAAACAAGCATTCAATGGAATTCATAGCAGAGGAGGGCGGAGGGGCAAGGGTAGGCACTAGGGGTGGTAGTCAAGAGTGGACAGGGAGGTGGTGCCTGTGTGCGGTGGAAGACGTCAACTAACTACGGGGTGTAAATGTTGTTCTATAGTTCTAATAAAAGCATGAGTGTAACTGTAAAAAATTCAATGGCACAAAGCTATTACATCATTGATAAACTTCAGCGGGATGCAAGTGTAAAATCCTTTGTTTAATAGATTATGTGAATAAGTATGCATTATAGATTTCTATCGACAACCATAGTTCCTACTTAAAAATTTTTAAACAGAATAAACACAATTTAGATGGGATGTCAATGACCTATCAAAGAATGAGTTTGCAAGTGTTGGCTGTTAGCCAATTGACTGCCTCGTTCAAAAGAATCTAAACTTTAGTATCCAACTTCATACTCTGACATGGATCATTCTTAAAAACTTTTTCATCTTGTCTGCATGAAACAAAATTTGAATTGCAGCAATCATTTCTCTCAAGAAATGAATATATTTTTCATTATTCAACAGATATGAGGCTCAAAATTCCTCAAATTCACAGACACTTAGGGGCGATAGTGATGTGGGCAAAGGGGTGGGGTATGTGCAAGGTTGCTAAAGTCAGCAGTCGGTAATCGATTGACCAAGTCACTAACTAATGATTAATCGGCACTTGAAAGACTAAACGGATTTAGTCGGGCTGTAATCAGTTTTGTATTTTTCTAAATTATTTTAAATACATAAATTATTTATTATGCATATGTTCCTATTTATTTGCATAAATTTGTACATTTTCTATACCATTATAACGAAATAAAAAAGTCCAAGGCCCTAAATGTCGATTTCGGTCACCATTTCAGTATCGACAAAAACAGAATTTCGATGGAATTTCGGTGGAATTTCGACCGAAATTTCGGTCATTTCGGTCATTTTTTGTACTAGGACCCCCATATTTCGATCATTTCGGTCATTTCGGTCAAATTTCGATTTCGACTGAATATCGATATTCGACAGAAATTCGATCGAATTTCGCTGAAATTTGAAGCCATGTAAAAAACTGAATTGTAATCAAACATTAAGCATCATAGACTAAGTTTTCATTATAAAAACATAAACAAGAAAAAAATACAGTCCTGTTACAAAAAATGGCGAGGAGACGGCAACTAACTAGGGGGGTCTGAGTGTTGTTCTATAGCCTTGATAGGAGAACAAGAGCAATTGCAAAAAAAGTCAATGGCACAAGTGCTTTTGGCAAATATAAAAGTGGCACGTGTAAGATCACTTATTTATCAAATTATGTGAATGAGCATGCACCATAGATTTATATCTACTATTGCAGTTCCTAGTTAGAATTTTTTAGACAGAATAAACACAAGTTAGATAGGATGTCAATTACCTGTCGACGAACAAGTTTGCGAGTGTTGGCTTTTAGCCTGTGAACTGCCTCATTTAAGAGAATTTTATGTTTAGCATCCAACTCCATACTCTTCCATGGATCATTATTCAAAACTTTTTCACCTTTTCCAGATGAAACAGAATTTGAATTGCAGCGATCAAAGGAATATCCTTTTTCGTTAGTAGACAGGTAAGAGGCACAAAATTCCTCAAATTCACGGACACCAATTGCTTGTTTCAAGCCTCGAGTGTAATCTGCATCTGGACTAAATACATCAAATACTTCATTAAGCAAGCCATGCTCCATCATGTCGTCGACTCTTTGCTCAACGTATTTATCTAATATGTGAAGAGAAACATCAATCCACAAAAAGCAGCAATCATATCTGAAGTTATGTGGTCGGCCCCACTTCTGCCCTGTCACAATAAGGGTCTGATAAGTAGAGAAACTGAAGAGCATAAACTGCACCGGATAATACAAGTACAAGCAATATTGTCGATGCTATCTGAAATGTCACTTAAAGAAACTAAAATAACCTTTATTTTGATTGTTTTTTTGCATAGGTTGTAGGAAGACAACTTCTCCATACAACCACGCCCCAAGCACACATACGATAGCATCATTAAAATTTTTGAATGAGGCGTCAGAAATGGAAGACTCGACCTCTCTAAGGTATCTTATACAACAACAACAACAAAGCATTTTCTCACATTAAGTACAGTCGGCTAAGAAACATTCTCTAAGGTATCTTGTGCTTCCATAAAATGGCATTAAAATTTTGAACATTTGCAAAAGCACCTTGTTGAGATATTTGTATCTCTTTATATTCATTTCTTATTTCTATTTTCTGCATGTACCTCTTATATAATTAACCCAGTGCTTTTCTCCTATATAAGAGAACCCTAGGGTCTCTTCATGAATAAGCTATTCTTTTCTTACAACATGCTATCGGAGCAACGGTTCTAGACTGGGGTTCCCATATCCCACCAACCCTGACCCCACATGCCCCCCCCCCACGCACGCCGTCCAGCCGTTGGCTGCCCCTCTCCCCAGCCTCTGACAGCCCCTCTCTCCACCGCTGGCAGCCAAGCAGGCCGCCGCAGCCTGCCGAACCGACTTCCCCAGCCGTCGGTTCCCTCCTCCTCGCGGTCCTGCTGCTCGTCACCAATTTGTGGGTCATCTCACATTCTGTGGGCTGCAGTTCAGTCGTTTCTGCAGGCCTATACAGTCTGATTTTGTTTGGATTTCATGATTTCGAACCTAAATCGTGTCTTCCAACGCTAGACTACAACAAGGATTGACGAGGATGGTTGTATGAGTCTACATGTACAACCAATCCTTCATATGATTGTGTAGATTCGCTCGGAGTAGTCTACTCCTCAGTTTTGTTCCGGATTGTCGGTGTCCTTTTTACGGTCTGATTTTGTTTGGATTTCATGATTTCGAACCTAAATCGTGTCTTCCGACGCTAGACTACAACAAGGATGGACGAGGATGGGTGTATGAGTCTACACGTACAACCAATCCTCCATATGATTGTGTAGATTTGCTCGGAGTAGTCTACTCCTCAGTTTTGTTCCGGATTGTCGGTGTCCTTTTTACCATGTCAAATAACAAGGGTGGTGTTTTTTCATCGTCCGGTGTCTTCAAGGCCCGGCTCCCATCGTAAAGATAGATGGGACCAACTACGAGCAAGGCCTTAAATGTCGGTTTCGGTCACAATTTCGGTATCGACCAAAACAGAATTTCGATGGAATTTCGGTGGAATTTCGACCGAAATTTCGGTCATTTTTTGTACTAGGACCCCCATATTTCGGTCATTTCAGTCGAATTTCGATTTCGACTGGATATCGATATTCGACAGAAATTCGAACGAATTTCGCTGAAATTTGAGGCCATGACTACGAGTTGTGGTACACGTAGTTTCGCACCCTTATGCAGAGCCATAACAAGGAGCACATTCTGACATATTCAGGACCAGTGGACAAGACTCGGCTAATACTTCTTGGAAGCAAGATGATGCCTATGCTCGGATTTGGCTCTCCGAGACGCTCACCACAGATATTGCAAACAACATCGTCAATCAACCCACAACGAAGGCTATGTGGGACACTTAGCAGACACATATGGGAAGGCCAAGGATGAGAGCAAGATTCTACAATTGCAGTATGATATCTTTCAACCAAGCATAATGGTCGACCTCTTCATGCCCACTTCTCGCATCTTAGAGACATGTTTGAGTGTCTGCATAGCTTTATGCCTATTACTACCAGCACTGAGCAACAGCAGGCATACCGAAACGCCACTATGACAGGAGTCTTGTTGTCATCCCTTGACTCTGAATATGATGCAACACGTACTCAACTACTTACTGGAGAGACGATACCTCCAATGAATGAGGACTACAAGAGGCTGAGCAGGATCACTACTTCATCTACTACCATGGTCCAGACTCCCTCTGCTATGTAAGCTTCTTATGGCAGAGGGGGTACTTCACAGTTTCGCAGGCGCGAACCTCGTGGTCGAGCAGGACATCGTAGTCCATGCTCACATTGCCACCGTCCAGGTCATTTGGAGGAGACATGCTATATAAAGCATGGGTATCCTGCATCTGCTCATATTGCTGAGCAGACAGAGCCTACTTCAGCTCCTTCTCATGATGCGCGGTTTGATGATATTATTTCCAGATTGAGAGAGATGATGCTACTCCAACCACTTCAGTTGCAAGTTCTTCAGATGTCGCAGTTGCAGCCAGAGCTCCTTCGAGTTCATCAAGTATTGCTTACGCACTTATCAGTAGTAGCAGTTCAGATTTGATTGATTGGATCATGGACTCTGGAGCATCTCATCATGTGTGGCGATCGAGCACAATTCAGTTCTTATAGGTCTATCCCTCATGGTAGATCAGTGGTGATTGCTAATGGGGTTCATCTACCCATTGTTGGTCATGAGGAGATTGTCCTAGCTCCCTCGATGCGTCTGCAAAATGTCACATGCTCAACATTTCAGATGAATTTTTTGTCCATTAGTCAGATTACAAAAGATTTACATTGTCGTGTCATTTTCTATCCCTCTTCTATTGTGTTTCAGGACATACTCATGGGCAAGGTGATTGGATGTGGCCGTGAACAGAGAGGGCTTAGCAGATTGGTCCAACCTCCGTGTGTTGGTGCTGCTACTATTCCGTCTGGATCTGTTTCTCCTTTCATGTGGCATCTTCGCTTTGGGCACCTTCCTCTGCAGAAGTTGTGCCATGTTCTCCCTCAGATCTCTACTCGTACTACCTTGGAGTGTGAGGTATGTCAGCTTGGGAAGTACCATCGTTCTTCTTTTTTGAGTTGTCAGAGTCGTCACAGTAGTCAGTTGTTTGAGTTGTTTCATTTTGATATCTGGGATCCTAGTTGTGTTCCCTATCATCAGGGACATCGAACTATATGGTTGTTGTGGATGATTTCTCTAGATTATCTTGGGTTTTCTTGTTAAAGAATAAGTCTGAAGCTGTCCATGTTATTAAATCGTTTCTTATTGAGATTAAAAACATTTTTTCTGCTAATGTGAAGTTTATTCTCACTGACAATGCCTTGGAGTTTTCTACTTTACAGTTGTCTGACTTCCTCAGATCTCTTGGTAGTGTTCATCAGACTTCTTGTGCTTACACTTTGTAACAGAATGATTTTGCTGAACGCAAACACCGTCATCTTTTGGATATCACGAGGACTCTTTTGATTCAGAGTCAAGCTCCCCATTCGTTCTGGGGTGATGTGGTTCTCATTGCATGTTACTTGGTGAACCACATGCCTACTACTATCCTTGGAGAAAATGTTTCTTTCTTGATTGCATTTCCGGATGACCTATTCTCCCTTACTCCCAGGGTCTTTGGGTCTGTGGCATTTGCCCACAATTTTACCCCTAGTTGTGACAAAATCTCTCCTAGAGCAGTCAAATGTGTGTTCATTGGTTATTCTCATACCTAAAAAGGGTGTAGATGTTTTGATCCTGTAGGGAGAAAATATTATGTGAGTGTTGATGTCACATTTTTTGAGTATGTTATGTATTTTTCTCCTATATGTGACAGGTTGTCTAATGCTGACTCTGAAGAGGACGTATTTGTTCCACCACCTCTGTTATCTCCACCAACAACACCCCATGTTGAGTCTCCTCCACCACCTCCACCTCTGTCTACCCTGACACAGTTCCTACCACGGTTTTATATTCGCAAGTCCTCTACTTACCCCTCTGCTCATGCGCCTTCCCCGCCATCCATCACGCCTCAAGTATGTAATGAATACATTGTTTCAATTGATGACACTGGTGATATACTTGTTACACAGTATACTATACATGAGGAGCTAATACAAGAGAGCAAAGATGTTGATGACCTCAATGTACCTATTGCCTTAAGGAAGTTACGTCGTAACCGTGCCACTTATCCTCTAATTGTGCATGTTTCCTTAGACCATCTTTCAAAGGTGTACAGGAGATTTGTTATGGGACTCTCAACTATTACTATCTCGCAAACATATCAGGAGTGTTAGAGAATGCCATATATTGTTCCTTTATTTATCACTGTTTCCTTATCAATTGTTTCCCGTTGTAACCCCATAGGGGTATTTATGTAAATCCTCCTCTGAGCACCCTAGGGTTTAGTCCTATATAAGGACCCCTAGACCTCACAGAATAAACACGGTCTTACATTTCTTAACGTGGTATCAGAGCATGTTCGATCCCAGCCCTACCCCACCTACCAGCCTCGTCCAATCCCGTAACCTAGGGCATCCGCCGCCCTAGGCCATCGCGCCCCCTGCCTGGCGCCTCCACGCAACCCTCGACCCTCCGCCTCCTGCCTGGCGCCTCTCGCCTCCTGTCTGGCGCCCCCGCCTCCCGCGCCCTTCGCCTCTCGCCTCCTGTCAGGCGCGTCTCCGCCCCCGCCATCGCTCCAGGAGCCCCCGCCATCGCTCCTCCACGAGCCCCCCCCCTCCATCGCTCCTCCAGGAGCCCCCGCCTCTCCTCCAGGAGCCCCCGCCATCGCTCCTCGCCACTCTCCGCCCCTCGCCACTGACGCAACTCCGCCCCTTAGCCCCTCCAGGCGACCCCCGCCACTCGCCCCTCCAGGCGCATCACCCCTCTAGGCGCCCCCGCCCCTCGCCCCCGCCCCTCGCAGGCGCTCCGCCTCCCGCCCCTCCAGGCGCCCTCCCCAGGCGCATCACCTCCAGGACCAAGGCCCAAGGCCCAAGGCCGCTCGCCCAGGCGCATCCAGGCGCCCTCCACAGGCCGCATCACCCCCAGACGCATCAACGCCAGAAGCCCCTCCAGGCGCATCACGCGCAAGACCTCCAGGCCCCAAGGCTGCTCGCCCCCAGGCCCCAAGGCTCCTGCCTCCAGGCCATCTGCATACAGGAGCCCCTCACAACCTGGCCCCTGCCTCCCGCCACGGCCCTCTACGTCCTACTGCATTCAGCCCCTGCCTCTCGGCCCCACGGCTCCAGTGCATCCTCCTCGCCAAAGCCTCTGACTCTATGTTGATAGTCTTGCACGGATACATCAGAATGGTTTGCTAACTGCGTATGATCTCTATTTCCTCTGCATACTAGATCATTATAATTTTTTATCACTGCGGTCACCATGACATCTGCTCCTGCATCCTCGGACTCCAAGCCCTGTACCCTACTTCAGCAATGATGGTACAGGGCACTTCTATCAAACTAAAGGGCTCGGAGAACTATGTACTATGGTCTCGATCCTTTAAAATATTCATTGGTGGCCAACGCAAAATTTATATTCTAACTACCATTCCGCCTGCCGAGACAGACGCCAACTACGACACCTGGTACGTCGACAATTGTCAGGTCATCACTTGGATGACAAATAGTGTTGATCCTAATATTGCATCAAATCTGCTCTACAAAACACTGCAAAGGAAATGTGGGAGAGTCTTGAGAATACATACTCCCAGAAAACAACAAAATCCAGGCTTTCTGACATTTATACAAAAGATTTGGTCTGCAAGTCAGGGAGAAACCTCCTTGATAGAATACTACCGGCTCTTAACAGGATTATTTGAAGAATTGCTTATTTTTCAACCTGCATGCTGTGACAAGCAAATAGGTGAAAGAGCAGAATGGCAGGTGTACCGGTTTCTATCAGGCTTACACCCACGATACAAATATGTTAAAGAACAATTCTTGACGGCGGCTGCTCTACCATCTCTTGAAACTATTTTTGGTAGATTACAGGAACTGGAGACCCCTAACCAACCTCCAACTACAGACACTGCTGCTCATTTTGCTGGAGGACGCCCACCTTTCCAAGGAGGACGAGGGCGTACGTTTGGTCGCGGTCGAGGACGAGAACAGGGACGTGGACGTGACTCGGGACGCGGCCGTGCTCGTGATTTTTCTAATGCTCGATATCCAGCATGTACTCATTGTGGCCGCTGGAACCATCCATCTGACAAATGTTGGGCAACCTTTGGCATGCCCAAAGCCAATAATGCATATGAGGCACCATCTTATGACACGAATTATGATACTATGGAAACTTCACATGATCAGTCTCTCACAGAAGCTTCAGGATCTTTTACTGCTGCAGAATGCGCTCGTCTTCGCCAGCTCCTTCAGAACCCAGTTACCGAGACTACGCATTCAGGCCCTACTGCGACCCTAGCAGCCACTACAGGTACAATTGCAAGTTCTGCCTCCACCTCTACTTCTACCTGGATCATCGACTCGGGTGCCTCAACCCACCTCACAGGAGAACGTAGTCTCCTCACCTCTCCCAGGGAGCCTTCTATGGTAAAGCACGTTCGTGTGGCCAATGGAGCCTATTCACCTATCACTGGTGTAGGGACCATGGAATTTAGCCCCAAACTCAGGCTAACAGATGTTTACTGTGCTCCTGCTTTTCCTCTCAGTCTGTTGTCTGTTCACAAATTATGTACAGAACTCAACTGCCGTGTGATTTTTGATGATCTATGCTGTTATTTTCAGGACATCCGGACGAGACAGATCTTTGGTGGGGGACATGAGAAGAATGGCTTATATTACCTGGACATCCCTTCCGACTCTGGTTTCGCTGGCGCAACCTCCATCTCTGCTGATCCTCTTCTGTGGCATCTTCGTCTGGGTCATCCCTCTGCTAAAGCTCTTTCCTTAATGTTCCCTGAACTGTCCATACTTAAACCATTCGAGTGTGAGGCATGTCAGTTCGGAAAACATCACCGCACATCTTTTCCTGCTAGAACTGAACCCCGTCGTACGATATCCTTCTCTTTAATTCATTGTGATGTTTGGGGACCTTGTCCTGTCCGAACCATTGGTGGGCACCGCTACTTTATTGTTTTTGTGGATGATTACAGTAGATCATCCTGGGTCTATCTTCTTAAAGAACGCTCAGAAATCAATAAAATTGTCAAAAACTTTTTTGCTTATGTCAACAATCATTTCTCATCGAATATTCAGGTCTTCCGATCAGACAATGCCTTGGAATTTACTCAACGAGACCTTTCTGATTTCTTTGCTTCCCATGGGACAGTACATCAAACATCTTGTCCCTATACCTCTCAGCAGAATGGGGTGGCAGAACGCAAACTCCGTCATCTTTTAAACATTGCACGCTCACTTCTCACCCAGATGAAAGTTCCCAAAACATAATGGGGTGATGCTGTTCTCACTGCAGTCCACCTTATCAACAGGATTCCTTCTCTTACTCTCAAAGGCTCTACACCATTTTCTTTGCTTCATCCTAATGATCTTCCCTTTCCTCTACCTCTACGGATATTTGGGTGTGTCTCCTTCGTACACAATTTCCACACAAAAGACAAAATATCCCCTCGTGCGATCAAATGCATTTTTCTTGGTTACTCCTACACTCAAAAAGGCTACAGATGTTATGATCCTGTTGACAGACGATACTACATCTCTGCAGACGTCACCTTCTTTGAGCAAACCAGCTTCTTCACACAACCTGTCACCAATGTCCCTTTACATCTTCCTCCATCACCTAGCATCCAAACCCATCCATCTCATACCTCATCACCCGATGTCCCTCTACCCATACCTCTGCCGCAGGATGATATGCCAGCTTCAACTGTCCCCTCCACTACTGTCCCGGATGATCCCGACAACCTGCCGATCGCATTACGGAGGCAAAAGAGAAAGTGTACCACTTATCCTATGTCTAAATTTACTACTACTGCTGGTCTTTCATGCACTGACAAACGATATGCCGATGCACTAATGACTATCTCCATTCCTAAAGATCATCACAGTGCTTTCCAGGATGCAGGTTGGACACAGGCCATGAATGAAGAAATAGATGCACTCATATCGAGAGGCATATGGGATCTTGTGCCATGTCCTACAGGTATTAAGCCCGTTGCTTGCAGATGGGTCTTCACGACCAAACAATCTCCAGATGGTTCTATTGACAGACTTAAAGCCAGACTTGTGGCAAAAGGTTTCACCCAGACATATGGAGTCGATTACTTTGAAACCTTCTCTCCTGTGGCTAGGATGGGGTCCATTCGCACAATTCTCTCTGTTGCCGCTAACAAGAATTGGCCAGTTTATCAGCTAGATGTAAAGAATGCCTTCCTATACGGTGATCTCGAAGAAGAGGTCTATATGATGCAACCGCCGGGTTACTCCGTCGAGGGGGAGTATGTTTGCCGACTTCGTAAGGCCATCTATGGCCTAAAACAGAGTCCTCGAGCCTGGTTTGATAGACTTACCAATGAAATCAGCTCTCTTGGTTTTCATAAGACAACATCTGATTACTCTGTGTTTATTAGACGACGATCCACTGGTACTGTGATACTTGTTGTCTATGGTGATGATATGGTAGTCACTGGGGACGACGACAATGGAATTCTCGAGACCAAGGCCTTCCTTCAGAAGGTGTTTGTCACCAAGGACCTTGGACAACTTCGGTACTTTCTTGGTATTGAGGTGATACGTACTGCAGAAGGATTACATCTATCACAACGAAAATACTGCTTGGATATTCTTACAGAAGTCGGTTTACAAGGATGCAAACCATCTGGCATACCTGCAGAAGTACGAAAACACGATACATCCACTAATCCTGAGTTTGAAGACACTACACGATACAGGAGCCTTGTGGGTAAACTGATCTACCTCACCGTTACCAGACCGGATATATCTTATGCTGTAAGCAGAGCCAGCCGCCATATGGAGAGACCTCTTTACAGTGATTGGCAGGATGTCCTACTAATCCTTCGCTACTTGAAGGAATCACCAGGGCAAGGACTCATCTATAAGGCCAATGGACATACTGATATTACTGCTTATGCAGATGCTGACTACGCCAGTTCCCCTGAGGATAGACGATCCATTACAGGCTATGCTATGTTTGTTGGTGGTAACCTTGTTTCATGGCGAAGCAAGAAGCAAACCGTGGTCTCCAGATCAAGTGCAGAGGCAGAATATAGGGCAATGGCCCATGCTGTTTGTGAGATTACGTGGCTTGTATCTTTTCTACGAGACCTTGGGTTCCCTGCTACTACTCCTATACCACTATACTGTGATAACAAGTCGGCTACCTATATTGCCACCAATCCTGTATTTCATGAACGGACAAAGCACATCGAAGTTGACTGTCACTTCATCCGAGATGCAATACGAGGAGGACAGATCGTCACACCACATATTTCTACAGATCTTCAACTTGCAGACGTATTTACTAAAGCATTACCAAAGAAGCGTCTTTTATGGATATCTTCCAAGTTGGGCATGATTGATGGATATGCTCCAACTTGAGGGGGAGTGTTAGAGAATGCCATATATTGTTCCTTTATTTATCACTGTTTCCTTATCAATTGTTTCCCGTTGTAACCCCATAGGGGTATTTATGTAAATCCTCCTCTGAGCACCCTAGGGTTTAGTCCTATATAAGGACCCCTAGACCTCACAGAATAAACACGGTCTTACATTTCTTAACAAGGAGGCTATACAGGATAGTAGTTAGTGACTTGCCATGGAGGAGGAGATGGTCGTTTTGCAGTCTCGTAGTACCTGGAGTGTTGTTTCTGCTCCTCCATGTGCCTCTATTGTGGAGTGCAAATGGATCTTTAAAGTAAAGCAGCGGGATGGCGGTGTGGATCGCTACAAGACAAGGCTTGTAGCACATGGGTTCACCCAAGCTTATGAGATGGACTATCAGGATACCTTCTCTCCAGTGGCCAGACATTCGACATTGTGTGTTCTTCTATCAGTTGTTGTTTTACGAGACTGACCTCTTTACCAACTTGATGTGAAGAATGTGTTTCTATATGGAGATCTACACGAGGAGGTATATATGCAGCAGCCACCAGGATTTGCTGCTGAGGGGGAGTCTCAGAAGGTATGTAGGCTGCACAAGGCGATTTATGGCTAGAAACAAAGTCTGAGAGCTTGGTACAAGAAGCTTTCAGAGTTGCTAGAGTACCAGAGGTTTGCGCGGTCCACTGCGCATCACTCACTTTTTGTTTAGAGGACACAGAGAGATATTGTTGTTATTCTTGTCTATGTTGATATTATTGTCATGGGTGATGATGAGCAGGACATCCAGGCTACCAAGGAGTTCCTGGGTCAGCAGTTTGTGACTAAGGACCTTGGCAATCTTCGATACTTCCTTGGATTGGAGTTTGCCAAGAACCAGCGTGGTCTTGTGATGACCCAGAGGAAGTTTGTGACTAATCTACTAGAGACATGTATGACAGGGTGCAAGCCTGCTACTACCCTACGGATCCGAGCATGAGATTATATGATGATGACACTGAGGAGGTAGACAAGAGGAGATACAGGGAGCTCGTCGGGAAGCTCCTCTATACTACTATCACCAGACCAGACATATCCTTTATTGTAAACAAGGTGAGGCAGTTTATGTAGCAGCACAGGAAGGTTCATATGGACATTGTTTATATGATTCTGAGATATTTGAAGACTTCGCCAGACACTGGTCTTCTATTCATTAGAGGTACATCTCTTGAGGTGACAGCTTGTGCAAATGCAGATTATGCAGGATGCCCTATAGACAGGAAATCTACTTCAAACTTTGCTATTCTTTGTTGGGAGCTCACTCGTGTCATGGAAAAGCAAGAAGCAGACAGTGGTTGCTAGATCCAGTGCAGAGTCTGAATACAGAGCCATGGCTCAGGGGAGCACAAAGATGATGTGGGCTAGATCCGTCTTGACCGATCTTGCTGTAGAGGTACCTCTTCCCATACAGCTTCTATGTGATAATCAAGCAGCTCTGTTTATTGCTAATAATCATGCATTCCATGAACGGATCATGCATATAGAGGTGGATTGTCACTATACCAGAGACATGATCCAGAAGGATCTAATATCCACCTCCCATGTTTCTACTGGAGGTCAGACTGTTGATCTATTCACTAAAGCCCTTGCTAGAGGTCCATTTTAGAGATGTTCCTCGTTGAGCATGATAGACATATATGCTCCAGCTTGAGGGGGAGTGTTGAGATATTTGTATCTCTTTATATTCATTTCTTATTTTTATTTTCTTCATATACCTCTTATGTAATTAACCCAGGCTTTTCTCATATATAAGAGAGCCCTAATCTCTTCATGAATAAGCTATTTTTTCTCCCAACACACCTAAAATTTGATAATCACCGATCATTTGAACTTAAAAGATTTTGATTGTTAGTGTATCAAAGAACGTTACTTAAATGAGAAAAAAATAATACTAACCCCACAAGCTTTTCCTTGAAGTAGCTCACTAGGTATAATACCAGAACTTTCATATAATGCAAGGTAACGTGCCGTCTGCAAAAAAATAGGCCTGTAAGGAAAGTTGAAAAGGAAAACTCATAACCCACATTATGCATAAGACATAAGCCTCTAGTCTTGTCATCTGCTTGCCTACATCCTTCACTGAAATTCCAGACACATTACCTAAAGCTTACAACTCGATTCACGGCTACCATCAGAAAAGTAAAAGATAATAACATGTCCTTTTCAAAAATTCTGACCCCTTTTACAACCACAACCTCGACTGCCTTCTCTGCCAAATGGAATAAAAAATGTCATGAGCACAATTAGCTTTCTTTTGCATGTTCAGTATACAGTAAATTCCATGAGCTCTTCATATCAGTAAGTTGTCCATGTATGTCAATTATTTGAGTCATTTTCAACCAATCCCACAAGTGATGACCTTTTGGAGAGTATATATGCTTGATGTCCCTTCTCTATAGCGGATTTCCACTAAACATTAAGCAGCAAGGTTTATGTAACAGAAAACTCCCTGACAAAAAAATGTTATCTTCCATATTACCGCAGTTCAATGTTACATGAAGACACCACATGATTTTAACACTCGGAAGAATTATTGGCTACTTTTTTTTCAGTAAAAACGGTGTGCCTAACCATCATATCATTGACGTGACCAGAAACCATTTATTTTAAATAATACCCTTGGTGTTCTGAGAAAATGTTGCCCTGACCACTTCTTACCCTATTTAATGCATGCCCATTTCCATTCTTTATGAACAAATTCCTTACGATTTGCCATAGTGACGCCATTTTCTCTTTTGTTACTGGAGTGTTTCAGTGCATTACCTTAATAACATTCTTGGACTAGGTAGTGATGAGTTATACCCCAGCCTCATCAAGTGTACTTTTATGGGGCACTCCAAGACTCAAAAGAGTGAGTGTAGGCTTTATTTTCCTACTAACGAGCATTATAAATTTGGTGATGATGTCATTTTTAATATGTTCTTTTTTATTCGGCTGGCCATTCTCTCCAGTAGGAGGTAATAAGGTTATTTTACCTATTCATGTTCCTATGTCTTTAGGAGTTTGAGAGCATTGATAAATTTCAATTCCATCGTTACAAGCAAAGGGTCCTCTCAAATGACTCGGACATCACATGTACCTGAAGGTGAATCCCGAACCTTTTTACACTTGTAAATTTCTGGGAAGTGATGCATGAGACTGCTAAGCCTGCTAACATGGAGGATTAGCATCGTGACTTAGATCTTCTCATCATTCTAGAAAGGGTATCGGGTCCTAGACCCAGCATCCCATTTCTAAACACAGGCTTGACAAACTACACTCTTCAATATCATGCATCAACAGTCTGTATATGCATTATGTTACTATGATACATCAATCTGATCAGGAGATAATTGATGATTGATGAAACCTAGCAATGAATCATGTGGCACCTGAATTCCTGTCAATCATCCTCCTGGCTGTTGGTAGGTGCAAGTAATTGTTTGCAATTAAGAATTAACAATCACCACACAGAGTTGTTGAGCAGTATAAATCCTGCCTGGTGACCAAATACTACATCTAGAGAGAATGAGGGCTACATCAACGTGTTCTCTCTGATTATTTAATTGGCTACTGTGTGCATTATTGTTAGCTGTTGACAGAGATTAACCACTTGGCCACTAGATGTGGACTGTATGTGGTATGTGTGGCCTAATGTACAGCTCTGCAAACTGGATACGCAGCCTAAAACACATCGCTCACCTACCGTAAAGACATTTCCTGCCATATATGCAGTTACTGCATCCACATTCTTGAACCTTAGAACATAATTTGGCATGAGACTACATGCTGAAATGGAAACCTAGGATTCCACTCAAGGTGAATATTATGACTGCCAAAGATGATGGCCAGAAAAACACAGAAGTAGAACAGGCCCAGTTGCAAGGTTGATATGCATTTTGTGTGGGATGGTGAGGAAGATATCAAGCACATTCTTCAGATGCATTATGGTCTAGCAGGATTGGCGTAAGGCAGTGTTTATATCAGTCGCTCATCTCGGACACACTTTTTCGATGTTTTCAAGGAATGCTGCTCACCTGGTAATTCTGCTAGGGAGAGGGTGAAGCTGCCTGTGGTGATTTGGACAGTTCAATAGTAGCAGGCTTTTTCGATGTTTTCAAGGAATGCTGCTCGCCTGGTAATACTGCTAGAGAGACGGTGAAGGTGCCTGCAGTGATTTGGACAGTTCGATAGTAGTGTAATACTATTTTCATATGAGAGAATGTAACTTAAGAATGTGGTTTTCTTGTGTATAAAAATATGGCTTCAGCAGGTTACAATGGGGGAATGAACTACTAATCTGCATGTGGTATTGATCGTGTATATGTCATTCTGCCACCAGTTAATCGGAGTTTTAATGAATTTAATAGTCTCTACACTTGAGTGATCATCCTTTAAAAAGAAAACAATCCATGTGCCATGATTCAAGCTACTAATACTATACAAATAAAGTGGATAACATGAGTGCCCTTCTCATTACAAAGTAACGTTTCTTTTCATAAAAAGACAAAACACGTTGAAGTTAATTATCACTGTACGAGAACATGATCTATAAGGGATAAATTTGTGATTTCATGATTCATGGAGATTAGGTTATCGATATGTTTATCAAGGTTCTTTTAAGACCTACATTTGATTGTTGTCCATCCAAGTTACGCACGATAAATGTATTTTTTAAAAGGAACGCACAATAAATGTATGGCTCACATAATAACTTTAAATTAGCAATTTAAAAATTGGTCTCCGACGAAATCAGAATCCATAAACCTCATCATTTTTTTACGAATCATATAATATTGATTTATAAATTATGAAAATCTTGGGAAATTACAAAAAAAATCCACATCCATTCATTGGTCCTCAGTTAAGGGCCTAGCCTTTGAAATGTAACAAAGAATGTCATAACCTCCCAAGAGTAACTGCGTAATTTTATCCCATTAAAATTTGATTTGAAGTATCTGAACTGCCATGCCCCTCTTCCAAATTCAAAGGTCCCATGGTGGTGAGATGCATAGCAGTGACGTTTGAAGAAACAATGTTGTTTTGTGGCATGGGGGACCTAAGAATGGTGGAGGTCGAGGGCTTGTTGATGGGTTGTTGTCAGTTTTAAAAGGCGCTACCTCCAGGCGGTGAGGCTTACGCCTTGAGGTGAGATGGAGCTTTTTCACCTTGAGACATGCGCCTCAAGCACCTGCTATGAGGTGTGCTCCTCACCGATGTTTCGTGTCTGGTGCCCACACCCACTAATATGGACGAGTCCCCTTTGGCCAAGCTCGTTCCAAAGAGAACCCATGTAGGGCCGGGGACATCCTTCCTGCCCACTGTCTTGTCTATCATTCTTTCCTTGATCTAGACCTTGTTATCTATGCCCTATCCTTACCAGCCAGACCAGTTGATCCCACTCTCTCTGCCTCGCTACTCTCACTCTCCATACTTCCCCTAGAAAAAGAGGATGAACAAGACCCATCCCGCTCGCCAGGATAGATAGAAATAATTTTTCATCCGATCTTTAAGATGTATAAATATATTGGGGTGAGGTTTCGAGCTTATTATAAGAAAGAATAGTGAGGGGTGGGAAGGGGCTTTTGGGTGTGTGGGGGGGGGGGGGGGGGGGGGGGTTCTTCCTTCAATTTTCATTTAGAGGGCGAGAAAGGCGCTGCCAAGGCATTTAGATGTCGAGGCAAAACAGAGGAGTGTGCCTAATTAATATGTTCTTTTATGGAGTTTTTCTTCAATAATAATGTTATGTGATCCTCCAAAAGTCAATCGAGTTGTTATTTTGTAAACCTGCGTATGTCATGGACACGATTGAAAAGTTCATGTTAGGATAGCATTTTTAACGTGGTAGTAGCACCTTCTAAAATGTGAAGATGCTATTCTATATTTTCCTCAAGGTTGTAGTGCTAATAGTAAGTTCTTGCATAAGCGGGGAGATTGTTAGTGCATGAGGATGCATATTTTGATGATAACAAAAATTGTGTGCAAAGATTGTAGCTAGGTCAAGAGCAGAAAAGCAACTAGACCACGAAGAAGCTCAAGCCTACAGAACTTATGCTTAAGTGAAGAAGACGCTAAGAAGCACAAATGAATTCAAAGTTTTTTTTTTTGAGCAAAAGCACGGGGTAGCCCTCCCGAGGCGGGAGTCACCACACCAAAGCATTCATTAATAAAGCAAAGTGTACATCAGTTTGATACCCAAAAATTGAACAAAACATTACATTGGGCTACAACATTCTCAGAGTAAAACCGCTGCCCTTTGAAGATTGTATCATTCCTACCAAGCCAAATAGTCCACAGTGCGGCAAAAGGCTTGGAGACATCATCGGAATACCCATGGCCGACCCGACGAATCGACCGCCAAAATTGATCAGTATCAAAGGCCCGGACCCACGTGAGCTCCAATGACTCCCAAACCTCTGCGGAAGACCTGCAACCAAAGAAGATGTGGTCCACATCCTCCAACTCGTCCTCGCATCTGTCACACTTTAGATCCGTCCCACCCAGCAGTCTGCCTCTTCTCACTTTGTCACAAATACGACCTCTCCTCATACACCAAAGGAAGACCTTCACCCGCGTAGGAATCTTAGCTGCCCAAATCATCTTCAAGTCAGCACACAGCTCTTCATCACGCTCCACCAAAGCCGCAGCAACCTTCCGATAGGCCGCCTTCACCGAGAACCTACCACCAGTCGACTCAAAACGGTCTGGGTCCCCCGACAGCTCCCCGGCAGGGGGAATCTCAGACAACATCCTCAAAAACTCCTCCAACCTCTGATCCGAGAGATCCGCAAGGAACCTCGACGCCCACGTCCCAGCTTCGACGATCTCTGCCACCCGCGCTCCCCTATCAACGACCAACGCCATTAACCGAGGGAAGTGGGAGGCCAGGGCCCCATCCCCCGTCCAGTCATCCAGCCAAAACCGGAAACGGAGCCCATCCCCCAAAACCGGCCTAAGAAGCGGCCGAAGCCCCGGAAGTACGGCACGGATCCCACTCCACAAGGAAGACTCATGACGCCTCCTCTCTGCCACCAACTCCCCAGTAACACCATAAATCTTTCTCAGCAGCTGCAAGACCGGCGAATCGGACGAACCCCAAATGCACACCACCCACTTGGCTAACAGAGCTTTGTTCATAGATTCCACGTCTCTAACGCCAAGGACCCCTCTGCAACAGGAACAGCCAGGTCCTTCCAAGCCACCAGGTGCAACCCCCTCTTTGCCTGCCTTCCATCAGACCAGAAAAAGGATCTCATCAAGGTCCCAATCCTCCTTCTAACACCAACAGGCATTAATCTTGTCGAAAAGAAAAAAGTCGGGATGGTCGAAAGAACGTGCTTCAGCAATGTAAGCTTCCCACCCTTGGACAGAGTGACAGCCTTCCAACCTTCCAACTGCTCCTCCATTCTGCGCAGCACACAATCCCAATCGGACTTCCTCAGCCTGCCCTCAACCAGAGGCAAACCCAGATAGGTTATCGGCAGTCTCCCCAAGGGGCAACCTGTCCGCTCCGCCAGCCTGATGCTCTCCTAGCCACCCAAACCCAATGGAACAAGGACCGACTTCTGCCTGTTAATCTGCAACCCAGAGAGGCACCCAAAAACATCCACCGGCACAGCTGCATTGCGGTTCTGCTCCTCCGTCCCTCCCAGGAATACCAGCGTGTCATCCGCATATTACAACACCGGGACTGAGATGTCCCCCATTCGGAAGCCCTCGCACCAGTTTTCTTCCACTGCCCGCTCAAACAAAACCGCAAGACAATCTGCAACCAACACAAAAAGCAGGGGAGCAAGGGGGCAGCCCTGATGCACCCCCCTCTGCGGTTGGAACCATCCTCCCTCAGGCCTCCCATTTACCAGCACCGAGCATGAGCTAGTGGTGACACATCTCTTAACCCAAGTAATCCAATCTTCCGAGAAACCCCTTTTCTGCAGAGCTAACCAAAGGAATCTCCAACTGACACAGTCATAAGCCTTGACGTAGTCAATCTTCCAAACTGCCCCTTTTTTTGAGACATCTTCCACTCACGACAAATCTCCGAAGTGGTCACGATTCCATCCACCATAGACCGACTCGGAATGAAGGCGGATTGGGCCGGCAAAACCACAGAGGATAGGACCCCTCTAAGGCTACTCGCCAACACCTTGGCGACAATAAGATAAATGCCATTGGAGATAGATATCGGCCTGTAGTCCCCCACCCCCACTGGGGTATCTTTCTTCGGCAGCAAAAAAATCAAAGCCCTGTTAACTTTCTCAAAACCCATGTTGCCTCCCCTGAACTCAATAAGAACCTCCAAGATGTCCCCCTTCAGCAGATCCCAGAACTCCCTGTAGAATGATATGGAGAAGCCATCCAGACCCGGAGCCCCGTCCGCATTCAGCTCCCAAACCGCCTTGCGCACCTCAACCTCCGTGAATTCGGCCACTAACGAATCAGCCTGGGCACCACTCAAGGGCCTCACCCCCCGACCCGACCAACCCCAGCCATCTTCCACCAGCACCCTCCTCGAGGCACTCATAAAATGACCCCGCAAGGCGATCCCAATCTCCCTTTCGCTGGAAACTCTTTGGCCCCCTACCTCCATCTCATGCAAGAAGCTCCTTCTCCTCCTCCCGGAAGCCACAGAATGGAAGAACCGCGTGTTGGCGTCCCCTTCCCTTAGCCACTTCTGCCTGCCCCTCTGCCGCCAATGAACCTCCTCTTTTCTGTCCTCCCGAAGCACAGTCTCTAGCCAAGCTGCCCTCTCCTCCACCTCCTCCGGAGACAGGCCCCGATCATCATCAAGCCCGTCTAACCTGCTGATCCCAGCCTCTGCCTCTGCCCTGACGGCCCGTCGCCTCCTGGCGACATCCTTCCCATAACTCAAAAGCAACCGCCTCAGTGACTCAAGCTTGGCCGCAAACCGCGACACTGCCGAGCCCGCCACCGCCACACTCCGCCAATGTTCGTGCACCATGTCCCGGAAACTATCCTCCAACAGCCACTTCTTCTCAAAGCGAAAAGAAAACCGAGCCAAGCGCTCCTCACCAGAAAACCATAGAACATGAGTGCGATCTGATATAGTCCTCGGAAGAGCCCAAGCCCTCGCCAAAGGGAAGACCTCCCCTGCCTCAACAGATATCAGAACCTGTCGAGTATGTACCTCGCCTTCACATTCCTCCAAGTGTACTTGCACCCAGCCGCATCCACTACAGACAAACCCAGAGACCGAACCACTTGCCTCATATCTGCTGATCCAGGATCAGAGCCTCCGCTCCCCCCCGGCCTGTCGTCCGGTAGCAACGTGACATTGAAGTCGCCACAGATGATCCAAATACCGCCGCTAGCCTCAGGCCCAGCACTCTCCAGATCCCCAGCCAAGCTACCATCATGCCGCCGACACGGGCCATAGACATTAGTAACGCACAGACAGATCCCATCCGCCCTCCGCCGCAGCCGAACAGACAAAGTGAACTGGGAGACAGACATCCCCAGCAAGTCGAAAGAATCAGATCGCCAACCGGAGAGCAACCCCCCTGAAGCTCCAGCAGCCCCCTTGTCCGCCAACGAGAAAACCCCCCACTCATCTCCCGCCGCAACTGGTCATCCAAAGACTGCAACTTAGTCTCCTGAAGAAAGAAAATATCTGCACCAGCCTCTCTCAGCAGATTCTGCACCCCGAGCCTCTTTTCAGGCCGGTCCAGGCCCCTCACATTCAAAGATAGCAGCTTCATCTGGCGAAGCTTCCCTCTTCCTTGGGGGAATAACCCCCAAGCGTCGTGCCACGTCCCTGTCGAGAGCCGTAAAACAGTTCCGCACCACCAACGGGCTTGCCGCCCTCACGCTCACAACCTCAGCATCTGCCCTCGATGCCAGAGATCCCCTTAGAGCCGCCCTCGCCTCCTTCTCAGCCCTCCTCCGCTTCCCTCTCCCCCTTTCATATGCCACACCAAAACGTCGCGGCAACTCCCTGCCCAAAGGCTGCAAAGATCCTCCCTCTTGCCCCACCCCAGCCGGATCAGCCCCACCCCCAGCTGGAACCTCCCCATCCAAAGCACCCTCAGACGAACCAGCCACCCCAACCACATCAGCCACCCCATCCAGCTGAAAATCCCGTCCCCCCGGAACAGCATCCCACTCCCCCAAAGATACGTCCACCCGCGGAGAGTTCGCAGCTCCCCCCCTCTCCGAAACGGCGCCAAAGCAACCCCCTCCACACCTCAGGCCAAAACCCCCTCAACCTCCTCCACCAGACAAGCAGTCGATGCTGACCGAGCCCCATCCCCTCCCAGAGCCTCCCCTCCGCCAGCAGACAGTGCCGAAGCTGCTAGGAACCAAGGCAAAGAAACAACCGCCAACCCTGGAAAATCCACCGCCGAAATGGAACCGAACCGAAGACCCTTCCCCGGGGCGCGGGCCATGCTCGGAAGCCGCCCCCCTCCGAAAGCCGCCCCTCCTCCGAAAGCCGCCCCTCCTCTTGCCGCCAAGCCCCCACCAACGCATCAGATCGCTGCTCCACCTCACCATCCACCATCGCCACCTCGGTCACCGAGACCTCCTTCTTGCGGCACCCAGCAGCCAGAATAGCCGCCCACACATCTGCAGCACCCAGCTCAAGAAGAAGCCGCCTACCAGCCAGTCGAACCTCCCACCAACCCATCTTCTCGACACCAACCGACCTCACCCGAAGGAACACCTCCAAAGGCTGCCCGGGTTGACACCCCGGTCTCTCGACTGAGACTACCATGAGAACGCCACGCAGCAGCTCAGAAATGCGCTCCCTCGTCCACATCCCCGTCGGAAGCCCCCTGACTACGACCCTCTCCACGCCGCCAGGCTGCACGGCGACATCACAGTCCCTCGGCCTCCGCCACCTCAACTACAAGCGCCCAGACACTGGCCCATGCAACAACCTCCAGCTCTCGTATTCGTGAAGGCCCCTCGCCACCACCTTCCACGAAGAGAGCCTAGCCACGTCGCCCTTAAAGGAAGCCTTCGAGACGAGGACCACGTCCGAAGTCGCCAAAAACAACGCCCCCTCTCCCCCACCCTCGGCAACCAGCACATCTGCACCCGCAACCGCCTTCGGGCAGCACCTCTGAGAATGACTGAAATCCTGGCAAGAGAAGCAACGCACCGGCTCCCGACACGCCTGCACCCAATGATCCAGCCCACCACACCGAAAACAGTCGCGTCCGAAGGGGGAGACCTTCGGCGGCCCATGCCTACTCCCAGAAGCAGCAAACCTCCCCCTGCGGCGCCCAACCACCAGCAGCTAGCCCTGGGATGCACCACAGCCCTCGCTGCCACCCTTGTTCGGAAACCATCCACTAGACCTTCCCCCCAACCTCTGCTCCCATCCGCGGACCTGGCAGCCAGGCGCGGAAGCTCCGACCGCAGCCGGCACCACACGCGCGTCACCACCGAAAGGCCCCACCTCCCAGCTCGCGCGACGCCACCAGCCCCCACACCTCCAACCAGCATGCACGCCCACGCCAGTAGCAGGAGCAGAGAAGCCCTTAGCCCCATCCCCCTCGCTGGCGTCCTGAATCAGATCGGAGAAGCCCCTAGCCCTATCCCCCTTGCTCGTGCCCAGAGAGGAGTCTCGTCGCCCGAAGCAGGAGACGCGCCGCCCGAAGCAGGAGTCGCGTCGCCCTAGGTCGCCAACGCCGATGGCAGAACCGCGCTAAGCGAAGGAAGAAGCGAAGGTAGAATCGTGTCGCCCTAAGTCATCGTGCGGAGCGAAGGAAGAACCGTGTCGCCCAAACTCGCGCCGCGCGAAGGAAGATTCACGACGCAAGCCCTCGTCGCGATGGAGGAGGGGAGCGCGATTCAAAGTTAAGGAACTTTAGCTCAAACTCAAGAAAATATCTCAAGCTCAATAAGAAAACGAAGCCTTTTCTTTTAGTGAGTCCAGCATTTTGTAATTGTCTTAGAATGTAAAAGACCTCAAGCATCATGCATATTGCATTTTAGCCCTTTGACTTCGACTTTTAGGTCAAAGAGTCAAGGTGATCGATCAATCATTCTGACCAGATCAATCATGCATGATCAATCAACCTTGTTTATTGATCGATCAATATTTGATTATAGCGATTTATTCTGATCGATCAATTTTGATCTCTGGTAGCCCTAGAGCTCTTTTATATAGAAGAAAAGCTCTAGGGAGAAATTACAAAAAGAAGACTGAAGAAAATAAAAAAATAAATAAAGGCCAAAACATATAATTATCTCAACACCCCCCTCCTCAAGATGGAGCAATTATGTCTATCATGCTCAGCTTGGAACAGCGACGGTGGAAAGCCTTCGCAAGAGCCTTGGTAAATATACCTGCAATCTGATCGCCTGAAGCAACGTGAGAGGTGGAAATAAGCCCATTTTGAATCAAATCATGGTATAATGACAATCTACTTCGATGTGATTTGTTCTCTCATGGAAGGATAGATTATTAGCTATGAACAGGGTTGCTTGATTATCACATTTGAGGTGCATCGGAAGAGACACCTCAATAGCTAGGTCAGTCAAGACAGACTTGACCCACATTATTTTTGTGCTCCCTTGGGCCATAGCCCTATATTCTGATTCAGCGCTAGATCGAGCAACAACTGTTTGTTTCTTACTCTTCCATGAAACCAGCGAGCTACCAACGAACATAGTGAAGCCTGAAGTAGACTCTTGTCCTTGGGACGCCCAGCATAATCCGCATCTGCATATCCAGTAACTGAGAGAGACGTATCTCTTCTGAAAAGAAGACCTGCACCTGGAGAAGATTTCATATATATCAAGATCATGTACACTGCATCCATATGAACTTGTCTAGGTTGCTCCATAAACTGGTTAACTCTGCTCACAGCGAATGATATGTCAGGTCTGGTAATAGTAACATATAGCAACTTCCCTACCAGCTCTTTGTACCGTCTCTTATCCATCTCCTCGGAGTCATCATCATAGAGTCTAGCATTGGGATCCATTGGCGTAGTGGCAGGTCCGCATCCTGTCATGTTTGTCTCAGCCAAAAGGTCAGTAACATATTTCCTTTGTGTCCTAAGCATACCATGTTGATTGCGTGCAAACTCCAAGCCAAGAAAGTAACGTAGCAAGCCAAGGTCCTTGGTCACAAACTGTCGTCCAAGGAAATCCTTAGTTGCCTAAATACTATGTTCATCGTTGTCAGTAACAACAATATCATCAACATAAACTAGAACAACAACAGTACCTCTCTGAGTTTTCTTAAAAAAAGAGAATGATCTACAGTAGATTTGACAAAGCCATTCTGTTCAATCAACTCTAAGAGCTTCTGAAACCAAGCCCTCGAACTCTGCTTAAGGCTATATATGGCCTTGTGAAGTCGGTACACCATACTGGACTCCCCCTCAGCAGTAAACCATGGTGGTTGTTGCATGTAAACTTCCTCCTGTCGATATCCATACAAGAATGCATTCTTGACATCTAGCTGGAAAAGCGACCAGTCACGTACCACCGCAAATGCAATAAGAATCCGCAACGTGGAATGACGTGCAACTGGAGAAAAGGTATCTTGATAGTCCACCCCATAAGTTTGCGTGAACCCACGAGCAACCAATCTAGCCTTATATCTGTCCGCGGTACCATCAGCTCGGTGTTTCATATTAAACACCCACTTGTTGCCTACAACAGACGCACCTAGAGGAACATGTACAACACTCCATGTACCTCGAGATTGTAAAGCTACCATCTCCTCCATCGCCAGACGCTAGTGACTACTCTTCAGCACCTCCTGATAGGAACGTGGTATCTCCACGGCTGACAGACCCACAACAAATCTCTGAAAATCCTCGGAAAGACGATCCAATGAAACATGGGAAGCAAGAGGATGCATAGTGCATGCACGCTTCTGCTTCCATAGAGCAATAGGCACATCCAGGTCTTCAGTATCCGCAGAAGATGTAGCATCTTGTACATCCTACACCTCAACTTGTACATGCAAATCATCACTGGATTCACTGCCATTAGAAGATTTCAAATGCCCAGAACATACCTTGGTCATGCTGGATGATGGAGGAGGCACATGAGCACGAGGTCGATGCTGGTAAACATGAGGAAAGAAAGTAGGTGTGGAAGATGGTGTTGGAGAAGGAGGTGGTGGTGGAGGAGGAGGTGGTGGTGAGGGTATAGTGGAGATCAGAGGTAGAGGCATATAGACCTCTTCCCAATCCTCTGAAGAAATGAGCTTGTCACATGTAGGAGAGAAGTACATAATAGACTCAAAAAAGGTGACATATGCACTAACGTAGTACCTTCGTCAAACAGGGTCGAAGCAACGATATCCCTTTTGGTCTTGGAGTACCCAACAAACACACATTTGACAGCTCTAGGAGAGAGCTTGTCAAGACCAGGAGACATCTAATGAAGAAAAGCCACTGAACTAAAGACACGAGGCGTGAGAGAGAAGATCCGTCTCGAGAAACGCAATCAAGAACGGGAACCGAAGAGGGCATACGATTTACCAGGCAACAAGCAGTTAGAACCGCATCCCCCCAGTACGAATGAGGAGCACGTCTCTGAATCAAAAGAGTCCTGGTAACATCCAGAAGATGGCGGTGTTTTCATTCAGCCACCCTATTCTGTTAGGTAGTATACGCACAAGATGTTTGATGCACAATACCATGGGATGCAAGAAATTGGACAAGTTAAGTATTACAAAATTCCAAGGCATTGTCAGAACATATAAACTTGATTTTTGATGAAAAAATGTTCCTTATTACATTAATAAATGACTGAAATACATGACCAGCATCAGACTTATTAAGGAAGAAAGACCCACGACAACCTTGAAAACTCATCAACAGCAACAAGATAAAATCTATACCCCTGATAATCTAGGACACGACTGGGACCCCAAATATCAAAATCAATTAACTCAAACAGACTATGACTACTCCGACCCTGACTACTTTGGAAAGTGGACCGATGATGCTTCCCAAGCTGGCAGGCCTCACGCTGAAAGGCAGAGCGAGGAGAAATCTGTGGAAGAACATGACACAGCTTTTGTAGAGGAAGGTGGCCAAAATGAAGACGCCACATATAGGGAGATGCAGATCCAGTGCGATGAGAAGTTGGCACCAGCTAAGGAGACTGCACCAGTCTGTAGAGACCTCCTTGCTCACGACCAGAACCAATCACCCTGCCCGCTAGAATGTCCTGATACACAAGAGCAGACGGATCAGAAATGGCACGATAATGTAAATCTTTGGTGATTTGACTAATACATAGTAAATTCATGGAAAACTCATGAGTATAAAGAATATTTTGAAGTCTCATTACAAGAGTTAACCGCACCTTCCCATGACCAGTAATGGGGGAGTGTGTCACATCCGCTATCACAACAGATCATCCGAGTTGGGTTGGACTTAAAGCACTAAACTAACCTCGGTCACCACAGAGATGATGAGATGCACATGAATCTATGATCTATTCTGACAAGTCTGCCCTGTAACAGCTAGTAAAGGCATATGCTATACCTGATGCAGATGTTGACGCGGAGGCAACTACCTCTGAGGATCCTGAAGGAGAGTTGGTTGACCCAGGAGTAGGCATAATCTCCCCGAGTCTTGCCACTAGTTCATCAAATCTCTAATCAGAAGCATATGAGGAACTGCTAGCCCGCTAAATCTGTTCTGTGACCCGTGCAGAAGCTGGGAACCCATGCTTGGAATAGCATGTTTCCTCGGACTAACCTGGTTTGTGACAATAAGTACAAGGCTGACGAGGGGATCGACTACCCCCTCCCCTACCACGATCGCCTCTACCACAAAACTGTATAGGGCCTCCTCTACTGCAACATGCTGCCATGGCTGAGGACGTCTGAGACAACTGAGTACTATCAGAAGATATGGAGAGCCTACTCAACCTGCGATATGCCTCCTCCATTGGAGATATTGTGGTATCAGTAAGAATATGTGCTCTAGCTATATCATACTCTGGATCGAGAGCTGCTAGGAAAACTCCTGTCGTCACCGAATCCCTATATGCCTTGAGCTGCTCTGGTGTAGCAGTCAAGGGAATGTAACCATGTAACCTCTCAAACATACCCCTTAGAGAAGTGTAAAGGGTATGGAGAGGAAGACCATTCTGCTTCGACGTGAAGATGTCATGCTGAAGTTGCAGAATCTTAGACTCGGTCTTCGCTAGAGAATATGTAGCGGTGAGAATGTCGTACATGGCCTTCGCCGTGGGCTGACTCAATATGTCATTGGCTATCTCCATGAAAATTGTTCCAGAAAGCCATACACGTGCATAAGCATCATCTGCCTCCAATGAGGCGTTAATCTCAATCTTGTCAACGGGCTCCTCCTGTGTGAGGATATGCTTTTGCCATTGCATTACATTAGACTCATGAACTGCATGGCCCACATCTTAGAATTCATTCCATCCATCTTTACAATGGGTATTGGACCTTTGAAGGCACGCATGGATGGAATCTCTGCTTTGTTGTCTGACACGATGACGACAATCTCTAAACCGGGGTTTGCAAACTGTAAGAATAATGTCTATACGGACATATAAGAAGATGATTGTGGGTGTATACTCATACCACAACCACTTCCATTCTGTGGTGACTCCTTTGGGTGACTAGGGTATTTTAGATAGTCACGCTACACCCTAGAAACCCAAGAGTGTGGAGTCCAAGGCAACTGAGAGCATCCCTAGGTGGTTGCTATTAGATAACGGGCCGCAGCAGGGCAAAGGCAGGCACGTAGCTGCATGCAGGCGCACGCGAGTGCGTGAGGCACAGGCGCAGGAGCGCGTTGAAGCACGTGGGGCAGGCACACAGGCGCATGCGTGCGTTGAAGCGTGCGGGGCAGGCACGCAGGCGCAGGCGCGTGTTGAAACGTGTGGGGCATGCATGCAGGCGATGGCGCAGGACAGCGCCGCGGAGTGGAGGCGCGAAGGCTTTTGGTGGGTGGGACTTTAGGGCACATGCTCCAGTCTAAGTGCGTCGCTCGGATACCATGTGGAAAGACTTGAAAGATGAATCGTATGCCTCGTAGCCCTAGAGCTCTCTTATATAGGAGAAAAGCTCTAGGGAGATATTACATACAGAAGACCGGAGAAAATAGAAAAATATAAATAAAGGCCAAGACATATAATTATCTCAACACAGTGAACACACAACAAGAGCAACAAGATCTCTTCTCTCTACTTTCCACTCCATACTCTGAGAGAAAGATCGAAGAGATATTTTCTGCTCCATTCTTCATGCCTACAACTCAGAAGCTCTGTGATTAATCTTAAGAACCCACTCCTCGCTATGTAAGATCATTTTAGTTTTTTCTTATATTATTAATTACATATTTTACTTTGATGTTGAAATTGTTAGGTTTTACGTAACTGCATAAGGTTGTAAGTTGTCTTGAACAACTTACTGTAAAACGATTGGGTTGCCCGCGTAAGCAGCTCAGGTTAGTGAAAGACTCATGTGGGTCACGTTGAAAGCCTAAGTTTGGAGACTTTGGTCGTGTTTTTTACTTTCTACCCAAGAGGGTTTCCACATTAAATTCATGTGCACTTGTGGAGTAATTGCTTATCTTGTATTTGAAAGTGATACGTAACGTTGCGTTTGATCAAGTTTATTATTTGAAGCGGTCCAGACCATATTGTCTAATCTACCCGCACCCATCAACAAATGTCCGCGAGATAAACCAACACTAATAGCACCATCGCGTATTATCATTTTTTAATATGTTTTCAAGCATATTTAGAATCTACTTGTCTAATCTAATCAGACTACAAATACATGATCATAGATTAATATGTTTTAAATATATATATGGATTTCCAAACTCCCAATACTTGTAAAAGAGATGCTTGCAATTTTATATGTAATTTTAGATTTCCTGTAAAAATTTAGCCAATTAAATTAAGTGATGTGGTTTGATGTTGATTGATATGAATATTGTTAACACTTATTTAATGTTTAACATTATCGGTATAATAATATTCACTATCCGTAATTTATTAATATCATCTTTTTTGATAATGTTGTCTAATATCATTATATGTTTAATAATATCATTGTTTACTGTTTAGAACTGACTAACATGTATTAAATTATAGAGTTTCTTACACTTGTGTCCCTTTTAATTTATGCAATATCAATTATACCCCACACTTTTTTGGAATATCAGGTGTGTCCCTACCTTCTTGCACTATTATCACTTGTTCCCTTCCGTTAGTTTGATTGTCAATTAGTTGAACTAAATCACGATTTATTCAAACCAAGGTGTGATTAAAGGAGGCATAATAGTCAAACACCCCCTTCCTCCTCCTCGGGCCCCTCCGCCCCCCACCTCCTCCCCCCAAACCCTTCGCCCTGACCTCCTCCATCATGACCAACCCCATTGTCCCCACCATCCTCTGTCACATCCCCACCAGCTCCAACCTACTTCCTCCAACTCCTCTGCCCACAACCCCCTCGTCCGTCATGAGCACTTCAACCCAACTCCTTCACCCCCACTCCTTCGCCCCCTCCTCCATCGCCTCGAACCTTCCAGCCCCTCCTCTGTCGTCTCCCACCTTCCTCCTCTGCCCCAAGCTCCTCGACCTCCTCCTTTGTGAGATCGTCCCCAATCCATGTGGTGGATCTCCTCTGGACTCTGATCTTGTTTTTCGATGCTATGTAGTTATGTTGCTTCGCTGATATTGGAGCTCAAGAGAGACGAGTCCAGAGCAACTTGCGAGGAGGCACAAGGTCGATGTAGATATGCCTCCCCTTCTTTTGTTGTTATTGTTAAGCTCCAATGGGATTCTCCTTGCCATAGCAGGTCAAGGACCTCGTGAAGGCTATGTTTCGAACTCGATTGAAGCGCAAAGGAATGGAGATCCGCATGTAATTTGAGATTTCCTGTAAAAATTTAGCCAATTAAATTAAGTGATGTGGTTTGATGTTGATTGATATGAATATTGTTAACACTTATTCAATGTTTAACATTATCGGTATAATAATATTCACTATTCGTAATTTATTAATATCATCTTTTTTGATAATGTTGTCTAATAACATTATATGTTTAATAATATCATTGTTTACTGTTTAGAATTGACTAACATGTATTAAATTATAGAGTTTCTTACACTTGTGTCCCTTTTAACTTATGCAATATCAATTATACCCCACACTTTTTTGGAATATCAGGTGTGTCCCTACCTTCTTGCACTATTATCACTTATTCTCTTCCGTTAGTTTGATTGTCAATTAGTTGAACTAAATCATGATTTATTCAAACCAAGGTGTGATTAAAGGAGGCATAATTGTCAAACACCCCCTTCCTCCTCCCCGGGCCCCTCCGCCCCCCACCTCCTCCCCCTAAACCCTTACCCTGACCTCCTCCATCATGACCAACCCCATTGTCCCCACCATCCTCTGTCACATCCCCACCGGCTCCAACCTACTTCCTCCAACTCCTCTGCCCACAACCCCCTCGTCCGTCATGAGCACTTCAACCCAACTCCTTCACCCCCACTCCTTCGCCCCCTCCTCCATCGCCTCGAACCCTCCAGCCCCTCCTCTGTCGTCTCCCACCTTCCTCCTCTGCCCCAAGCTCCTCGACCTCCTCCTTTGTGAGATCGTCCCCAATCCATGTGGTGGATCACCTCTGGACTCTGATCTCGTTTTTCGATGCTATGTAGTCATGTTGCTCCGCTGATATTGGAGCTCAAGAGAGACGAGTCCAGAGCAACTTGCGAGGAGGCACAAGGTCGATGTAGATATGCCTCCCCTTCTTTTGTTGTTGTTGTTAAGCTCCAATGGGATTCTCCTTGCCATAGCAGGTCAAGGACCTCGTGAAGGCTATGTTTCGAACTCGATTGAAGCGCAAAGGAATGGAGATCCACATGCCTCCTTTCTTGGCTTGCGGCAGTACACAACGAAGTTTGGTGCTGAAGGATAGAGGATATCCCTTTGTCTCTTTAATCGAGCCGCTCATGTGAAGGATATGGAACGTTGAGTTCACTGCTCCTTATCCTCTAAAAACTTACACCCGTTGATGGATTCCCCAGTGATATGCAGGTCGAAGAAAGTGATCCTTCAACTGAAGGAGCATAATTAAAGCCATACGATCTTTGTCTAGAGTCTCACGGAGAAGGGATGCAGTCAGCTGCTCAGTGATTGATACTTCGGCATGCTGCATAGGAAGTTAAGAATGAAAGATAGATTCCTTCATTCATTCTTAGTTACACGAGACAAGGAGCAGAGCACGGGTGCTTACAGAGCTATGATGGGTGGAGGAAGTGAGGCTTGTAGCTGCAACACCTAACTTGTTGGAGATCGGAATAGGTAGGTTGCATTCTGTTGTGCGTCTGATGGTGCACATGCAAGCAAGACACACAACTCGAGCAATGAAGCTTGATCGGATTGTAATATGGACGGAAAGGATGAGTGCAACTAAGATACGAGAAAGAATGAAGAGCTTCAAGAACTCCGAGCACAACATTATCGAATGGTAATGTGGACGGAAAGGGCATGGCAGGAGGAGGTCGGGTTGGAGGAAGGGCAAGGTACGGACATCCAACATCACCTACATGCGGAGGTGTAAGGTTCGATGTGAAGCAAAGACATTTTTACCCAATTTTTCTTTCTAATTACACCTCATATCCAAAAGTTAGTGTCCATTTGGGAGGTGGATGGACAGCAACTAACCCGAGGGATACAAGTGATAAAACTGCAAGAAGGAAACGACACAACTGATACTGAAAAAAGGTAGGGGCATAATTGATATTGCAGAAGTTAAGAGGAGAAAAGTTGATAAAACCCCTAATTTATATGCACATTGCTAGTTTGTTAGTAAACAATGAATATTATTAGATTCTTTCATACTAGTTGATTGATGTGTGATAGTGTGAGTTGTGAATCTTGAAAAGTATGTCAGTTTTTTCAACTCAAATGCTTGAATTGCATATATGTTGTACACTTTACTAGGATGTAATATTTTGAATGTGTTTCTAAAGTTAATGTTATCATAATTCCAATTCAGTGTACTTTGCCCTGATATTAATTATTTTTCTTTAAAAGAGAGGCTTACACTATGACCACCTCGACGCTTACACCTCGACGCTTACACCTAGCCTCATATACAGGTAAACAGCCTTAAACATCCTCGCATTCTTTTAAACATCGGGTGTTGTCATGGCACTAAGGTAAGCGGCCTGGTTTGGTGGCGCCATGGATTTAAGGCAGTTAGCCATCATTTATTTATCGCCTTAAGGTGGAGAGGGTCCCTCTGGGGACAAAACACTTTAATTTTCTCGAGGTAGCAATGGTGTTGATCCATCGGAAGTGGTAACTTAGTGTTGTGACTTGGTGAGGTGGGGATGTCGTGGTCCTCCTTGGTGGAGTTATCGATCTTTCCCTCCCATCCTCGGTTGAACTCTGTATCAGAAAAGCGAGCTTCGGAGTTGCAATAATCTACTGACCAAGTTGATTAGCCAGTCTGACTATACGTTGGAGGGGAGTACAACAACAAAGCCTTTTCCCATAATTAAGTAGGGTCGATTATATGGATTCTTTGCCTCCATTCATATCTATCATGGGTCAATCTCGGGCTTCATACGTTGGAGGGGTGTAACAAAATAAAATATTTTCATATGGTCATTACTCGATTCAACCAAATAGTTGATATGATTAGTCGATGGACTATTAAAAATATTATTTTTAGGATTTCGGACCAATTTATCAAAGTATACCTAAAACGTCTAAGCTCTATCCTAATTTTCCCCATGGTCTCTTCTTTTTCAAAATGGCTTCTTTCCCTCACCTGGATATTATTTCTTGTCAACCCGCGCTCAGATGGGAATCACATGTTTGTCTTATATTTTTCCATGTTGTCAGCTTGCTTGAACTTTTCCCTAGAACTGTAGAAAAGATCAGTCCATGGTTTCTTTCCTTTCATACTAGGCCTACCAACTAGTAATGAAAGCTCAGGCATCGTCAACCCAATAGACAAAACGGCTCAATCAAAAATTAGGGTGGTGGCAATATCGAGAGCGTGAAATTGAGCATCAAACTCTCAGTGGCAAGCAAAAAAAAAGGTCAGGTAGAGACTTATAAAAGCACTACTATATTTAACCATATATAATTGGTAATCGATCAACCCACATATCAGCATAGTTAGGCTAAAGGTGCAGAGACGATGGAGAAGAGGGATAGAAAAGAAGGCATGGCTTGGAACATGAGGCACGGCTGGATAGACAAGGACCTCACTGATGTAGTAATACATATTTTTTCCTAAAGTGAATTCACCACTAATGGTAGACGCACCATCTCCAAAATTTACCATTTTTAGATGTATTTACCCCGTGGAACCCCAGGTTTTTATGCATAATGGAATGTTGATACATAACTAATAGGATGCCTATCGTGTTCCCATTATTTGAGAAAATCATCTTGTGAGTATCAATGTAAACGACCTTTCCAGCGTGTTCAGCTATACTCAAAACCCCCAAATCTATGACCACTTGGCATTCCAGCCCCGTTCCAACAATGCACTTCTCGGACCGAGAAAGTGACAGCTTGACATTGCATATTAGAGCTCATTAAAGCCCGATTTGCATCATTATTCTCCATAAAATGAATGAGGAGGCTCCAATGGAAAAATATTGGAAAGAAAATATGCTTTAAGATGAATTTGTTCCCACATCGAGTGGTCGAGTCATCAAGAGGGGCTTGAGTGATGCACTAGGGAAGCTACTCTTGCAAAGAATAAAAGATGGATTCCTAAAAGATAAAGAAGAACCACTTTTTGATCAAATTTTTAAAATATAAACGATGCGATAATTTTGAACAACATATTTCAGTATTTAACATCTGTATATAGTGGTGAACTAAATATAATAAATAGAGATATCTACAAAATTCCTTGATCTAATATAATTTACGATGCATTGCCTCTTCTTTTTTTTATTTTAAACCTTTCAATTTGAGCATCTTGACTTTGTTTAAATGATACTCGAAATATTAAGCAAAAATGAGTTACGCATAACTTCTTAAGAATTCATCGACCTACTTATTAGGGATCAAAATTAATATTGAAGAAAATGTTTTCTCAACCTCAATATTTCTTGTCCATATTGTTTCTCATCATTAATAATTCCATAAAAGCTTGCATATCATTATTGTTCAAGAGTTTTATGTTATATCATTGTTTTACAGTTATTTATTTCTTTTGTCCATAATATGTAATTTATCCATTAGGATTTCTCTCTCTATATAAGAACCCTTGGGCTCTATGAATAAACACAATAAGTGTTCTTCTCCACATGGTATCAGAGCGACAGTCCGAGACCGGAGCCCTGAGCCGAAACCATAACCCTACTCTCTACTAGCCCCTCTCTGCGCATCAGCCCTCTCCACGCAGCATCACCTCAGAGCGCCACCTCCTCCACACCCTGACAGCTCCTCGCGTGCCCAGTAGCCTCGTGCGCAGTAGCAGCCCCTTGTGTTGCCTGAGGTAGTCCTCGGCTTTCTGGAAGCTTGTTGTGTCGTCCGTGATCCCATAGACAGATCGTGAAGTCCTTATTTCATCGTCATTGGTGTAATTTCAGAGATTTAGGGTCTGATTTACCTTATTTTTATCAAAAACAGACCACAATCCGTCTGAGGGTTGTGGTATGAGTCTAAAATCACAACTATCTCGTTTCATGTCGTTTAAATGCGGCACGATTGATCTAAGGTCCCAGTGATTGTTCACGATGTCAGGAAGCAGAGTTGATATGCCATCTACAGGTGCCTTCAAGGGTCTCGCACCTATTATCGTCAAGATGGACGGTACCAACTACAAGTTGTGGGCAATGTAGTTCATGAATTTAATGCAATGCCATGGCAAGAAGCATATTCTGACGCAGAATGAGTCGATGGACAAGACTGAGACGAACA